>CM020181.1:16025002-16053438 GCA_009805545.1 Oryza longistaminata
TTCTTCAAACCTAGCATGGATGTCTGGATCTTATTACATTGGTGTATGGCCCTATTTCTTGGTTCTTGGTTGGCATTGAAATGAGCAGAAACCCTGTGCTATCAATTTTGGGGTAGAATAAATTAAATGCCTCATTTAACTTTAGTTCTGGTGTAGTTAGTAGCAGTGATTGTATCCTCTGAAGGGGAAACAAATGTTCAATGGTTCATTTTGAGTTTAGTTTGACAATTTCTAGCTTCTATTTGCGCCATTACTCACCAAAGTTTCACCTAGCACCTTAAAGTATAAACTATCCCATAGTCTATCCAAACAACTTATTGCTTTCGTGCCAATTCTAGCCAAATTTTTGACTACTCATACATATAGATGCCTCATGTTTGCTCTATTTTGCTAGTCATGCTTGTGAAAGGTTCAGTACACTTGCTTGCAGCACAAACTTAGATTCTTTATAATTGTTCATTGCTTCCTGCATAAGTTATTTCTCTGGCCTTAGTTATCTCCTGCTTGCAGTTTGTTGACCTTTACGGGGATGTTAGAGATCTCAGAAAGGCATGGGCTCGGCACAGCAAACTATTCCCTCACAACACAAGGCACATGTTGCAGCAGTATTGTAACAGTGAGAATAGCCTGCAAGAGAATAACAAGAGGAGAAGAACTGAAAATTATATTGTTTCTCAAGATGATTCTCCAAAAGACGCAATAACATTGAAACAGTTGTCCAAAAGTGATACTTCTCTGCTAGTTGATAAAGTGGTTGGGTTGCAAGTGGACAAGAGTACTGTGGATTCAGGAATAGGACATACAGTAGAAGAGCAGAACATATTAGGGAATGTTGATGTGCATCATGAGGTTGGTGATACAGCTCAGGAATGCATTGACATGACTGATAGTCAACATAACTTGGACAAATCTGGAATGCAAAACCAAGTGAGTGCACACAGTGCTCACGAGTCATGTGAACAAAATGATCAGACAACAGAATCTCATCCATCTGTATGTGAGAATGCTCCCCATGCAGAATCATTTACATGTGATTCTCCTTCCAAATCTAATTCTTTCTCCAAGATAAGTGCTCTAGACAAAGCTAACACCATTGATGTATCTGCTAGTGCTGATCAAGGAGCAATATGCCCAAGATCTGATTCTCCATCTGTGGCAAGCTTACCTAAGGAAGAAACTTCTCCTGATCCAGTTCGAATATCTCCTGAGTTGGAGGAAAAGAAGCATGATAAAATCCAGGGACAACTGGAAACAAAGGATGATATGTCTCTCAGTAACGCAAATATAGAGAAGTCTAGTGATAGTCCAGATGCAACTCAACATGATAGGGGAGTATCTGCACTCAGTCAAGAGCATGTTCAATCTTCACAGCCACAACAGCTGCCAGACTGTGCAAGACCATCCAGCTCAGAAATGGCAACTACACCAGCTACCACATCTTCCCAATTTTCACCTAGCACTGCAGTGACATCTCAAACTCAACTTCAGCACCAGATTGTTAGTTCTCAAATGCACCAATCCGACAAGCTTTCTTTGGCTGAACAAAATACACAGCAGCAAGGGCTTGCTTATGAAATTCCTCAGAATGTCCAGGCATCCTCGCAGAGTCAAGCTCAAATCTTTGCACAGCCTAACCAGGGAGACCAGCAACACCTCCAAACGATGCAGGGGTATGCATCTCAGATGTGGCAATACTACCAGCAACAGATGTACTATCTGCAGGCCCAGCACAATCAGCAGTTGCAGAGCCTGCAACAGCAGCAGCTTCCAACTGAGCATCTCCAGCAAAATTTTATGCAGCAGGTACAACAGCTGAACCAACAGATGGTACTTTGGCAGCAACAAGTACAGCAGCAGCAGCAGCAACAACAACAACAACTGCAAAAGGAAGAAACTTCTCCTGATCCAGTTCGAATATCTCCTGAGTTGGAGGAAAAGAAGCATGATAAAATCCAGGGACAACTGGAAACAAAGGATGATATGTCTCTCAGTAACGCAAATATAGAGAAGTCTAGTGATAGTCCAGATGCAACTCAACATGATAGGGGAGTATCTGCACTCAGTCAAGAGCATGTTCAATCTTCACAGCCACAACAGCTGCCAGACTGTGCAAGACCATCCAGCTCAGAAATGGCAACTACACCAGCTACCACATCTTCCCAATTTTCACCTAGCACTGCAGTGACATCTCAAACTCAACTTCAGCACCAGATTGTTAGTTCTCAAATGCACCAATCCGACAAGCTTTCTTTGGCTGAACAAAATACACAGCAGCAAGGGCTTGCTTATGAAATTCCTCAGAATGTCCAGGCATCCTCGCAGAGTCAAGCTCAAATCTTTGCACAGCCTAACCAGGGAGACCAGCAACACCTCCAAACGATGCAGGGGTATGCATCTCAGATGTGGCAATACTACCAGCAACAGATGTACTATCTGCAGGCCCAGCACAATCAGCAGTTGCAGAGCCTGCAACAGCAGCAGCTTCCAACTGAGCATCTCCAGCAAAATTTTATGCAGCAGGTACAACAGCTGAACCAACAGATGGTACTTTGGCAGCAACAAGTACAGCAGCAGCAGCAGCAACAACAACAACAACTGCAGCTACAGCAGCATGCACTGCCACTTCAGCAACAGCCTGACCAAAAATACAGTCAGTTACCTTCCTCGGGGGATACTAGACATGAACAAAATAAACCGCAGAAACATGAATCTCAAATGGATCATCAAAGCGAACTTGTGCAGCAGCAGCAAGTTTATTTCCAGCAACAACAGCAAATGTATCTTATGCAGCAGCAGCAGCAGATGTATCAACAGCAGCAACAGCTGCAGCAGCAGCTACTTCAACAGCAATTATTGCAGCAACAACAGTATCTCTCGCAGATGCCACAGCAGCAACAAAACATGACACAGCAACAGCAGCTATTTCAACAGCAACAGCAGCAACTATTTCAGCAGCAACAGCAGCAAATGGTAGTTTTGCAGCAGCAGCAGCAGCAACAGTTTATCCAACAGCAGATGCAGCAATACCTTCAACAGCAAACAAACCAACAAGGGGCCAATTCTCAGAGTTGTGAATTAAATCCTCAGGTACTAATCTCATTCTACCCGACCTAAAAAAGAACAAAATAAGTGTTAATTGAATTCTCATCGATATTTAGAACCAGTGTGACTTATTTTGCTACTATGTCATGTTAACATTAGTACATCTAAAGCTGGCGGTGTTGCTGCCGGCTGTTTGGTCCACCTGGCCATGTAATTTGCTAACCATGTGAGCCCCCTTGTGTACGCTTGCACCTTACTCAATTACTCGCGCGTCTGGCCACTGCTGCCAGCTGGGCCACTCCAGTTGCACCTGGCCTGTGCAAAAGAAAAAAAAAACCGTTGCATAGCAGGGAAAACCTAGAAGCTTGCGTGAATCATGATGGGCTCAAAATTAACCGAGGCACAATAATTATCTGATAGGGTAGACAGCTATGATATACATATGACCAATTTGTATTAGATATAGGCTTAGTACATTCTAGTTTAGAAAACTATTTACACATAACATTTTTTGACCCGGCTGATTTGGCAGTTGGACCACAAGTTCACGGACTAGTGAACTATGAACCAATGGACTGACCGGCTCGCGAACCAGTATGATACTGCAATGCCAAAATTATATGTATGAGAAGTATTGCTGATCTATATGAATCTGAACGTGAAAGTTTTTAGGATATATATGAGCAAACCCTATTTGATATTTTTACTTACATATAAGAAAATGACATTAGTAGAAAAAAAAGATACATTTGACATAAATAATCCTTACGCTCATGTGGAATCTATAGGAAACTTAAAGCCTTCGGACTAAATGAAGGCAATTTTAGACAAAACTTACGCTAATCCTCAACAAAAGCAATTTGGTCCTAGTACCTTCACAAAATTAGACATGAGTTGGATATAGAAAAATGTTAACTAGACATGTCAATGCCACCGTGTCAAATAAGTACTATTTGCCATTGGACCCACATGTCATAGGCACATGAGGGCCCCACATGTCATTGACATATGGGTGGCAAATAGTTAAACACCAAATATAAAAGTGGCAAATAGTTAAATGCCCCCACAAAGATTGTATTTTTAGAGTGGACTCCACTAGACCTATTTTCTTTTTTCGAAAATGCAGGAGAACTGTGCTTCATTTCATTAAGAAGAAGATTAAGAAGAAGAGAAATATTTACAAGAGAGATCCAAAGTATCCCTGAAGAGACCCAAAAAAGGAAAAAATGCGTCACAACATGACGCACCACTAAAACAACCCCTAAGAGGAATTAGCCATCAAGAGGTAGCGACCTACAAAAATGCTCATGGAGTGCTTTGGCTCCAGCAATGCTCCAAAGAATACTCTCCCTAGCCATGGTTTGAACAACCACTGAAATATTAGGCGTAGCCCCATTAAAAACACAATCTTTACGACGCTTCCGAATTTCCCAAGCCACTAGGATGAACAAGGAATTCAGGCCTTCTTCTCCTCCTTAGGGACATTTTGGATGGCTTTAAACCAGCAGTTAGAGAAATGAGTCGAAGAAGGCTGAGGTGCTGTCACCGCCCTTCCTATCTTCTCAATGATGTATAACCAAACTTGTCGGGAGAAAACACATTTGACCAAGAGATGTTGGATGGTCAAATGTGGGCATGCATCTAGGTGTTGCAACCTGAACTTGGCAAGACGGTCGGAAGTCCAACATCGGTTATTCACTGCCAATCATGTGAAGAATTTGCATTGTAGAGGAGCCCAACTTTTCCATATTCTCATCCAAGGTGCAAATTTGATGGATCCCACAAAGTAAGTATTAAGAAGATTTACTTGTGTAAGATCCTGACCCAGAGTACTTCCAAACATGCTGGTCCAACACATTTTGTTGCAAAATCAACCCATCCACCAAGTCCCATAGCTGCAGATATTCATAAATAACCTGTATAGTGAGGCTTCCTTGTATATCATCTACCCATGTTCTATTAGTTAGAGCTTGTGCTGCTTCTTTCGTTTTTTCGGGTTCAAAAGAAAGAGGCCAGGAGCCCATTCCGCAATTGTTTTCCCTTGCTGCCAATGGTCAGTCCAAAGCTTGGTCTCCTCACCATTACCAATTGTGTAACCACCACAATGTTGAAAAGGGCGCAAACACTTTGCGACACTTGAATGGGCAACCCAGCCCATGGCCTTGTGGGATCAGTTTTTTGGAGCCATATCCACCTCACTCTTAGAGCCCATCTTAGTTTCTCAAAGTTATGAATTCCAAGACCACCATATTGGAGCGGCCAGCAAGCACGATCCAGAGAAACTAGGCAGCTGCCTCCATTAACATTTTCCTGTCCTTTCCATAGAAAACCCCTTCGTCTTTTATCAATAGCTTTGATCACCCATTTAGGAAGGCCCATTGCCATCATGAGATAAATAGGAATTGCCGTGAGGACCACCTTGACCATAATTACCCTACCAGCTCTATTCATGAGGGAGGTTTTCCAACCCGGGAGATTATCAGCCACTTTATCAACCAAAGTCAACAGAGCTGCTTTGGTAGGTTTATGAATTGTGAGGGGAAGGCCTAGATAAGTACATGGAAACCCATATACTTCGCAAGACAATTCATTAGAAATGATCTCAAGATCTTCCTCCGAGCACAGAATAGGAGTGACTGAACTCTTTAATATATTGGTCTTGAGATCCCGCGACATGCCCAAACAGATCAAGGATCTGTGTAATGAGTGAAAGGTCTGCTTCGGAAGGTCTGAGGAACATGATAACATCATCAGCAATAACCCTTGACCACCCATTTTTAATATTACTTCAACCTTTTCTTCTCATTTTAACCATCAAACCAATAGTACTCCCTCATCCTTCTTGTTTTCTCCCCCTCGTTTTCTCTCCGTATTAATGAAGGGCATGGTAGTCTTTTAGTCTCTTGCTTAATTTGCCTTTGACCATCTAAGACAAGTATTTTAGGGACGAAGGGAGTATGATGTAGCAAATAAAACATATCCACATTTATATTTTCATAAATACTTGAGACGTGGGCATTAGTGACGGAGCTTCATAGACTATCAAGAGGGAGCCACTAATATGAGTTCTACATAAATAAGCTGTTAACGATGGCTAATCACTATCTATTAATACAACCTACATTCAACGTAGTGTAACTTGCGTGGAGCTGGAGGGGCCAGAACCCAGTCTGGCCTCCATGAAGCTCTGCCATTGGTGGGCATTAAATATTTGCTCCTTCCCAAGATCAAGTTTTGCATGTCCTTCTGGATGCAGGGTAGCAATTAAATAATTGATATAGCATTCATATCAAACATGCCATAATTTTAACGTCTACAAATAGCCAAACTATCCACCCTTCTCCTCATCCAACAAATCCAGTTCAGTTCATAGATGCCAAGGTTGCAACCACTCCTTATGACGTGTGGTATTAAATATAATCATACACACAAAAAATAGTAGAGAATAAAAGATTGAGAACAATTAGGGGAAATTAGGAAAATGGAAACAAAATGGAGAAACAAACCACAGATCCAAGGAAAAGTGAAAAACTAAAGATCAAGCCAAGCTATGTGGAATGATGTGGAACCACTGCATGGTGGCCTTCTCCACAGCTCCATAAAAAAATGACTTCCTTTCCCTTAGGCACCAATATCCACCACATTTTATTTTATATATCCTATCTATCCATTTGTGAATATTAAGCAGTCAGGCATCTATCCAATAAATCCACTAGTTATTTCGTCCATAAACCTTTTAGAGGCCTTAAATCAAAAGCGCATTAAACAACATGAACATGTTAAACAAACGGCGTGCCAATGGGTCTTGAGATTTCTCTAGTAATTCATTGTTCTAGTAGTTTCAGTTCTCTTATGCATTCTTGTCGATTTTTTTACTCGCTTCATAATTAAATTCATCTCAGCTTCTTACTGTTCAACAGTTATATCTTATTTGGCAATTGCTCTCAGGAACTGTTTTCTTTTCAGGATGCAAGGAACATGAAGATGGAGCATGGTCAACAATCCGAAGCATCACAGGTGATGTTTAATATCGACGTGTTATGTTTTAAATCAGTTTGAAGAATATTGTGTCCTTTCCGTGGATACTCTTGAGAATGATGCCTTTAATCTGTAAGAGTGACTCTACTCATTATTTGTTTTCTGCAGAGTGATGGCTCTAAGTTACGGAGTGGCGAACAATCTGAATTATCCTATCCGTCCACCCCACAATCTCAGCACTCAAATCGCTAATTCATGTTGTATTGCCCATGTGCATTGTTAGCAAAGGATCCGTGAAATTCCAATTAATGGTCTCGGTGCCATTGGATGCATTTATCCATCAAAATATCTCAGGAAAGGGATGTTCACGTGTTCCATGGGATGACACTGGAGCAGTACTATCAGAACAGCGATGCTTGCATCTCCATGTAACAGATCTGAAGTTCGGTGTTACCTATAATGCAATCATGCTTTTTCTGTCAGCAAGTGACATGGGCTGCGGCAATCTATGTTCTTTATCTGGCTACCTTGATACGCTTGTCAACAAGGGACTTGGACTTTGGCAAGCTATCTTGTGCTGAATAGAGGGCGTCTTTGGTATGCCGAAGAACTTGATTACCGTCACCTGGTCAAGCATTCAAATGCGTATCTTCATTCACTGAAAATCGTGAGTTCAAGCAGGGATATCTTAAAAAGTTATGCTGTAATGTGATGCCTTCTACCAGGTCATCAGTATGGATATATAGTGTATGTACGGTATCGGATCCACAAGATTTGGAAATATCGCAGCAGCAGCAGTATCTGCAACCAAGGTAACACAAAATGTATACACCAACTGGAAAATGTGCTCTACTGCCCTTAACCTGATGTCACGTAGTTAGAAGTTAGGGGGCCAACCTGTTGTGCCCCTGGCATGCAAAGTTCCATCCACGTCCGAACATTGCATCGTATGATAATGCTATTGGCGTTCCCCAGTGATCTGAGAGATTGAAATCAGATATTTTTGTTGAGCTGGTAGTACTTTCAGCGTGGTCATTTCAGCATTGCACGATTTTAACATATCACTATATCAGATGCTCCGTCTCAATGTATCGGGTGGTTTGTGCAGCATTTCAGGCATTTCAGTTAAGTCAGTGTTGTAAATGGTTATCAGGTGACAAAGATAAAAGGAGATGATCATTGCAGTAAACATATGGCATTGCAGCAGAGCAGTAGCTGGGAACTGTGTATTAGCCGACGGAGAAATTCACGTCGGCATTGGTAGCACAAATCTGAGTTAACAATGTGTTTGGAAAGTGAATCCCAAGTTGTGTGTTCTCAATGAAAGCCTGATTTATGAACGATACAGACATGGCATCCGTTTTTCAGGACTGTTTGGTCCCAGTGTTATTTGCCTGGTTCTCATGGCTATTTTACTTTCGCTTAAAAACATAATAATTGTAAACTGAATTTCAATTTGAAGATCTGAACAGACCTATTCTTGGTGCTTTGTTTTTAGCACAATTGTTTTCACACGAATTTTCAGCACAAATTAATTAAGTAGAATAGAAGCTTTGGCGTTCAAAGAGGAACGAAGAGTCGTAGACAACCTCATTATTTATTCCACCTTCATATACTGGGAGAATAGCAAGAGCATAGTAAAAAAAGGGGACCTGACCGGTGGTCGAATCGGAAAAAACTGGAGCTGGTGACCTTGGTGGCTCAGTTCAACTCAAAGACTGTCCCTGCAATCCAACATACATTTGCCCTTTGATTCTTGGGTGAATAGTCTTTTTTATTCATAGGTTTAGCTTAAGATTACGAAAGGACATGTATGTTGTAGCATTGCGGGTCCTATATTATTGCTCTATGATGGCCTTAAGATTCGTGCGAATATGTGGGTCCTATATTATGGTTCTGGGCACAAGCTTCAAAATTGTGAAGAAAACAAGGAGCTCATACATTCTACATGTTGAAGCTTACAAGTTACGGTCATGTAGATTTTCGCCAACTATAGATGAAGATTTACAAATACTTCAATAAGATGGTGTTTGAATCTCATTAAGTGTTTCACACAAAACGAGGTGGTAATAACGTGTGATTAATTGAATTTTAATTATTACAAACTTGAAAAATAGATTAATCTGATATTTTAGAATAACTTTCATATAGAAAGTTTTCACATGAAATACACTATTTAACAGTTTGAAAAGCGTGTCATTTTAATCCTAAAGTTTATCCTCAAATTTTAGAGGAAAGGAACATGGCCTAATTGTTTTCTTCCTATGTACTATTGGTTTTTATTTAGTATTTATGATGTTGTCTAAATGTTTGTTCACTTTGAAAGAATTTTGTAATAAGTGACGGTAGTTTTTTTTAAAGTAAAGGTGGGGATTTATTCCAAGACATATTTAGCGAAAACCAAAATTTTAAGGCTTTTTCACAAACGACAAACTCGCCTTTTTTTTTTTCCTCGAGTAGAGTAGCGACAGCTCGCGAGGCAGAGACAGGATAGGATTATCTCTCCCACACTCGCTCCCCCCAAGCCATGGCCATGGCCGCGGCCGCCTCCCTCCTGCCGGCGTGCGCCGCCCCAACCCTCCCCGGACGCGCCTTCCGCCCGCCCCGCAACTCCACCCCGACGGCTTCCCTCTCCTGCGATGGTGGCTCTCGCGGCCGCGGCGTCGGCCTCGGCGTCATCCTCGGTGGGGGTCGCGCGCAAGGCGTTCGACGGAATGCCGCAGCCGAGACCTACGTCCCAGGTTCCGGCAAGTACATCGCCCCGGACTACCTCGTGGTACGATCCTGCCCAGGCTCGACTCGCATTTGGCAGTGAGCCTGGCTACGTTCGAGGAGTCTGCTCGATCGAGTCCTACTTCGGTATCTGAAACGGGATTTATCTTTCCTTCCTCATTTCATGGTTGCAGAAGAAGGTGACGGCCAAGGAACTGGAGGAGCTGGTGAGGGGGGAGAGGAAGGTGCCCCTCATCGTGGATTTCTACGCGACGTGGTGCGGACCCTGCGTCCTCATGGCCCAGGACATCGAGATGGTATATGTGCCCTGCAAATCTTACGTTCCCCGTGTAGTGTTTGCTTCTCTCTCACGTTGGGCAACACTCTCTGACCAAATGACAAGTTGGCGCACCCTTCCCACGTAGAGTTAATACTAGCAATGAAAGAAGGAAACAGTCATAAGAAAAAGGAAAAAAAAAAACTTCACATATGTTTGAAAACATACATTAAACTGATTTAGGGAGTAAAGCGTCACATGATTTTGAAAACATTTGTATGATTTAGGGTTCTCTGAATGTCTAGCTAGCACCAAACTGAACAGGGGTGTTAGGAGGTGTCATGTGCCATGAATACTCTAGTATTGTTGATTAAGCACTACTTATCAAGATTCTAATCCGAAATGAGACTACAACAATTTTAACCGTTTTCTACTTAGATTAGTAAAGAAATGGCAGACCCAACGTGTATGCCTGTGCCTAATAAGGAAAGGGAATGACATAGCCAGTGCAAGATGCCTTATGTCCATTCCAAAATCTTCCCTGAAATTTGTGGCTGTTACGCTGGTGGTATTCTTTGTAGTCTCTGAATTTGTCAGAGACAATATTGCCTTTCCTGCAAGCTCCACCCCAGTGTTCTTGACAATCTGAATTTATTGAAGAGACTTAGATTTAATATATTCAACAATAACGTTTCCATCACATTTGTATCTAGATATTCCCTAATATTCTTTTATAATACTTATAGGTTTCAAGTAACTTCACCAAGTGCCATATATACTTATAATGCAAACTCATGTTTTGCATCCTCTTGTACTATCAACTGATTTCAACATTTCTGCCATATAATGTGTCAGCTTGCAGTTGAATATGAAAACAATGCTCTATTTGTGAAGGTGGATACCGATGATGAATATGAACTTGCAAGAGATATGCAGGTATACACATCATTGCACACACTGAGCAAAGAAATTAGTAATCATAGTTTTGTTTTGGTTTATAACTTTTTTACAATGTTTTCTGAACACTCACCATGGGTGAAAAATACAGGTAAGAGGACTTCCAACACTGTATTTCTTCAGTCCAGATCAAAGCAAAGACGCCCTAAGGACTGAGGGACTGATTCCTATTGATATGATCAGAAATATCATTGATAATGAATTGTGATCGCTAGGATATAGGGACATAGCTGAGATTTTGATGTTTGAAGTATTTTAGCCACTAGTAGATGTGATAGATTTGAGCTTTGTGATCTTTAGTGGGAAGGTTCAGAATCTTCTAGTACGCAGAGTCTGCGTGTGGAATGTAGTATGCTAAATGTGGGGTTCGTACTTCAGACTAACAAGCTACTCTATAATTCAGTTATTCCTAGTTCAAGATAAAACAGTTTTTGCACCTTTGTGCTCTGCCCTCATGATTATCAAGATTCAAGATTATGATGACTAGGGAGGGAGGCTAACAACTAAAATTAAATTACAAGGAAACCTATTATAGCTACAATCCACTAACTGGAATTACTTCTATAGAGGAGCACACGCGTGACCTCACAACATCAGGAAGTTGAGCCGATAGATTTGGGGGCTGTTTGGATGCCGTATTAAGTTTACCACCATTCATCATACTTCGCGGATTGTGTTTATCAGCCTAGCCCAAGTTAGGTGGATGAATCGAAGGCCCATCTAATAATCCTCACGGTCGCACGGCCCCCTTGCGTCCAGAACCACGCCGCCCATTAGTGACGTTTGTCTTTCTTCAGTAGAAACCAACAGGTGTAATTAAACCACCCGGTAGTCGGGCCGGGCCGGCACGGGCCCGACCCCTGACGGGCCGTGCCGTGCTTGGGCCGGGCCAAAACGCCGTGCCGTGGGCTGGGCCATCGGGCCTCGGGCCTTTTGGCCATCTATACACTCCAGACCTATAAACACCTTTTGCAGTCTTGCTATCTCCATGCACATCTCTCCGTCTTCCTGCACAATGAAACCATTGTTTGGCATACGTTTCTGCTACCGCCGATGGACCCCTCACCTTCAATGAATGATATATAGTGATATGAGTAACTGACGGAGGCTTCATGGCTTTATATAATCACCATCATTACATTCCATCCTAACCCTGCAACCCATGGATCCTATATTACTGTTTCATTCCCAATTCTTCCGCATGCTTTCCCATCCCTCTCGAACACATCAATCTGTTGATGACTGATCCTCTTCCACCATCCAAGAAACCATATGTTGTTTTGAGATGTGATGATATTTTCGTTTATCATGTTTGGATTTTACTAGAGAGAGATGTACTATCAAAACATTTTGTGTTCTCAGTTTGATAAAAGGCACCAGTATACTCTCCAAGTAATTTTATAGGACCATAAGTTTGTATTATCTGTGTGCTTGGTACAATGGAATAGATCAATTGACCAATCATGGGTTAGCAGTGTACAGGTATGCCACCATAATCTCTTATACAGCACTTCCATTGTTTTTTTTATTTATGTATTTATTTATTTTAGAATCCACTACCTTCTTTGATTTGTGCATATTTTTTCCTTACTGCATCCAAGTCTTGCTCTTAGACATCTAAGAACAAGTTCTACATAATTGAATATTTTGACTCCAATAGGAGTTAAATGTTTGAAACTGTTTATGTTATTTTTAAAGTATCAAAATATTTCAGCCGTTGTCTTTTGATATCGATATCTATTGCTACCTGCAACCTGTTTTTTTGCTACTTACCACAGCTGCATATATACCGCAGCTTGCATGTGGTGTCAATATGAACTGTAAAGGACAATCATATGCGTTATCTGAATATAGATGTAATGCATCCCCATAAACTAATATTATGATTTTTAGAAGGCACTTAGTTTCACATTTCGTCATTGTTTGAGTCACGAAAAATCTATGCATAAGTCATCTATCAAGCCCGCAGCAACGCGGCGGGGTATCTACTAGTTACTTCTATAGAGGAGCACACGCGTGACCTCACAACATCTGGAAGTTGAGCCGATAGATTTGGGGGCTGTTTGGATGCCGTATTAAGTTTACCACCATTCATCATACTTTTATGTCACACTTATCTAAGTTGTGGCTTATAAAATGTGAGCCACACCATAGTTATGTTGAGTTGATGACATGTGGGGCCATAATAGATGAGAAAGAATCTTGTCACAAGTGTGGCTATGAACCAAACAATAGGCTAACTTGTTCAAACTTGCCTCACATGAGGTGTGACAACCTTTGACAAACTTTGGAAGCAAACCAAACAACCCCCTTCATCTTGATAGTTCATGTTCATTCTCACTCGTTGTACTCTTAAGTATTTGCTAAAACTGTTTATGTAGCAACACGCTCGATATCATCCAGTTAAACTAACCTAGTGTCTAATGTTTAAGACTAGTGCAGCCCAAGTTTTACAACCTATATGAAATTCAATTTTCTTAAACCCTCTTCCAACTAAAAAGGATCTCGAGGATTAGATATGTCGTCTATAACTTAAAATTTCAAAAACTTGCAGTGGAATTATACCGAACGAGATAGTCCGATATCGGATCGGACAGTCCGACTTTAGATGCAGTTGGACAATTCGGTCAGTGCCCAGACAGAAAAACGAGTAAACGACTTGGACGTTTTGACTATGGTAGGATAATCTGAGCACTTAGGCAATTTAACAAGAAACAAACTAAAAAAAGGCTATGCAAGCACACTTTCTACACGAGCACGAAGATAGAGCTAAGGCTGTGTTTGAAGAAGTCCGAAGAAATTAAAACGACGTGATAGAAAAGTTGGAAGTTTATGTGTGTAGAAAAGTTCGATGTGACGGAAAAGTTGAAAGTTCGAAGAAAAAAGTTGGAATCTAAACATGGCCTAAACAAGCATGCAAGGATGAAGAGGACCGCGCGTAGCGCGGGTGGCAGGAGCCAGTGGCTCGCTCCGTGCCGACCAGCGTTCGAGTCCCAGACTTGACGCTCGTCCCTCGTCCGGGGGTTTTTTCCCCTCTTTACCCGGGACTGACTTCGATTGGTTCCGTCTAGGTAATAGGGTACACACGCGTGCGCGTTCAGTGGGACCGTACGTTTCCTGTGCACTGAGGCCTAGTGCCTCCAATCTCTTTTCTAGCGTGTGTTAGGGACGCGCACGCGTGTGTGTGCGTGTGTTGTGGTGTGAGTGTGGTGTGTGTCAGTGTGCGTCCTATGTTGTACCCTTCTCAAAAAAAAAAGAAAAAGAAAAAAGCAATGCGTGGGATTTTTCTGCGACCGCCATGAAGCGACGATGGGGAGAGGAGAACGGGAGAGAGACGTGTAAGCAAGGGGAACGAATTTTTCTGCACGAGCAAAAGTAGTAGCAGTTCTTTTTTTTTTTTTTCCCCTTTTTGGGTACACGAATTCCCGCATGGTGAGGCCCTGCCGTCCTGACAAATGCCTAACTAATTTGGGATTTTGAACCAGTAAAACTAATGGTATTTTGAAAAAAAATTCCACGAAACTATATATTTGAGCTAGAATATGGGGCGGTTCAATAAAAACTATAAATTCAAGACTTTTGTTTACAATGGAAATGGTTTTACACCACAACTGTCAGCTGGTCTATGCCATAAGGCAAACCACGAAGCAAATTTAATTAAGACATAGTATCGTATAATTACATACTTAGCAATATTAAATTTACCATAAAACTATTTGAATAAAACAATCACATGCCATTTATTTACTATTGAGCTTGTATTTGTTTATTATCTATGCTAACTTCGTTTACTGTTTATACGCGATGCCACTACATATTTTTGTTTAATAAAAGTACCCGCAACAGTGTTTTCTGACATACGGGGAAACCGCCGATGGCCATCCTATCTAAAATGAAGGAAGAAGCGCTCACTTGGGTAACAGCTAGCGCACGATGCCTCACAGAGATTCCGCGTTGAGAGATATTTAGTCGCACTACTACAAAATAGATTCTTCCGTGCGGCCCAAAAGGGGTTTTCGTGTGCGGAAGGGCTATCTGCACGCACCCAAGGGTCTAGAAGAATCTCTATTTTAGCATGACGGGTGGCGCACCCGCACGCAAAAATAAAAAAAACATAAAAAAATAAATTCCAAAAAATCTGAACCCTAACCCTAGCAGCTGCTTCTAGTACTTGAAAGGAGTCGTTTTTAGTACTTGTGTGTGCTCCTGTTTTGTGAGGAGTGTGTTTTTATGTCTTTGTTTTGTTTAGTTAGAGTTTATCTAAAATAAAGAAGCCGCCGCCGCTGCGGCCCTCCTCGTGGTCGTCGTCGTCCTCGTCGCCACATTGACTCACCACCGCTGGAGCCGGAAACTTGCAGTAAAATTAGACCGAACTAGATAGTCCGATACTAAATCGGCCAGTCCGACTATAGATGCAGTTGGACAATTTGGTTGGCACTATAGCAGACAATTTGGTCCGTGCAAAGACAAAACAAATGAGTAAATGACTTGGACGTTTCACTATGGTATGATAATCCAGGCAACACATGAAACTCAACTTAGGCAATTTAACAAGAAGCAAACCAAATAAAGAGCTATGCAAACACACTTTCTACACGAGCATGAAGATAGAGCTAAACAAGCATGCAAAGATCACAACTAGCACATGTTAGAAAAAGGTAAATGCTCGCGTGAGAGCTTTTAAGGTGTTTGGGAGGTACCCAAGGTACCGGATTGGGATTCGGTGACATTCCCCCTGACATTCTCGGTGACATTGAGTCACTGACATGTGGGTCCAGGCACATGTGGGTACCACATGTCAGTGACTCAATGTCACCAAGAATGTCACGGGGGAATGTCACTGAATCTGCATAGGTACCTCTCAAACTACTCAGTATCGACCCTTAATTTGCTAAAGGGCAATTTAGGGATAAAAAAAGCACTACAATGGTGATTTAGTAATTGTATCAACCGTAACAACCTCTAACTGATTCATGGTTGTTTGCCGGAAATGCTTGCGGTCGAACGTCCGACGCATCAAAGAAAATCGGATGTGATCCTGCTCATGACCTACATGCATGTCTATTGTCTCATATTTTCTCTTAAGTTACTGTATGCCTGCACATCTCTCTCTTACTTTTTTTCCTTAGTACTTCACTCTCACGTAAAGTATGTACTGTATGAAAAAAACACTTTAAACTATTTTTGTCCTAAAATATTTATTAAATCTACAATCCGATTACACTATTATACCCATTGCAATTAAATCTTTAAAACAAGATCTTAGTTGATTATATTTTGATGAAAAAATAAATATGAAGAATGAATCACTGTTAGATCCTAATTGAAACATTTTTATTCCATATATGAAACATCGAGTTATAAGTGTTGCAACACTGCACCTATTTATTGAAACACTCAGTACTTAACATTTCAATTCTCTATGGTTCTTGAAAATATAAGATAAGTATTAAACTTCTGTGTATTTTTCATCTTGTAGCCTGTAGGTAGCTTTTCTAAACAGTAAGGAGATTTTGAGCTTCCCATAGGAAGGGCATTTTATAAACTGGGCAGCAGACATGTCAGGCATCGATGGTAACAAACCACCTTCAGAGGTTTTGATTGATGAGAATGACGACTGGGTGATAGTCAAGAAGCAGCGAATCATCATCCTGATCCCTCCACCATCACCTGCAGCTGCAAGTCTTCAGGATGATATGCAAAAAATAAGTTCTGAACAAGCTTGCTTAGCCAAAAAGAGCATGGAAAACTGTGATGCTGCAAGAAAGAAGCATCCAAAGCAGATGACAGCCTACAAAGCTCAGGAGCCACTTCTAGAGGGCATCAAAGTTTCTGCCAACATCAAGAAAGCTCAGGAAAATGCTACATCTTCACACCATCCTGTTGCCTCTGTTATTAAAACAAACCATGCTTCCATTCAAGGACAGTTTCATGAGAATATTGAGAAAAAAGGAAATTCATTTGGAAACATTTATAAGGAAGAGCTGCCAGTTATTTCTTCCCAAGTTACGAATAGGATAATGCGAGCACGACTTCTCGAGAGACGGGTTGCTGGATTTGGTGGGCTGAAGAATTGGCTTTTTGCTTGTGGTTTCGGATGGTTTGTCGACATACTGGACAGTGAAAAGCTGGGGATGTATCAGATAGTTTCCCTTACAATGAACCAGCTAAAAGATATGGGTCTTGATGCTGTAGGTCCACGGAGGAAATTGATCCATGCCATTGAGTGTGTTTCCCAGCCCAACGAATTTGAGATGTTTTCTTGATCTCAAGTGTCTAATCAGTTGATTATAAACCACTGCTACTATATTTGAGAGTAATGCCTGCAGTAGTCAGAGTTCAGGATCTATTTTGACCTGGCTGAAAATGACACCAGTTCTGAAGGTTTTGGAAGTAGAAAATTAGAAGCAATAGACAGTTCGACCTGAATTAGAAAATGCTTATGAGTGATCCCTTTTTGCATCTGAGATGTTCCCTTGTACAAATATTTTGCATAAGAGTTCTTTCTTTTTCTAAGATATGAGTTGATACCGTCTAACATTGCATACATGGAGTGAGAGCGGCAGTTGACAGGCTTTCTTTCTGTAAGAGATGACATGCATCTTGATGCTGGGTTGGGCCTCCCCAAACCCAATTTGTAATATGCTGGTGGGGTACGTAGTTTCCCAAGTTGCAAAAATGTGGTAAGCTCATGTTTCTATTTGGATTTTTTTAAGTCTGTGTTTAGTGGTTTCATTTCTAAATGAATAATGGCAAAATGTTGAACCGCGGGACCATGACTTGTTCTCCTATTCTACTTGTATCAATAGATTTTGAGGATGCCTCTTGCTTCTGTTCAAGAAGGTTTAAGTCTTCTCTCTGTCCAAGTCAATCCCAACCTGTGTAACCTTTTGAGCTCTCTGGACAATCTGGATCAGGTGCAACTTTTCAAGTGTCCTAAACAGGACTACTTTTAGATCAAATCTTGATTTTTTTTGCCAAAATGAAACATCGCGGGCTGTTAGGCATCCATTTGTTCACCGTGCCATCAAGTTAGTTATCCATTTGCTTCAGTGATACACTAACGACAGGCTAGCTGAAGTTTTTGACAAGTTATAAAAGTTAAGACGATCTTAGGCAAGTTGAGTATATCAACCAAGCGTCCTGCCTCTCTTAGGCCGGGCACATTTACATCTGGCAGCTTTTATAGGTCATAAATTGCCCTCACAAACCAACACAAGTCTTTTCTGCACACTTTGTCCTCACTCGTGTGCACCCGGTTCTGCACATTTTGTCCTCGCTCGTATGCACCCTCCAGGCCAAGCACACTTAACCTCAGAGTTCTTTAGAGATCACTTTGTCCTCACTCGTGTGCACTCTAGGCCAGGAACGTCCCGCTTAACCTCAGAGTTCTTTAGAGATTACTTTGTCCTCACTCGTGTGTACCCCAGGCCAGGAACGTCCCCTCTTGGTCGGTCACCCATCCCTAAATTGCTCCAGACCAAGCACGCTTAACCTCAGAGCTCTTTAGATATCGGCTTCCGTAAAAGAAGTTGCAACTTGGCTTCCGTAAAAAGAAGTTGCAACTTGTTGATATGAGTATTTTATTAATCCTATTAAACCCTAGGCCGGGATGTCGCACAGGTCATGTGCAATGTTATTTTAAAGTAGAACACAGTCTGATTCCAAACATTTGGGTATTGTTGGTTAAGAAGAGGAGCTAAGGAGAGGTGAAGCCTAAAATTGCCAAAGCCGGATCGTATCCAACAATATATTATAGAGATATTGAAATTAATGGAGAGAGAACCAACAGATGGAAAAAGCGAGGATTAGTGGTCGAAATTGCACAAAATACCATGTACATTACATAAACTATGGTTATAAAGTTTCATAAAACCCCACCATTATACATTTCAAATACACATTTAGTAAATGCCATTTGCTTCAATTTTTAAAATATAGAGTATATATGAAACTTGTAATTGTCAATTTCTTTATTATATTGTTGGTTTAACTCTCCACTTCTTTAAAAAGTATTGTTTTAGATATTCTGAAATTAGTTGATATTTGTTAAGAGTGGGGTTTTAAGAAATATTTAGACTATAAAATGTGTGATTATATGTCACAAGACATGGTTATCTGTAACGTTGGCTATAAAATGTGAGGTTTTCTGAATTTTAGTTATATTGTTGGTTTAACTCTTCGCTACTTTAAAAAGTATGGTTTTAGATATGCTGAAATTAGTTGATATTTGATAAGAGTGGGGTTTTAAGAAATATTTAGAAAAAACGTGTGTTTATATGCACCAGACATAATAATACATGTGTTTTTTCTGCAACGTTGTCTATAAGATGTGTTTTTTTCGAATTTTAATTAAATTTTAAACAATTGACTGAATTTTTGTAAAGGCCAATATATTTGACCAGAGAGTATAACTGTATATAAGTGCATAATATACAGTAAAATATATCCTTGAGGATCATAGACATACAAAATGGTGCATATAATAGTTACAGTATATAAAACAAAGGCAAAAATCAAATGAACCCTCGTTGAGAGCAGAAAACCCCAAACCCCGCGCCGCAAAATCATCCATGGCGTCTCCGCCGCCACCGGCGACCGACGCCGCCGCCGCCGCGAACCCGAAGCGGAAGCCCAAGCCCAAGCCGAAGGCAGCCGGCGCCTCCACCCTAAACCCTAACTGGGCGCAGCTCCAGTCCAAGCTCCCCCGCCCCGCCGCCGCCACCACCCTCGGCAAGCGCAAGCACCGCCCCGACCACCCTTCTCCGGCCCCCGCGCCCACCGAGCCCGCCGCGGAGGAGAAGGCGGCGGAGGTCAAGCTCGTGCCCACCTCCGACGACACCAGGTGAGCCATCAGAGCAAACGCCGCGCGAGGAGGCATCTTCTTGTCTTCGGATTGTGCTGCCGCTTTTGAGATGCTTTGGGTTTTGATTTTGATTGCTGTGGGGATGGCCGGATGGATGGGGGATGGTTTTGGCAGCTTGACGAAGGCGGTCGCTGTGGATTGCGAGATGGTCGGGGTCGGCGCCGGCGGCAGCAAGAGCGCCCTCGGCAGGGTCACCTTGGTAATAAGCACGATTCTCCCAAATCCCAATTCCATACATCCTTTTGTATTCTGTGCGCGCAGCAATGATGAATGAGCTAAAGATCATAGCATATATTGATCAGCTCATTATAGTTTGGGAGTCAGGGATATGCGCTAGCATTAGTTTCGGAGTTTGTTGTTACGATTGGATGAAAATGGTGAGGATGCGACATAAGCTGTTTAATCTTGAAAGAAGGCTGTATCGTGATTCGTGTTTTGCTGGCAATGAGATTGCAACTGCTTTGAGTACAGAGTTTGATTTGGATTATATTCTAGTTGGACTATTCACAATAGGAGGATGGGTAATGACAAAATGTTGGGCTTAGCTAGTATGTATTGGTATTAACTTTGGAACTCAGATGGATCATTTACTTGATTGGAATTTATGGCCTTATTTGGTTGCAAGGAATATATAGTATGAAACATGAATTTCTCACCAGTAGCCAGTTCAATTTTTATTTTCACTAACTAGTGACTAGTTTGTTTGGCAATATTGTCACCTAATCTTTGTGCTGTGCTATGGAAATGGTTCCCATGCATTGGCTGAGGTTTTAAGGGTTATGCTTGAAATTCATGATTTGTAATATTACAGTCAAATGGGCATGGCATGATTAATTGTACCATATAAGTATTCTGCTGATTTGTGTACCCATTTTCGTTATCTTTATCAAAGAACAAAGAAGCTGGAGTTAAACTATGAGACCCACTATTAAACTGTAATACCAGCTATGTGGTAATGCTAACAATGCGTCGAGGAGAGGTTATGTTTGTATCATTTTATTGTGCACTCTACTCTCTTTTTTTTTTTTTGACGAGAAACAGCAGGAGAGGCTCCTACTGTGATATATTAAGAAATATAGGGAGAATATATACATCAAGGGAAAATAAAGAATAAAAAATAAAATAAAAAAATTACAAAGGAACTAATAACAAGAGTCTAGCCATGATTGAAATGGGGGTCTGTCTTCTTCCTTCACTCTTTGCACTCTACTCTCTAGGAAGGAAGGAAACAACTAAGTCCCATACTCTTATTTTCTTTTACTGATGGGAGCAATGAGCATGATGCAGTTCTTATATGAAAAGGAAGCAAAACCAGTGTCTAGTTACTTCCTGCTTTGCTTTTTCGCAATTTGAATGTACATATATGTTATTTCTTGGTGTGTTGAGTGTTGGATTGATTTCATTGGTTGTAGCAAGGCATTTCATGGAATCTGTAAACTGCTGTGGACTTAAGGTTGATAAGAAAGCTGAAGAGAATTCTAGCCTCTTTTCAGAGAAGTTTAGTTATAATAAGTACTCTTCTTTTGAATATCACCCATTAATCTTATTGTGCTTTTTACTAGGTTAACTCCTGGGGTAATGTTGTATATGATGAATATGTCCGACCAGTAGAGCGGATTGTTGACTACCGTACACATATTAGTGGGATTAGACCAAAGCACATGAATAAAGGTAAACATCACTAAACTAGCACTGCATGATTTTATTTCTTTAGAGGATGGCAACCTATATGGGTTATGCAACAATGTTCTACAACACTGCAGCCAAAGATTTCTGGGTGGTTCAGAAAGATGTAGCTGAGCTGATCAAAGGAAGAATTCTTGTTGGGCATGCCTTGCACCATGATCTTAAGGTTGTCAATGATCATAATTTAATTATTTGTGCACTTTGTGTTCTTGTGTAACGCGGTAAACATTTTCCAGGTTTTGCTACTAGGACACCCAAAGAAGGACATAAGGGATACCTCAGAATATGAGGTTTTTCGAAGGTTAGATGATCTTGACATATATGTTTTCTATATTGTGTGCTCTTATTAAGTTTGCTCAATATTGTATTGACATGTGCTCCTTTTATTTTAGGGAAGGGAAGAGGAGATCACTGAAAGATCTTACTGCTCAAGTACTTGGTGCTAAAATACAACAGAAAGAGCATTGCCCAGTACGTTATACATAATATTTTTTTCTTTATGCAATGTAGATTTGTTTATTCATTTTAAAATGTACTTCTGATTACTCTTGAATTACTGCTAGTAATCTTTCACATGGTTAATCACTTGTACAGCGAAAACTTGTAATCATTTGACTAAACTTTCTTGTCAATATCATTTATGCTTGTACTAAATACTAATTTTCGTGGCCATTTTGATACTCTTATAGATTGAGGATGCCCGTGCAGCAATGTTCATTTACAACAAGCACAAGAAAGTATGGGAGAAGAATATGAAAGAACAATTCAGATTTAGAAAGAAGCTCAAGAAGCGAGGCAAGAAGAAATCTGCTGAAGGCAGTGGGAATGATCCTAATGTTCCCACGGTTCTTCTATAGAGGATGGATTTAGGAAGCTAGTATGATGCATTGCCCTACCTGACATGAATTCGAAGATGCCAAAGGCTATTTGTGTGAGATTCTCATGGAACTTAAATGAGGCAGTATGCTGACCCAAGATGTGGTGCAGCTCAATCATGATGAACATCAACACATTTCTCGATGACAGTATCACGATTCCATGGATTCATCACATTTCATGTAGTAGCATTTGTTTTAGGGAAGCAATATTTCTGATGAAAATTTTGTACCTGAATCTCATATTCTCATGTAATGTTACTCCATACAAACCTCCAAGCTTTGAAGCAAACATATCTATTAATTTATTGAAAACGTTACAGGAGACAAGACCGGGTTACTGAGAATCGGATTCTGAGGGCTGGGGTGCCTTGTAACCACTGTAGATGCCAGAGCTCTCTGATCATGCCGTTTTCTAATTGTGAACTGATGGTTGTGCAATGGCAGGGAATTGCTGTCCAGCAGGTGCAGGATGAACACCATCAACACCGAGCAGGCGAACATTGGTATCGGCCCGAAGATCCACATCAGCAGCGTTGTCGCGAAGTAGAGTGCACGGAGCCCCATTGACCAGAAGTTGCCTCCTCGGATCACAGCATGTTGGATGTAGCTTGCCGGGACATCAGAATCCAGCGTGGTTATTAGGAAGCTGGCTTGGACATAGTACCTGCATCTCCAGAGGAAACAGGTCTGAAAATTTCTGATTTTGATGCCATGTTATGTTACCTCAGCAGGGTTGGAATACCGGTAGTATCTCCAGAATTAGTGGCTCCAAAAATTCAACTTTAAAGATTCAAATGCAAAAGGTTGTATTTTTTTTACTGGTAACCACTAGAAGTTTTTCTAAATTCAAGTTTCAAAATTTAAATTTGAATATCCTTCTTTCAGGTATTTACAGAGGCTGGTTTCAGAGGTGAGCAGCAGCTGAAGCCTGAAGGGAAGCTAACCTTGCAGAGTGGATGAAGCAAGTGAAGGAGACGAGGAAGCAGACGAGAAGGGAGATGTACTTCACGGTGGCCGTTGCCTGGGTGCGGTCGCCGTAGACGAGCTCCGTCATGAAAACCTTGGAGGTGCTGCTCACCCAGGCCCCGATGAGCGAGCCCAGCGCGATGCACAGCGACGCCAGGTTCGTCGACGCCGAGATGTTGCTGGAGATGACGCTCAGTGCCAGCCCCGTCTCGTCCGGGCTCGCCTGCAATGACATCAACAAGGTAAATCATCAACCTCCCATCACCATGCCCACACTTGGGATTCAGCTGTTCAGTTGTCACAGAAAATTCAGTTGCTCCATGTCGCCGGCCAGCCGGCGGTGGGTGGTTTACCTGCACCATGCGGCGGACCCATGCCAGCTTGTTGTGGTTCTCGTAGCCGATGACGGTGGCGGCGGGGCGGCGGAGAATCCGGTAGAGGAGGATGAGGTGGTAGCCGAACATGATCACCAGACCACATGGCACAAGCACCAGGTCCAGGGAGCTCTTCTGCATCATCATCACCACCATCTTTCTCTTGCCCTCCTCCGGTTAGACCTGTGTTCTTCCTCCCTTCTTTCTTATTATCAATCACCTACCTCTCTCTGTCTCTGTGGCTCTGCATTATTCTCTCTCTAAGCTCACATAGCCATGATGCTATTATCTTATTTGTGTTCTTGAGAATGTGATCTGATCGTGGCTCATGCATGATTGCGTTTTAATCCGGGTTTATTTGTGTGTGGGTGTGCTAGTGGCAGAGTGATGGAGCTGGGTTGCTTATGGATTAATGGATAGGATCAGTACGTGGTACCAACGGTACATTCTGGCTTGGGTTGTCGCTTGGGATCAAAGACTTGGGAGGAGGGTCAGGCAAGCAAAATTCATGGAGCTTGCTTCCAAGAAATCCAGGCGATTGTTGCTTCCCGGGTTACTGTATCTCCTAACCTTCCAAGATCCGAAACCCAACTTGCATAAAGCTACATGTCAAAATCAATAATTTATGATTTAAATATAATATAAATAAATTTCTATGGTAGTGGTTGTAGACATGTCCCTACTCTGAATAAATCAAACAAAATTATCCCCGTATATAAAAGCTGCAACTGAGCTTAAGGTGCAGCTGCCTGCTAACGGGTACGGGTGATGGAGTTGCAAGCCCGTTACGCCAACTCCTGTGTCTCCGCGTGGAGAATTGCGTTTGCTTGCACTCAAGAACCATGGGCCTTCGCTTGAGTACATGTGGTACATCTCTTAGATTTGACAAAATCTCGTGTCAATTCACATCCAAAAACAGGACGATACGGTGATTCGTGGTCACATTCAGAATTCAGGCTTGGCTGATTTGGCTTCCTCTGTTTGCTAGCCTGATTGATCCCAACTGGCTTATATATATTCCAACTCTCTACCTCCGACTAACGATATTTTGGACAATCCCGTAATGAGATAGATTATAGATTTAGCAGATAATACAACCACTTAAATGTTTAACCTCTCAAGTTTACAACATCAAAGTAGCATATTGAGAAAATTGAAAGTGGTCAAGGCTCGAGGAAAAAAAACCCCTACAGGTTTGCAATCATCACATGAATATCAAACAATGCCTTCAAAGGTACTACCACTTTTAGCATTCAGTTAGTACACATATTTGCACTGCTAACAATATATTCCAGAATGGCAACCTAACATTCCTCCTGGTATAGAAATAAACAAGGTTTCTCCCACGTGAGTTGTAAAAATGTATATTTGTGAGAGTTCGGTATTCTAAGGCAGAAGTAATTTAACTAATGTGCTGAGTTGTACTTCCATTATCTTAATATCCGATAGCTTGTTCTTATATGATAAAATAAATTATTACTTCTGATCAAGACAAACACCAGCCCCTCCTGCCCCGCCGCTCATCCTGTTGCATTCCCTCGAACCATGGATGACAATTTTACCCATAAGTCTGGTACCCCACCCGATGGGCATGAGTATGGGTTTAGATTTAGTGTACATAGTATGCCCGATCCTAACCTGAGTTTTAGCGGGCAGCTAAGGTAAATGTTTTATTCTATGCCCATAGGTAACCCATGGGTACCAAAATATACATATTCATATGTGATTTTTGGATGATTGTGTGTCAACACTAACTAAAATATGAACGTTTAAGTGTAACAAAATCATAGGCTACTAATGGCTTACTCATTTGTTTTCTTATTTGGTAATAAAATAATTTGTAGTTGTGGAATTATGTATTTTGTTGTGCAATTAATACTTTATGAATTGATGTAAGTTATACTATTGATTGTTAGTGGTTTTATACTTAGGCCTTGTTCTTTTTCTCAACTCCAAACTTTAACTTTCTCATTTTCCATTAACACGTTTTCAAACTATTAAAATGATGTATTTTTGACGAAAAGTTTCTATTTAGAAGTTGTTTAAAAAATAAATAAATCATTTTTTCAAATTTATAATAGTTAATACTTAATTAATCATGTGCTAATGAGTTTTCTTGTTTTGCGTGTGCAGAAAATATTCCTCAAACTAGATGCACCGAACAGGCCTACTAATCTGTGAAAAAAAAAGGGCTACTACTCCGTTAAAAAAAAAATACAAATCCTAGCTACAAACCTAAACACACATATGTTCAGGTTCCTAGCTAGGAATAGGTGTTTTTAGACGGATAAGATAACTAGCTTACAATAGATGTCTAATTGTGATGGTCTATACCTATCAATAGATATATTATACAGTTTTATTAAAAAAAACATGGTAATTAGTGGATACCCAGTACTTGATGGGCATGGACATGGGTTATCTTTTACGCCAGATTTAACTATTAGGTATGGGTGTACGAGGAGTATAAGATCTTGGCTTGGACATGTTCTTACTTCTCCTGAAGCTGATCCACCCATTGCCACCTCTACCTCAAACAGGGGTCTCCTGCAATGGACTCGGTGACCCATGATATCGACAACCTAGAACGGAAGCTTATGCTAGTGTGCTACGCATGCAAAGAGGAATCATGGATTGGCAGCCAAAGAACAAGAATTTGACCAAAAGAGACACATCGGAGCTGCTGAACAGCCAGCGTGGGCTGCATGAGATCGACATGGGTCAAGTTGCCCAACTTTGATGCAGGAAACATTTGATGCAGGAAACATTAAACTTTCTACAAAATTTCTTATCTAAGGGCAGATTCTGTTTAAATTGTTGTTCGAGGGGGTGAACTCTCGGGGTGTAACGGGGTATGTAGTGGTGTATGTGTGCACGTCTTCTATATAACCGGGGAAAAATATCCTGAAAGTAGGGATGAAAACGACTCGGAAACGAACGGAAAACCACTTCTACCTTTTCCTTTTTCATACCTTTTGGAATCGAAATCAAAATCAGAAATCCTAGATACGGAAACATAATCGATATATGAAAACAGAGTGAATACAGTGGCGGACCCAGCCTAAAATTATAGCTATGGCGGAGTAAAACACAAACTTTTGGATTTTCGTGGCACGCTTTTCAAACTGCTAAACGGTGTGTTTCGTGCGAAAACTTTCTATATAAAAGTTGTTCTAAAATATCAGATTAATCCATTTTTTAAGTTTGTAAAAAATAAAACTCAATTAATCACACGTTATTACCACATTGTTTTGCGTGAAACACTTAATCTTCATCTTCAGGAGATTCAAACACCACCTTAGTATACTTTAAATTCAAAATGAAGAATCTATAAGGCAGGGGAAAGTGTTTTCTAATTGTAGATTAGATTTTTTCCAAGCCCAATCGTAAAACAATACTAAAAGTATCTAAAAAAGTATCAAATTCTAAGACTTGGAAACAAACTTCAAATTATAATCTGTAGCTGAACCACGTGGGCTCAAGATCTTAATTACTAAAAGAAAAACAAACTTCCTAAAGGACGAAGGATCACTGACTCCGTGAGGTACGCAAGCTCCGTCAGGACGTGGAGCGCGCCTCCTCGCGGTCGAGCTAGCGTCGTCGTTGCCTCACCAACAGGGGGGCTGCTAGCTGGCGCGTGCGCGCCAGCAGCGAACACCTCTCTAACTACTCTATAGTAGTATTAGGTAACACCCACTTAACTACTAATGACGAGTAATTAGACTTCCCTCCCATAACTACTATATATTAGTTAACACTTAACACTAATGATGGGTAATTAGGAAGATTCTCAAGATTTTTCTTTCTTTTTTCGGGAGATTTTTTTACTAACAGATTGAAAATTTTTAAGTCAGATTTGAAAACTTTCGATTTAAGATTTAAATTTTAAAGTCAAAATTTGAAAACTTTCAACTCGGATTTGAAAATTTTCAGCTCGAAATTTGAAAACTTTCAACTCAGATTCGAAAACTTTCAACTCGAGATTCGAAAACTTTCAAGTCCATATTTGAAATATTTGAAAACTTTCAACTTGAGATTTGAAAATTTTCAACTCGAGATTTAAAAACTTTCAAGTCCAAAATTTAAAAATTTAAAGTTAAGATTTAAAAATAACTAGTAAACTAAAACTAATCACTAGTAAAAAACTAATCTAAACTAATTACGTGGAATAGCGAAAAAGAAAAAAAAAGAAAGAAGCAGCGAAAAAACCGTACCAGCGAAAAAGAAAAAAAAGAGAGAAAGGACCAGCGAAGAAAAGGAGAGCGCGTGCGCATGGGCTGCGTGGGCCGGAAACGCGCGTTGGCGGTGCGCGCGCTAACTAGCTTTTCCGCACCAACAGATGTCACTCAGCCATGGCAAGTCGGCAGCTCAACGGCGATGTAGAAGACGGAGGTACATGGGGTATTGGTGCCACGGGACAGCTATGGCGGCTGCCACAGCATGCCACAAGGGAGGGTCCGCCCCTGAGTGAATATGGTAACATATATTTATCGGAATATGAAAAAACTCTAATTGAGCTTGTCAAATCAATAAAGAGATGTAGCTCGTTATTTTTTTAAAATAATAAATTGATATTTCTATTTTTTATCAATTAATAATAATACAAACAGTTGCACATTTCACTTTTAAAGAGAACTACAATAAGTAAGAACTATATTCATCTATGACAGTAAGTAGTATGGTATGGTTTAATAAAAAAA
>CM020181.1:16053523-16096497 GCA_009805545.1 Oryza longistaminata
GGGTAAACGAAAAATATATCTAAAGCATCATACTAGAAAATAAAAATACATGCATTCAACTAACAACGTCAATACTCAGTACAAACGTGAACATCTAGAGTAGAGAAGGTTGAAGCTAATTAGCTGTATATGAAGAGTAATTCATTTATGATCCCGAGGAAAAAAAATTAAATTTTTTTTGGAAAGTTTCCGATCGTTCCAGATTCCGACGGATAGTAGTCTTAACGTATTCGTTTCCGTTTACGAGATAAAAAAAAATCAGAATTTGTTTCCGTTTCCGAAATTTTAGGAAAAATTTCAACCAACACTTTCTGTTTCCAGAAACACGTCCGGAAACCGGAAACATTCTGAATCATTTTCATCCGTACCTAAAAGGAATGCAAACTAATCATTACTCAACATTAATTAGGAACCCCCAACCAGGATTAGGGCCAATCTCTTTGGAATGGTTAATGATGGATATACCAATTAAGAGGTATGGTCTCTATAATATTTACATATCCAAACGAGACCTTAAATTGTTATCAATATTTATGCCAAGTTGATACTTTAGAGTGTGTGTGAGTGTTTGGCTATGTGCATGTTAGTTATGCAGAGCCTGGGATTGTTCTCAGTACGATAGTATCACCTTGATGTACTTGACAAGCTTCCTTTATATCAAAAAAAAAAAAATGCCAAGTTGATAATGTGAGCTGTGAACTAGCTAGCACTAACAAACAATTACAAAGAATTAAAAGTTTATACCTTGAATTGTGAAATATGATCATTGTGTATGGAACATGTTTGATGCAGCAAGCTAAAAAAAATGCAGAATTATGACAGGTTCTGAACACTAAGCAGGCAGGAAATCAGACTGGTGAATTATGAAATGTGAACAAAATAAGATAAAGGAACGGATGATATGAGGTTCTTAACGATTCACTGGTTTATCCATATAATGGCCAACCACACACAACACAAGTAACTAGGACTCCACAATCAAAAATAACATCCATACTCTGGACGGACACATATAGTCACAACAAAGTTCGATCCACTCCAATTAAAACACAAGAAAACTTATTTGGGTCTCAAACGTTTCCAAACAGCAGGCACAGCTTGCAACACTTGGTAGTAGTTTCATTCAGCATTGCATACTATTTGCAGAAGCCCCCTCAGCCTTCAGTTCTAATAGAAGTCAATATTGATGGAACCTCCATGGCTAATTTAGACCAATGCCATCAACTGATTGGTCGTGAGTTTGAACGACCAATTCACCTAAAGTTGAAAGGTTCAGAATATTATTAGGAATTCAGGTTTCTAGAAATGATAGCACAAGGATATACAAGACTACACACATATGTGTCATGGTTAAAAGTGGTATATACATTTTTTGAAAAGGCAAAGTGGTATATACATTTTTTGAGAAGCAAAGTGGTATATATACATTTTTTGAGAAGGCAACGTGGTATATACATTTTTTGAGAAGGCAAAGTGGTATACACATACAATCTAAAATGAATGTTTTATGCTTCCTTGCTATGAAAAAAATCACTATATTAATTTCTAGATAAGATGGCAAATTCATTCGCATAAGTATGGTCACACAAAAATGTGTGATGGTTATGAGAGTAACATAATGTCTGCAAGAAAGGATCAGTGATACCTATCTATTAGTAGCTGTCAACTCTATGCTTGTGACATTTGAAGCATCAATGAGAGTGATTGTTGCGAATGTTAGGTAACATTTTGTAAATGAAGAACTGCCCGTTTGTTGACCCTTGATGCACAATGAGACCAAACTCGGAGTATAGATGCATACATTCTTGAGAAGAGAGCAACCAATCAGATCCAAATTTTATAGTGAACTTGAAGAAATTTGTTGCACCTCCATTAAACACTCTTTTACTACCAGATTTTCTAAAGTTGGGCATGCGTTGTTGAGAGGATCAAATATCGTTTCATTTAGAGCAGCATTAGTCAGCTCTAGAGTTTTAAGATACCAAGAACTGAACTCCACAAGTTTTGGATCCAAGTAGAAAGGTTCCCATCTTTCATACTCGGTAAATTTAACCACTTTAGCGTTGTGCTTGATAGCATGATTGACCCAAGAACTAGCACGGTCAATCGCAAAAGAATCTAGCTGGAATGTATCCATGGGAGCATCAAGATTGTCACGGCTAAGCAATATTTTGTTAATAGAACTACCAAAATTTTCCCTATCTAGGCAAAACCAATTTATATCAAGCTTGATCAACTGCAAGCAAGTCCTCTTGCTGACCCACCAGTGGGACAGGACACTAGTTCGCACCGCCTCCTTCATCGATAAGAAGGACATTATGTGGTGGATTAGATTGTTAGGGAGTTCGCTGATCCTACCTTTTCCCTAGGGATTGGACGGTTCCTTGTGGCCTGCAGTGTATAAGTGGATACTCAGTTACTTAGTGTAAGTACATGATCTTTGAGAACCACACAAACAACTCGCAACAATTTTACAATTTTTATGTGTGCTGAAGTCTAGCTTCACAGAGATATTGCTATCTTAAATGCACTTTACACAAATGATAAAGAATTTCCCTTGGGTACCTTTGAGTGTTTTTTTAGAACAGTAAGGAGGTTGAGGCTCACACATCAATCAAGCGTTGCATAAGAATAACAAATATTCATGGTTTTTGCACCAAAATTACCAATGTGTAAAGGACACAAATATGAAAATTGCTTTAATTCAAACCGGGGAACCGGGTTGTGGATTTGCAAATTTTATTGGCATATATTTTTCATGCGTAAAGCATTCCAGAAGATTAGAATCATGTGTAGACTATGGAGAAAATACATCATGTAGGCACCATAAAAAAGAAGAACATACCACTAGATGATGTCCCCTGAACATTTCCTTGTGCATGGATAATTTCGCCATGCTTATTCTTTTGATGGAGCAAGACAACTGAAGGGGTTGAAGCTTGCTTTCGAACATGAAGAAAATTGTTCAACAACACAGGATATGAATCATCCAAATCGCCTTTTATAAGACCAGTCCTCCATAGATAATCACCCTAAGTAGTGCGAGAAAGAAAAAAATATGAGAACTTTTATTAAAACATAACATCCTATATTGAACCATAACTTTATGAATACCAGAGAAAGCATACAAAGATAGCAAAGAGGGCATGTCCACAATGTGGCAAGCCAAGAATAAGTGCATAATCAATATATGAAAGAATTTATCTAGCGATACACGTATAAGCCAATAAATCAGAAAGTGATGATTCTATCCACAATATAAAAAAGAAGTTAATCGAAAGGGGAACATAAATATTTGGAATTGTGTATAAACGAACACTTTAATTAAATACAACCTCAGTCCTAGTGTCTTCCGTGCTACAATACTGGAATAGTAATTAAATTTTTTTAATTAGATTGACAAAATTTGCATAGAACATATTGCAACCATATGTTCTCAAGTAAGATGGTCATCCTAACTGTATCACACAATTGTTATAGCTCTAAGTAGTTATAGACTTCTCGGCAATAAGTTGTACTCACTCAGGAGCTTTGAGACTTTGCAATAATCAACAGATGAACAAAATTGTTACTATTAAGGTTAACAATATTACGTGCATTAAGATACATAAAAAATAAAATTAATATCTAAGGAAATTATATTGCTTAAAAAACTATTAAGAACAAACCGTCATACAAAGTCAATAGCTATTTTGTAGATTCTCTCCTCTATTCTGGTAGCAACATTTTGAAGATCAATCAATGTTGTTGAAGTAGTTGTTTTCAATTTCATCTGCAGGCTTACCAATCTGCAAAGAGAATGCCGAATATTAATATGAGATACTAAATATTTCACTATGGTACTTCCAACCGAAATAATCCAAAATATGGTTCTAATATAACAAGCAATAAGCAGCCAGACAATTGATGGTTTGGGGTAGCATGCCTTTATGCAAGAAATACATGCCTGCTATGTATTCACTATTTGAGAAATGCATCTTTGCTAAAGTAACATGTTTGGAATCGCAGATACATTCTCATAAATACTGAAATATCATTTGTCCAACCAGAAGTGTCATCTTTTAGCAAAGTTGTGTCATCATGCGTGCTAAGAGTTTGGAGGAGATCATTGATAACCAATAACACGGAGGAATTATAAATACTACAAACAAAACAAGAAGAATGTGTGAACATGGGACCATCTTCTTCATGAGTTTTACCACCTACATCCAACAAAAAAAAAAAAAGCAACCTAAACCTACAAGTATTATCTACTAACAGATCTTCCCTATTTTTTGGAGTAGCTGCATCATCTCATATATTTTTGGTTGTGTAAGGTGGACTCAGTTACACAACTGCACAATCAACACCATGACTTCTACAGTTCTTCCCCTATTCTTCCTCTTCCCTAAGAGTTTTAACACCTAATTTAATAGGCTAGCCCAAAAAATTTGAAAGACATAATATATAGACTATGTGCAGCACTAAAACACTAGTCCATTAAGCTTAGACCCATGCAAGGAGCAGGCCACAAAATTTAGTATTGAATTATCGACATGCAACCTTAGTTCATTTTATTTTGGCGACGAATCATTAACTTGGGTCATTTTCTAAATATGAAACAATTTACCTTTTATATTTGAGTACAATCAAAATATAAAAGGTTTGAATCCAACCAACAAAATTTTGCCAAGAACAATGCTTTTTGGGCGATCTGGGCCTGTGGTAGGGCTAGATCCTTGTCCATTATAGCCAGAGCCGAACCAAACACTAATAGATCCTCGGTTTTTTAAAAGTGAAGTGCGTGGATCTGCTCCAAAAAAAGAGGTAGAAAGGGTGGAGCTACCTTTTTTCAGATCCACAACTCCAGCTCCATGTAAAATTTGGAGCTCTACCAAACAGATCTATCTGTTACTTGGAGCTAGAAAATGTCAGATTGGATCTGACTTCCGGTATGATGAATCAATTAGATCATTAACAAGTATAGCATGGATGATGGTTTCCAATCTTGATAAATCATCATCAATTGAAGACTCTATAATCAATTTCTCATGGGAAAAAAGTAAGAACATGAGAGAGAGAGAGAGAGAGAGAGAGATGAGGGGGAGCGCTTACATATCATGTGTTACCCTATCGCGAATATCCTGGCCAAGGCGGGTCCTCCAGTCGACTCCTTCGTCGATAATCCCTAACTCGTCCATGGTGTGCTTCTTTGGTTTTGTTAGGCAGAAGAAGTGCACAGAGAGGGGAAGAACAATAAGAGGTCGATGATATAGGTAGAATTGAATCTTATAGGCTTTAGTTGTTGGTGGGATCCACAAAAGAAGTAACGCTTCCATGGGAGAAGGTTCTGGCTCACATGACATGACAACATTGCCTAGCTTATAACACGGGAGAGGGGTATGGCCCACATGATGTGACAACATCACCTAGCATATAACACGTGATGTAGCTTCTAGAACCTTGACAAAATCCTATGCAAAAAGGTTTTGTGGCAATTGATGTCCAATATCTATGAGTCAGAAACCGAGACCAAAAATCAAACCAAAAATAACCAAGATCAAACCCAAAATAACCAAGACAAATGAAACCGAACTTCTTTGCATGGGATATTCGGACTACCGATTCTATTCAAGCCTTATTCTAATCCACTCCTCATTCCTCAGCCAGTCCCTTGTGCTCCATCAACTGCCACAGCCAGCACCCCTTCCTCCATTATGGTGCTTCTCTCCCTCTTCTTTCCCGCCTCAAAATTTCTTGAGCGTGCCTCCTTGGCTTCAATCCCATCTTGGGCACACCTTCTTGGCTGGGTGGCCACACATGGCGTCCATTCCCAGCCAGCCACCACCTCTCATCCATCCACCTCCACATCTAGTCATGATACCATCATCGGGCCGCCACTGCCTCTACAGTGAAGTGGAAATGGTGGGAAGGACTGGAGCTAAGGGTCTAGCAGCTGGTAGGTTATGGCGATGGTGGTGCCTCTCCACTCCACATGTGCAGCTGGCTAGGGCCTATCCCCTTCGTGTACTTCGCATCTTCACGCTGCTACTGGCATAGGCGGTCACGACGACTGATGGTGGCCATCTCCTCGGGGGAGAGTCAGAAGTCCATGTGAAAGTATTAAGAACGGAATTTTGCATCAGATTTGGAGAAGAAGAAGAAAGATCGAAACGGATTTGGTGTGGAATCGAGTTAATATCCAAGTGCGACTGTGCATCGGCTAAGTATCGTATCGGCTGAAAACCGGACAGAAGCTTGACTTGGCCGATACGGTATAACTTGGGCTTGGCATGGGCCTAAATTGAGCTCATGTAAGTGTTGATGCGAAAAACACGCACTGGCCTAAGAGATTTGCTTAGTACAGGTCCAAAAAAAAACTTGCCTTCGGGTTCTGAGCGTGCCAGTTGGTTTGATCCTGCAACCAACAAGAAATAAAAGAGAACAAAGTTAAATCCGTAAACGATAGCCGATCGGCTAGATTTCCGATGACGTACCATTCAATATCAGGCCCATATGGTAAAGATCAGATCGGCAATGGAAAAATGTAGCACAAGAACACATAGGCCTACCTAATTGGCTGCAGATATCAATAAACTTATAATCAGTTCCTCAGAATATATTTAAACTAAGTGATTTGGATAGATCGGACAGTATGCCGAGTTAGTATGAATCACTTATGCCTAAAAGTACTTTGAAATAAAGATTATAAACCCTCATACCATAGCCAATGAAGCAAACCTAGGGCATATCGGCTAGTACTCCGATACTACTCTATATTAAGATACGAAAGTGGATGAAATATACTGAACAGGAACCGATCTAACATCAGGATGGCCTAATAGATTGATAGCAAGCTTAATATATTTCAAACAAACGAGATCTTAGTATAGAGGACAGATTTAGCATATCAAGCAAACGCAAGAGCGACAAGATAACTAAACCAGATAAGATCGGATGAAAACCTGATGCTATCTCTATTAGCAACTATAGACGGGCTAGATATTGCAATTCCAAACATTACTCGATATAGATCAAACTCAACTGATGCAGCATCAAGTCATGAAGAGAAGTGCAAGATCTAAACAAGTCGATAGAAGCTCTTCTAAGATGGTAGATACGCTATATAACCTAATTCAACGTCGATAACTAACCTTGCCGACTGTTTTCGATGATAGAGGCTAGCCGATGGGGTTGGATAACGATATTGATCTAGGTTATATAGCATATATGATAACTCGGCGATTCACATAGGCAAGATTAGAGTGTCATGATGATGTAAGCACTAATCCCGAGAATGCAAACCGCCATAACAAGCCTTACCTCTTCATCGGAGATCGAGACCGATGTAGCCCAACTCGAAAGCAAGAATTCGTCGAAAACAATAAGAGTAGAAAAAGGGTGGCGATGCGCTGAAAGTATTATTGAACTGGTGTTGTTTGTTTACAAGGCATCGGGCTATATTTATACCCGAAATAGTTAATATGTCCTTGCTAGACACGACTTTATCTCTATTACAATTTAAAACACGAACAATTCCCTTAGGCGGACTCTTATCAAAAAATATATCTAAGGAAATTAATTAAAAACATCCTAATTAATAGATACAATTGCCTTCTTTGGACCCAATCCTTGTATGGCAATATCGGCGTAGTGTCTTACCACCTTGAAAATTCAGTCAACGGCTTGATTGTCTAGATATCGTGTTTCTTTTCATACTTAGTGCTGCATCAGTATATTGGACCTACTAAGTCGTGTTTAGAACCATGATCTCTAGCCTTCTTCTTGATTGCTAATATGGTAGTATCGGGGTTTCAGTTGATCTTACCTAATATATATGTTTCCTTATCTGTTCCATGTATATTTTCCATCTATATAGACATATCACCTAATAGTAATATATCAAGTCTAGGTCATATCGGCTGGGCTATCAATATTGGCTATTGACCTATATTTGGTATATTACTATAGATTGACTTGCCCATATAGATCTGTACTAGAGTATTAGCTAGTATATTATCTTTCTTGCTCTAATGTCACATCGGCTATTTTAATAATATTGTCTTAAGCTTCTTTATCAATCTTGATAGACAGTGTTACAATCGATGATGTATATTTAGGGTTTAATATTCTTTGATATATCTATTCTATAGCCGATTTTGTCTAACTCCATCGGCTGAGACCACCAATGATACGTTATTGGCCTATCGACTGACTAACTCTGCTTTTGTCTTTCTTGCTGATTGCAGGATCAAATTAGCTGGCACGTCCTTGACACACTCGAGGCTAGCCTTGGACTTGCACTGGAGTTAAGCAGATCTCCCAGGCCACCATATTTTCACGCAAGCACCATGGTAGATGGTTGTTCTGGTCTAGTTGGTCAGACCGAGAAACAAGACCGAACTATCAGTTAACCGAATGGCCGATTCACACATTTGTGCTGACAAGTGATCAGTCTTCCATTTTCAATGACCAAAAAGACTGGACTGAATTATCAGTCATGATGGAACAACACCCCTGGCAATACCTATCAACAGGAAGTTGTATTCCAGCGTGGTTCTTATAGGATAGTACGTTGCGGTGATTAATGAAAAGGAAATGACTGAGATTAATTATCCCTAGAGGTATTGTTTGAATATGTTTTTAACCCTGAGCTACAAAGCAGGATGTTTCCACCCCAAGAATATATCGACATGCAACCTTAGTTCATTTTATTTTGGCGACGAATCATTAACTTGGGTCATTTTCTAAATATGAAACAATTTACCTTTTATATTTGAGTACAATCAAAATATAAAAGGTTTGAATCCAACCAACAAAATTTTGCCAAGAACAATGCTTTTTGGGCGATCTGGGCCTGTGGTAGGGCTAGATCCTTGTCCATTATAGCCAGAGCCGAACCAAACACTAATAGATCCTCGGTTTTTTAAAAGTGAAGTGCGTGGATCTGCTCCAAAAAAAGAGGTAGAAAGGGTGGAGCTACCTTTTTTCAGATCCACAACTCCAGCTCCATGTAAAATTTGGAGGAGCTCTACCAAACAGATCTATTTGTTACTTGGAGCTAGAAAATGTCAGATTGGATCTGACTTCCGGTATGATGAATCAATTAGATCATTAACAAGTATAGCATGGATGATGGTTTCCAATCTTGATAAATCATCATCAATTGAAGACTCTATAATCAATTTCTCATGGGAAAAAAGTAAGAACATGAGAGAGAGAGAGAGAGAGAGAGAGAGAGAGAGAGATGAGGGGGAGCGCTTACATATCATGTGTTACCCTATCGCGAATATCCTGGCCAAGGCGGGTCCTCCAGTCGACTCCTTCGTCGATAATCCCTAACTCGTCCATGGTGTGCTTCTTTGGTTTTGTTAGGCAGAAGAAGTGCACAGAGAGGGGAAGAACAATAAGAGGTCGATGATATAGGTAGAATTGAATCTTATAGGCTTTAGTTGTTGGTGGGATCCACAAAAGAAGTAACGCTTCCATGGGAGAAGGTTCTGGCTCACATGACATGACAACATTGCCTAGCTTATAACACGGGAGAGGGGTATGGCCCACATGATGTGACAACATCACCTAGCATATAACACGTGATGTAGCTTCTAGAACCTTGACAAAATCCTATGCAAAAAGGTTTTGTGGCAATTGATGTCCAATATCTATGAGTCAGAAACCGAGACCAAAAATCAAACCAAAAATAACCAAGATCAAACCCAAAATAACCAAGACAAATGAAACCGAACTTTGCATGGGATATTCGGACTACCGATTCTATTCAAGCCTTATTCTAATCCACTCCTCATTCCTCAGCCAGTCCCTTGTGCTCCATCAACTGCCACAGCCAGCACCCCTTCCTCCATTATGGTGCTTCTCTCCCTCTTCTTCCCGCCTCAAAATTTCTTGAGCATGCCTCCTTGGCTTCAATCCCATCTTGGGCACACCTTCCTGGCTGGGTGGCCACACATGGCGTCCATTCCCAGCCAGCCACCACCTCTCATCCATCCACCTCCACATCTAGTCATGATACCATCATCGGGCCGCCACTGCCTCTACAGTGAAGTGGAAATGGTGGGAAGGACTGGAGCTAAGGGTCTAGCAGCTGGTAGGTTATGGCGATGGTGGTGCCTCTCCACTCCACATGTGCAGCTGGCTAGGGCCTATCCCCTTCATGTACTTCGCATCTTCACGCTGCTACTGGCATAGGCGGTCACGACGACTGATGGTGGCCATCTCCTCGAGGGAGAGTCAGAAGTCCATGTGAAAGTATTAAGAACGGAATTTTGCATCAGATTCGGAGAAGAAGAAGAAAGATCGAAACGGATTTGGTGTGGAATCGAGTTAATATCCAAGTCCGACTGTGCATCGGCTAAGTATCGTATCGGCTGAAAACCGGACAGAAGCTTGACTTGGCCGATACGGTATAACTTGGGCTTGGCATGGGCCTAAATTGAGCTCATGTAAGTGTTGATGCGAAAAACACGCACTGGCCTAAGAGATTTGCTTAGTACAGGTCCAAAAAAAAACTTGCCTTCGGGTTCTGAGCGTGCCAGTTGGTTTGATCCTGCAACCAACAAGAAATAAAAGAGAACAAAGTTAAATCCGTAAACGATAGCCGATCGGCTAGATTTCCGATGATGTACCATTCAATATCAGGCCCATATGGTAAAGATCAGATCGGCAATGGAAAAATGTAGCACAAGAACACATAGGCCTACCTGATTGGCTGCAGATATCAATAAACTTATAATCAGTTCCTCAGAATATATTTAAACTAAGTGATTTGGATAGATCGGACAGTATGCCGAGTTAGTATGAATCACTTATGCCTAAAAGTACTTTGAAATAAAGATTATAAACCCTCATACCATAGCCAATGAAGCAAACCTAGGGCATATCGGCTAGTACTCCGATACTACTCTATATTAAGATACGAAAGTGGATGAAATATACTGAACAGGAACCGATCTAACATCAGGATGGCCTAATAGATTGATAGCAAGCTTAATATATTTCAAACAAACGAGATCTTAGTATAGAGGACAGATTTAGCATATCAAGCAAACGCAAGAGCGACAAGATAACTAAACCAGATAAGATCGGATGAAAACCTGATGCTATCTCTATTAGCAACTATAGACGGGCTAGATATTGCAATTCCAAACATTACTCGATAGAGATCAAACTCAACTGATGCAGCATCAAGTCATGAAGAGAAGTGCAAGATCTAAACAAGTCGATAGAAGCTCTTCTAAGATGGTAGATACGCTATATAACCTAATTCAACGTCGATAACTAACCTTGCCGACTGTTTTCGATGATAGAGGCTAGCCGATGGGGTTGGATAACGATATTGATCTAGGTTATATAGCATATATGATAACTCGGCGATTCACATAGGCAAGATTAGAGTGTCATGATGATGTAAGCACTAATCCCGAGAATGCAAACCGCCATAACAAGCCTTACCTCTTCATCGGAGATCGAGACCGATGTAGCCCAACTCGAAAGCAAGAATTCGTCGAAAACAATAAGAGTAGAAAAAGGGTGGCGATGCGCTGAAAGTATTATTGAACTGGTGTTGTTTGTTTACAAGGCATCGGGCTATATTTATACCCGAAATAGTTAATATGTCCTTGCTAGACACGACTTTATCTCTATTACAATTTAAAACACGAACAATTCCCTTAGGCGGACTCTTATCAAAAAATATATCTAAGGAAATTAATTAAAAACATCCTAATTAATAGATACAATTGCCTTCTTTGGACCCAATCCTTGTATGGCAATATCGGCGTAGTGTCTTACCACCTTGAAAATTCAGTCAACGGCTTGATTGTCTAGATATCGTGTTTCTTTTCATACTTAGTGCTGCATCAGTATATTGGACCTACTAAGTCGTGTTTAGAACCATGATCTCTAGCCTTATTCTTGATTGCTAATATGGTAGTATCGGGGTTTCAGTTGATCTTACCTAATATATATGTTTCTTTATCTGTTCCATGTATATTTTCCATCTATATAGACATATCACCTAATAGTAATATATCAAGTCTAGGTCATATCGGCTGGGCTATCAATATTGGCTATTGACCTATATTTGGTATATTACTATAGATTGACTTGCCCATATAGATCTGTACTAGAGTATTAGCTAGTATATTATCTTTCTTGCTCTAATGTCACATCGGCTATTTTAATAATATTGTCTTAAGCTTCTTTATCAACCTTGATAGACAGTGTTACAATCTTTGATATATCTATTCTATAGCCGATTTTGTCTAACTCCATCGGCTGAGACCACCAATGATACGTTATTGGCCTATCGACTGACTAACTCTGCTTTTGTCTTTCTTGCTGATTGCAGGATCAAATTAGCTGGCACGTCCTTGACACACTTGAGGCTAGCCTTGGACTTGCACTGGAGTTAAGCAGATCTCCCAGGCCACCGTATTTTCACGCAAGCACCATGGTAGATGGTTGTTCTGGTTTAGTTGGTCAGACCGAGAAACAAGACCGAACTATCAGTTAACCGAATGGCCGATTCACACATTTGTGCTGACAAGTGATCAGTCTTCCATTTTCAATGACCAAAAAGACTGGACTGAATTATCAGTCATGATGGAACAACACCCCTGGCAATACCTATCAACAGGAAGTTGTATTCCAGCGTGGTTATTATAGGATAGTACGTTGCGGTGATTAATGAAAAGGAAATGACTGAGATTAATTATCCCTAGAGGTATTGTTTGAATATGTTTTCAACCCTGAGCTACAAAGCAGGATGTTTCCACCCCAAGAATAGTTGGTGTCGCCATAGTTGGCGTCACGTGTTCATCTATATGTGCGTCATGAGTTGGCGTTGCATTCTTGGCAAGCTGTCACAAAATCATTATCCAGGCTGACATGCACAATGTTGTCATAATGAATATAGATCTACTACAGCTACTAGTGTCATTCTCTTGCACGTCTCTCCAAAAACCAGTCGGAATGGAACTGGAGAGGCCAACATGCGACACGATGTGCATGCGGACAAACACGCATGAGCCGCTTCCCTGGCACATACTGTGGGGGGGAGAGGGGGGGGGGGCGTTTAGACCACACATGGTTGCCACATCACAAGGGATACCTCCAACTGGTTTGGATAGACCCAGTTTTTGAAAGGAGTTCAAAGTGAAATTTGGACAATGTATATAATCATGTCAAAGAAAAAGCATGTTGAAAATCAAATCATTTAGAAGCCCCGAAGCAAACATAGTCATATATAGAAAAAAAAACGAAACACAGATGTGGTTATGCTTCTTGTGGTAGAACTTATCTTATCCACTAGAGTTAAGTTCTGTACTTTGACATTGTTACGACGTAACAACGTTGGTTTGTGTGAGTATGAGTCTTTTGTCTTTTTTGCAATCGCCAACCTTGCATGAAACATATTTCTTTACACAACACATGTAAAGGGGATTGGTCTCACTTCATAATAGTCCCCTTCAACAAATTTTGCCAACTATTCGAATGAACCAATTGCCTCAGTTTTAAAGTACAAGCGTTTCAGGTAGAATCCAATTGACAGGAAAAAGCTAAAATCATGCGGTTTTGTGTTGGAAAAAAATCACAAAGATAAGATTAACATCTCGAGGAATGGGATTTATTCGTGGAATGAGCATACGCTAGGGTTCCTCTACCAATTTTCAGATTTCACCGACGATCAAAAAGAATATTGTTTTTCAGAAATTTAATCACTTCTATATTAAAAGCATTCCATTTGCTGTACATTCGGGTCAACATTATCCGTACAATTTATACAGAAAAAATGCAAAAAAAAAAGAATGAAAAAAATATTATGCAAAATTCATCACATGTTTTTCTACCAAGAGGAATTTCTAATCCCTATGACTATCTTAGTTAGTTGTTAACAGTGAAATTTGGTAAGCCCCGAAGTCATCATCGGCCTAAAGTCAGTATCGGCTTCAGAATCCTGGAATCGACCGATGGGAATTATTAAGTCGCCAATAGTCGGATTCTTAGTAGATTCGGTTAAGGAAATTAATCTACTAAAGGAAGTTTATCCAGAAGTGACCGAGTTCAAGGAGGATGCGGCATGACAGTTTATCTATTAATTAGGAATATTCTGTTAGTTTCCTTTTATCTTTAGGAAAGTGTGTTTAGTGTCCGATAAGGAGTTTATGTTTTCCTTTTATCTTTAGGAATTTTTTTTCTTTTCCAACAAGGACTAGTATCTACCCATAGGTATAAATATGTATACCCGGGGTCATTGTAAACTATTTCCACGAATACAAATTCAGCGCATCACCATCCTTTTTTACTTTTCTACTTTTTCGACGAGTTTATACTTATCATGGCTGTTTGCGTCGGCGGGGCTAGGGCTTCGACACTCTGGTCTTGTCAATGTAAGCACCTATCTATCATATATCTTAGTTAATGTAGTTTGGTGGTTTATTTTACTTGTATCGGCTAAGACTCGTTTTAGGGTTTATGCCGGTATCGACTAAATTGCTTTACCAAATTAGTTTAGCTAAGGTATCTACCACCCTGAAAATCAGTCAAGGGCTTGATTGTCTAGATATTATGTTTTTTTTGCATCAGCCCTAGTCGTGTACATAATTCAAATGTATTTCCATTCTTCAAACAAGTTATTTCTTTTAATATTTCAGTATTGCAAATATATCAAGGAGCATGTCAATGATAATGATAGTACGGCCGCTCACCACTCTATGAGGAAAGTCCACTCTTATTAATTATACATATGTTGCATGGATAGTTGTATGAGGACGTGATGGATGCATCATATCCTATTTATGTTTGATGCCAATCATTGGAAAATAAAGAGTAGAGATACGCAATGTTAATTTTCACCCCCTTTTTATATGCCTAATTGTTTAAACACACCTCTAAATGTGATTAATTGATTAAAACAACACAATACCAAGTGATAGATTTCGGTAAAAAAAGAAAAACCATGTCATAGAACCATAATATTTGAAAGAAGGCACCAGAAGTATTATCGAGTTTGTTTTCTTAATCCCAGATAATTGTCATTCGTTTCCATTTCGTAACAAACATACATTTCTTTCTCATATAGCAAATAAAGTAAATAAGTAGCTAGGTAATCTTAACACGAAACTTTATTCCATCTTGATCATTGTTTCTTCATCTTGCCAATCATATGTAGTTCAGAATACGAGGCACATCAACAATCTTGACTGGCTTCAGAATATAATCCTTTGCTCCTCCATCCAAGCACCTCCAACAAGGAAAAAAAAAGAAGGAAAATGGAGCACATATTAGGATCCACTTGCTCAGATTGAGAATATATCAACTAAGGAAATCAAGGTATATGTCTTTGTACTTACTTTCTAATCCTTTCTGGGATGTTATCAGAGGAAGCAATTACCACTGGGAGATGTGCTAGTTTAGGTGATTTCTATAAGTAAAAACAAGTCCAATTTGAACATGTAAAATATTTGGTAGAAACATTATAAAATATATATGATGAAGATTAACACTATACTCTGATCCGTGATACTATTGTACGCACCTTCACTTCCATGAGTAAGTCATAGCCGGTCATGTCTGGCATACAGTAGTCACTAACAATCATGTCCACATCATGTTCCTGTGTCCATCAGAGATAAATGCATGTTTGTTATATGGTTTGTAAATAACATTACCAAATAAACAAGTAGAAAACTTTTAATTTACCGAGTCCAAAAACATCAATGCTTGCATGACACTTTCTACTGCAGTCACTGCATATATCAAACATGGAAACACTTGGTTAACAACAGTCGAAAAGAAGGTCAGGAGATTTCAAACATGGAAACACTTAGTTAACAACAGTCAAAAACATGGAAACTTGCATAACAAAGAACCTCGGATGTTATGGCGCATTAAGGCCATGGAAACAACATGGCGATCAACATGGGTATCATCCACAACAAGCACATGGGGGGACGACATTGCAAACTTTTGGTGTAGAGTTACTTTGAATTGTTGTTGAGGAAAATGGACCTAGAATGCACATATTTATAGTGCAAAAGTCTTAAAATCCTGGAGATATTGCAAAGATATAATATCAAATCACTAGCATGATAATTAGTTGTCATATCTCACAGTATCACCAGTGACCGTGTATTTGATAATTTTGATATACCATACAATGTATAATGATTGATGGATTTGTCCTCTTTCGTACCTATAGAGTTGTTCATTTTTTACAAATTAACTATAGTGACCTTGCAACAATTATAGCTACCTAGGAGCAATGATATAGTCTAATGTATGAGCATATATTTGATATATCTATATTGATAAATGGCTTGGCCCTATTTAATTTGTACATATTTAAATGTCAATACAACAAAGAGGCTAGTAGAAACTAATTAATTGGTCACACCCTGGTTTGATAGACGGTATGGTACTGAATGAAAGAAAGCAAGTGACTAGTGGTGTACATGGGCATGGTTTGGCCCATTTGTCCGAAAGGCCTATCTTGTGAAGCTTGTACCTTCTCCACTATGGATCAACAAGGGTATCATCCACAACAAGCACATGGGGGGATGACATTGCAAACTGTTGGTGTAGAGTTACTTTGAATTGTTGTTGAGGAAAATGGACCTAGAATGCACATATTTATAGTGCAAAAGTCTTAAAATCCTGGAGATATTGCAAAGATATAATATCAATTCACTGGCATGAAAATTAGCTGTCATATCTTACAGTATCACTAGTGACCGTATATTTGATAATTTTGATATACCATACAATGCAAAATGATTGATGGCTTTGTCCTCTTTTGTACCCATAGTGTTGTTCATTTTTCACAAATTAATTATAGTGACCTTGCAACAATTATAGCTACCTAGGAGCAAAGATACAGTCTAATGAATGAGCATATATTTTATATATCTGTGTTGATAAATGAATTTGCCCTATTTAATTTGTACTTCCTCCGTTTCAGGTTATAAGACGTTTTGACTTTGCTCAAAGTCAAACTGTTTCAAGTTTAACTAAGTTTATAGACAAATATAGTAATATTTATAACACTAAATTAGTTTCATCAAATCAATAATTTAATATATTTTCATAATAAATTTGTCTTGAGTTGAAAATGTTACTACTTTTTTCTACAATCTTGGTCAAACTTAAAGCAGTTTGACTTTGACCAAAGTCAAAATGTCTTATAACCTGAAACGGAGGGAAATATGTCAATACAACAAAGAGGCTAATAGAAACTAATTAATTGGTCACACTCTAGTTTGATAGACGGCATGGTACTAAATGAAAGAAAAGAAAGCAAGTGAGCAGTGGCGTACTTTGGCATGGCGTGGCCCATTAGTCCGAAAGGCCCACCTCGTGGAGCTCTTATCTTCTCCTCTATGGTTTTTGCATGAATTTATTCTAGGAATAAGTTCATCTGAGGTCCCTTAACTTGTCGACGAATCCGATTTTCGTCCTTCAATCCAAAAACCAGATACAACGGGTCCCTCTACTATCAAAACCAGTGCAGACAAGGTCCCTCGGCGGTTTAGATGGCGGTTATGGCTGACGTGGTGCCTACATGGCTAATTTGACTCGGTCTTCATCTGACGTGCCAATGGACGTGCGCTGATAAAACATGTGGGACCCACATGTCAGTTTCACACCAAAATAATAAAAATGGATGGACCCACGTGGGCCCTACATGTAATCCTCAATCCCCAGCGGTTGCTGGTGCTCCTCTTCCTCCTCCGGCATTGCTCCTAGCCAGCGGCGGTTGCAGAGGTGAGCGGTGCCTCTCCCTCCCCCGGAATCCGCCACTGCCTGAGGTTCCAGGCTCCTCCCTCGCGGCCCACGCCTCCATCCTCCTCCCCCTGCACCGCCTCTGCCGACTACTCGGCGACGCCGGTCCTGTCCCCCAACAAGCTCATCTGGGTGATTTTGGCCTGTCTCCCGGTGTGAAGGGGCTCCTCCGTTGCTACGCCGTGTGCCGTCCCTGGGCGCGTGTCTTGGTGCGGGTGCTGCTCAGCGTAGGCTGCGTCAAGGGTGGGCGCTAGGGCAACGGCTGGCAGCGCGCCGTCAGGCCAGGCCAGCAGGCAAGCAGGCAGCAAGGTTTGCCTCATCTCTCATGCTTCGTGATGGATCAGATATCTGCTACTGCTATCTCTATCTGTATGCTAAAATTGTTCATATGGTTGGTTTTTTATCCATATTTCTGCCCTGCTTTAGTGCTGATTATATTGCTGGTTCTGTTTTAGTTACCTTTGAGATGTGCCTAACTGCCTAATTCATTTGCTATTGTTTTATCCAGTGAGACCATGGAACAAGAACGGAAAGGAGAAGTTTCCAGTGGCATGTATACTTACAATCATAATTCTGACTGTGGGTTTGATGTCCATGAAATCTTTGTTAAGAGGAGCAGATTCCGGGTTCTGTTGTTAAGAGGAGCAGATTCCGGGTTTGATGGATGAAAATGAACGTGTTTTTCTTATTGGGTCTCCCTGTTTGATCATGTGCAGAGTCAGTGGTGATAATGCCAACTTTTGGGTTCATAATGAGTTCATGACGATGAACTAGTTGTGTCTATGAATTATACCTCTGATGGACCGACGAGCCAGTGGAAAAAGGGGACGGTGAGGGCGGCGTTGAACTTGCAGGCCCAACTGCCCAACGTGTCGGCAGGAAGAGCTTCTTGACGAGCTCTTCTTCTTCTCCTTCCCGCCGGAGCTGGAGACGACGGCGTACTTCTCCATTTTGCGTGCGAACAGCCCCATGAAGGCGTTCTCCACTAGCCTGTCCCGGTATTCGGTCTTCTCCCCCATCGGTGCCGGTGCCGTCACCGTGAACCGAAAGCCGCTGCCCTGATCTAGTTCGGCCGCTGCTCCCTCGTCGCCCGCCGCTTCCACGACCTCGTCCCCCTCGACGACTCTGTGCTGGTCCGCGTGACTGCGTCATCCGAGATGACCCCGCGCCGTCGTCGTCGTCGTCATCCTCGGCGGCAGCCGGGACTGGGGAGAACGACGACAACGGTGGCGGCGTGAGGAGAAGCACCGACGGCGCGGCGTGACCTCTCACTGCCGGATTCCTGGGGGAGGGTGAGGCGCCGCTCGCCTCCGCCGCCGCCGCTGGATAGGAGCAATGCCGGAGGAGGAAGAGGAGTAGCACCAAGCCAGCAACCTTAGGGGATTGAGGATTACATATGGGGCCCATGTGGGTCCCACCATTTTTTATTAATTTAGTGTGAAACTGACATGTGGGTCCCACATGTTTTATTATTTTTTCGGATCGAATTGCCACGTAAGCACCACGTCAATGCTACGTCGGATGAAGACCGAGTCAAATTAGCCATGTAGACGCCACGTCAGCCAAACCCGCCATCTAAACTGCCGAGGGACCTTGTCTGCACTGGTTTTGATAGTTGAGGGACCCGTTGTATCTGGTTTTTCGATTGAAGGACGAAAATCGGATTCGTTGACAAGTTAAAGGACCTCAGATGAACTTATTCCTTTATTCTATATGGCCCACCTCGTGGTCTTATTTTTGTGGCGACTCGAAGCTGCGTTTCATCCTTCATTGTTTTCCAAGGCTCTCCTCGCGTGTTCCTTCTTTATTCAGGTGTTTAGGAATGGAATCAGATGGGGATGGATGAATCAGCCATTGGCCATCTAAATCGTGGTGTTTATAGATAAGAAAACATTGGGAACATGGCTTCATTCGGGAACAATGGTGATCAATGGCGTCTCCTCAACTCTTGAGCATATCGACACGTTTTCAGATGAGATAGCCGCACCGAGCTATAGGATACAGTCACTGGACAAAGTGTGAACACTGGAATTCCAGGCTAATGCACACAGTTCAGTGAACACTAGATAAATTATCTCCTCCTTTATGTTTTGTGATAGTTACATGTGGGAGTTCGTCACAACTATAGCTGGAGTTCTATGACCAAAATACTTCACCGCCATGTGCTGGCCCTACTCTTGTTTTGAATAATGCCTTGTTTACGACGATTTTGTCATAGAATCTCATACCTACGGATGGAATGGCTACCAAGTTCTATGACAAAGTACTTTGTCACCATATGCCAACCCAAATTTCTAAATTGCGCAACATTTCAGATGGCCATGTTTGCCATCGTGACACTTTTTGTGACCACAAACTCAAGTTTCCACTAGAATCAACCGAGCCTGAACTTTATGATTATTTATTGAAAATTCATCAGAGATTAACGATGGATTCCCTTTTTATCACAGTGAATCCATTATAGAAGGCCAAATCTATTGTAGTCATATATGTCATGGGCTGAAAAATAAAGAGAGAATAAGGGGGTCTTGCAATGGCGGAGATAGCCATAAAAGCCGCGACTCGTGAAGATGTAAAGTTTGTGATATATCTTAAGAAATTTATAATATGAGCATAATATCTTTCATCCTCATATTTTGTACAACAAAAAGCCCAATAGAGACATACTGCAACTCCCACGTAACATGTAACAGGATGTTTCGTGTCACATGACTGCACGACATCATAGGATAGTCTCTTTGGAACATTGGATATATGAATTTCAATGGAATATGTTGTAATCCTTACAACATATTCAAATAAGACATTAAAATGTTACCAACACTAACAAATAGTTACTAGAAGTATCGACTGTGAAATAGGATCATTGTGCATTTGTGCATGGAAAATGTTTGATGCGGCAAGCTAAAAAGCAACCATAATTATGACAGGTCTAAACAAACTAAGCAGGCAGGAATTCAAACTTGCAAATTACAAAATGAGAAAAACAAGATAAAGGAACACATGATATGAAGTTCTTAACGATTCACTCGTTCATCCATATAATGGCCAATCACGCATAGTACAAGTAACCAGGACTCCACAATCAAAAATAACATCCACACTCTAGACTGACACATATAGTCACAAACAAGTTTGATCCACTCCAATTAAAACACAATAAAACTTATTTGGGTCTCAAGCATTTCAAACTAGTAGACATTGCACACTGTTGCATCAATCCCTCAACCTTTAGTTCTAGTTGAAGTCAGTACTGATGGATCCTCCATGGGTGATTTCGACCAACGCCATCAACTGATCGGCCGTGAGTTCAAGTCACCAATTCATCTGAAGTTGAAAGATTCACAATATTATTAGGATTTTAGTTTTCCAGAGATGATAGCATAGGGATGATGCAATCGATGGTACTGATCAGACTAAGCTTCAGAAACACCTTCCTCAGAATAGGTGAGTGCTTGACGTATTGGCGTAGAGGCTAGAAATTATTGTCAATGCACCATTCACCCAAGCGCAATGTTCTAACATTCCTGAACATTGGCCCGCTACTAGATTGTTCCGTGAATGTAAACTTCATATGTGCAAAGCAAAAAAAAAAAAAAGTCTTCTATGAATACCGAAAATTTGTTGCAGAAAGGTGATACTAAAGATATTAATTCTCCTCCTCAGCTCAAATTATTATATACGACATTACACAAATATGTGTCGAGGTTAAAAGTGGCATATACATTTTTCGAAAAGGCAAAGTGGTATATACATTTTTTTAAAAGGCAAAGTGGTACGCACATTTTTTTGAAAAGGCAAAGTGCTATATGCATATCATCCAAAATTAATCTTTCATGCTTTCCTTGCTATGAGATATATACTCACTATACTAATTTCTAAATAAGGTGGCAAATTCATTCACGTAACAATGGTCACATAAAAATGTATGATCCAAGAAGTGGCACGGTCAATCGCAAAAGAATCTGGCTGGTATGTATCCATAGGAGCATCAAGACACTTTCATGGCCGGCTTAGCAATAGTTTGTCAATAGAACTACCAAAATTTTCCCCATCCAGGTGAAACCAATTTATATCAAGCTTGATCGACTACAAGCAAGTCCACTTGTTGACCTGTCAGTGGGACAGGACTATGCACACCGCCAATTTTTCCCTATCTAAGCGAATCTAATTTATATCAAGCTTGATCGACTGCAAGAAACTCCACTTGTTGACCCACTAGTGGGACAGCACACTAGTGCGCACCGCCTCCTTCATCGACAACAAGAATGACATTATGGGGTGGATTAGATCATTAGGGAGTTCGCTGATCCTATCTTTTCCATAGGGATGGGAGGGTTCCTTGTGGCCTGCAGTGTAGAAGTGGATACTGAGTTACTTAGTGTAGCTACATGATCTTGGAGAACCACACAAACAACTTGCAACAAATTTACAATTTTAATGCGTGCTTAAGTCTAGCTTCACAGAGATATTGCTATCTTAAATGCACTTTACATAAATGATAAAGAATTTACCTAGGGTAACTTTGAGGTTTTTTTTTAAAAAAAAACAGTATGGATGTGAGGCTCACACATCAATTAGGCGTTGCATAAGAATAACAAATATTCATGGTCTTGCACCAAAATTACCAATGTGTAAAGGACGAAAACATGAAAAATGCTTTAACTCAAACAGGGGAATCAGGTTGTGGATTTGCAAATTTTATTCGCATATATTTTTCTTGTATAAGTCCAAGAGATTATAATAACAAAGAGAAAATTTATCATGTAGGTACCATAAGAAAAAGGAACAAATTGGTATTTAAATTTTCATGAACTAACTGCTAGATGATGTCCCCTAAACATTTCCCTCTGCCTAGATAATTTGGCCTTGCTTATTCTTCTGATGGAGCAAGACAAATGAAGGGGTTGAAGCTTGTTGACGAATATGCATAAAATTGTTCAACAACACCAGATATGAATCATCAAATCACCTTTTATAAGGCTACTCCTTAGGTAATCACCCTAAATAGAGCCAGAGAAAGCATATAAAGATAGCAATGCGAGCATGTCCTCAATCTGGCACGACAAGAATAAGTTATATATTATTGAATGGTGAATGAGCCAAAACAAAGTACTTGCCACACGAGGATAAAATCTATATATTATAGAAGTTATCTACAAATACACATATATAAGCCAATAAGTCGGAAAGGGGTGATTTCTATCTGCTATATGAAAAAACTGAATCTAAAATGGAACATAAATATTTGGAATTGCGTATGAACGAACACTTCAATTAAATACAACCTCAGTCCTGGTATCTTATACGTCACTATAAAGGAAGCGTAATTAAACATTTTTAATTAGATTGTCAAAATTTGCGTACAACTTCTTGCAACCATATGTTCTCAAGTAAGATGGTCATCCTAATGGCTTCACACAATTTTTATAGCTCTAAGTTATTCTAGACTTCTCGGCAATAGGTTGTACTCGTTTAGGAGCTTCGAAACTTTGCAATAATCAGCAGATGAGCAGCAGAGCAGAAGTGTTACTATTAAGGTTAACACTACTACATGCATTAAGATACATAAATAGAAAATTAATACCTAAGGAAATTAGATTGCATAAAAAACTATTAAGAACAAACCATCTTACAAAGTCAATAGCTATTTTGTAGATTCTCTCCTCTATCCTGGCAGCAACTTTTTGAAGATCAATCAATGTTGTAGAAGTAGTTGTTTGCAATTTCATCTGCAGGCTGACCAATAGGCAAACAGAATGCCAACCGAAATAATCCAAATTGTAGTTCTAATATAACAAACAATAACAAGCCAGGCAATTGGGGATTTGGGGTAGCATGCCTTCATGCAAGAAATATATGCATGCTATATATTCACTGTTTGAGAAATGCATCTTTGCTAAAGTAACTTGTTTGGAATTGTAGATACATTCTCATAAATACTGAAATATCATTTGTCCAACCAGAAGTGTCATCTTTTAGAAAAATTGTGCCATCATGCATGCTAAGAGTTTGGAGGAGAGCATTCATAACCAATAACAAGGAATTATATATACCACAAACAACACAAGGACGTGTGAACATGGCACCATATTTCTTCTGACGAGTTTCACCACGTACATCCAAACCGAAAGCCGCTGCCCTGATCTAGTTCGGCCGCTGCTCCCTCGTCGCCCGCCGCTTCCACGACCTCGTCCCCCTCGACGACTCTGTGCTGGTCCGCGTGACTGCGTCATCCGAGATGACCCCGCGCCGTCGTCGTCGTCGTCATCCTCGGCGGCAGCCGGGACTGGGGAGAACGACGACAACGGTGGCGGCGTGAGGAGAAGCACCGACGGCGCGGCGTGACCTCTCACTGCCGGATTCCCGGGGGAGGGAGAGGCGCCGCTCGCCTCCGCCGCCGCCGCTGCATAGGAGCAATGCCGGAGGAGGAAGAGGAGTAGCACCAAGCCAGCAACCTTAGGGGATTGAGGATTACATATGGGGCCCATGTGGGTCCCACCATTTTTTATTAATTTAGTGTGAAACTGACATGTGGGTCCCACATGTTTTATTATTTTTTCGGATCGAATTGCCACGTAAGCACCACGTCAATGCTACGTCAGATGAAGACCAAGTCAAATTAGCCATGTAGACGCCACGTCAGCCAAACCCGCCATCTAAACTGCCGAGGGACCTTGTCTGCACTGGTTTTGATAGTTGAGGGACCCGTTGTATCTGGTTTTTCGATTGAAGGACGAAAATCGGATTCGTTGACAAGTTAAAGGACCTCAGATGAACTTATTCCTTTATTCTATATGGCCCACCTCGTGGTCTTATTTTTGTGGCGACTCGAAGCTGCGTTTCATCCTTCATTGTTTTCCAAGGCTCTCCTCGCGTGTTCCTTCTTTATTCAGGTGTTTAGGAATGGAATCAGATGGGATGGATGAATCAGCCATTGGCCATCTAAATCGTGGTGTTTATAGATAAGAAAACATTGGGAACATGGCTTCATTCGGGAACAATGGTGATCAATGGCGTCTCCTCAACTCTTGAGCATATCGACACGTTTTCAGATGAGATAGCCGCACCGAGCTATAGGATACAGTCACTGGACAAAGTGTGAACACTGGAATTCCAGGCTAATGCACACAGTTCAGTGAACACTAGATAAATTATCTCCTCCTTTATGTTTTGTGATAGTTACATGTGGGAGTTCGTCACAACTATAGCTGGAGTTCTATGACCAAAATACTTCACCGCCATGTGCTGGCCCTACTCTTGTTTTGAATAATGCCTTGTTTACGACGATTTTGTCATAGAATCTCATACCTACGGATGGAACTAGCTACCATGGACCTCATGGGTCCATGGCTACCAAGTTCTATGACAAAGTACTTTGTCACCATATGCCAACCCAAATTTCTAAATTGCGCAACATTTCAGATGGCCATGTTTGCCATCGTGACACTTTTTGTGACCACAAACTCAAGTTTCCACTAGAATCAACCGAGCCTGAACTTTATGATTATTTATTGAAAATTCATCAGAGATTAACGATGGATTCCCTTTTTATCACAGTGAATCCATTATAGAAGGCCAAATCTATTGTAGTCATATATGTCATGGGCTGAAAAATAAAGAGAGAATAAGGGGGTCTTGCAATGGCGGAGATAGCCATAAAAGCCGCGACTCGTGAAGATGTAAAGTTTGTGATATATCTTAAGAAATTTATAATATGAGCATAATATCTTTCATCCTCATATTTTGTACAACAAAAAGCCCAATAGAGACATACTGCAACTCCCACGTAACATGTAACAGGATGTTTAGTGTCACATGACTGCACGACATCATAGGATAGTCTCTTTGGAACATTGGATATATGAATTTCAATGGAATATGTTGTAATCCTTACAACATATTCAAATAAGACATTAAAATATTACCAATAATGTGAACTGTCAACTGGCCAACACTAACAAATAGTTACTAGAAGTAACGACTGTGAAATAGGATCATTGTGCATTTGTGCATGGAAAATGTTTGATGCGGCAAGCTAAAAAGCAACCATAATTATGACAGGTCTAAACAAACTAAGCAGGCAGGAATTCAAACTTGCGAATTACAAAATGAGAAAAACAAGATAAAGGAACACATGATATGAAGTTCTTAACGATTCACTCGTTCATCCATATAATGGCCAATCACGCATAGTACAAGTAACCAGGACTCCACAATCAAAAATAACATCCACACTCTAGACTGACACATATAGTCACAAACAAGTTTGATCCACTCCAATTAAAACACAATAAAACTTATTTGGGTCTCAAGCATTTCAAAATAGTAGACATTGCACACTATTGCATCAATCCCTCAACCTTTAGTTCTAGTCGAAGTCAGTACTGATGGATCCTCCATGGGTGATTTCGACCAACGCCATCAACTGATCGGCCGTGAGTTCAAGTCACCAATCCATCTGAAGTTGAAAGATTCACAATATTATTAGGATTTTAGTTTTCCAGAGATGATAGCATAGGGATGATGCAATCGATGGTACTGATCAAACTAAGCTTCAGAAACACCTTCCTCAGAATAGGTGAGTGCTTGACGTATTGGCGTAGAGGCTAGAAATTATTGTCAATGCACCATTCACCCAAGCGCAATGTTCTAAAATTCCTGAACATTGGCCCGCTACTAGATTGTTCCGTGAATGTAAACTTCATATGTGCAAAGCAAAAAAAAAAAAAAGTCTTCTATGAATACCGAAAATTTGTTGCAGAAAGGTGATACTAAAGATATTAATTCTCCTCCTCAGCTCAAATTATTATATACGACATTACACAAATATGTGTCGAGGTTAAAAGTGGCATATACATTTTTCGAAAAGGCAAAGTGGTATATACATTTTTTTAAAAGGCAAAGTGGTACGCACATTTTTTTGAAAAGGCAAAGTGCTATATGCATATCATCCAAAATTAATCTTTCATGCTTTCCTTGCTATGAGATATATACTCACTATACTAATTTCTAAATAAGGTGGCAAATTCATTCGCGTAACAATGGTCACATAAAAATGTATGATCCAAGAAGTGGCACGGTCAATCGCAAAAGAATCTGGCTGGTATGTATCCATAGGAGCATCAAGACACTTTCATGGCCGGCTTAGCAATAGTTTGTCAATAGAACTACCAAAATTTTCCCCATCCAGGTGAAACCAATTTATATCAAGCTTGATCGACTACAAGCAAGTCCACTTGTTGACCTGTCAGTGGGACAGGACCATGCACACCGCCAATTTTTCCCTATCTAAGCGAATCTAATTTATATCAAGCTTGATCGACTGCAAGAAACTCCACTTGTTGACCCACTAGTGGGACAGCACACTAGTGCGCACCGCCTCCTTCATCGACAACAAGAATGACATTATGGGGTGGATTAGATCATTAGGGAGTTCGCTGATCCTATCTTTTCCATAGGGATGGGAGGGTTCCTTGTGGCCTGCAGTGTAGAAGTGGATACTCAGTTACTTAGTGTAGCTACATGATCTTGGAGAACCACACAAACAACTTGCAACAAATTTACAATTTTAATGCGTGCTTAAGTCTAGCTTCACAGAGATATTGCTATCTTAAATGCACTTTACATAAATGATAAAGAATTTACCTAGGGTAACTTTGAGGTTTTTTTTTTAAAAAAAACAGTATGGATGTGAGGCTCACACATCAATTAGGCGTTGCATAAGAATAACAAATATTCATGGTCTTGCACCAAAATTACCAATGTGTAAAGGACGAAAACATGAAAAATGCTTTAACTCAAACAGGGGAATCAGGTTGTGGATTTGCAAATTTTATTCGCATATATTTTTCTTGTATAAGTCCAAGAGATTATAATAACAAAGAGAAAATTTATCATGTAGGTACCATAAGAAAAAGGAACAAATTGGTATTTAAATTTTCATGAACTAACTGCTAGATGATGTCCCCTAAACATTTCCCTCTGCCTAGATAATTTGGCCTTGCTTATTCTTCAGATGGAGCAAGACAAATGAAGGGGTTGAAGCTTGTTGACGAATATGCATAAAATTGTTCAACAACACCGGATATGAATCATCAAATCACCTTTTATAAGGTTACTCCTTAGGTAATCACCCTAAATAGTGCCAGAGAAAGCATATAAAGATAGCAATGCGAGCATGTCCTCAATCTGGCACGACAAGAATAAGTTATATATTATTGAATGGTGAATGAGCCAAAACAAAGTACTTGCCACACGAGGATAAAATCTATATATTATAGAAGTTATCTACAAATACACATATATAAGCCAATAAGTCGGAAAGGGGTGATTTCTATCTGCTATATGAAAAAACTGAATCTAAAATGGAACATAAATATTTGGAATTGCGTATGAACGAACACTTCAATTAAATACAACCTCAGTCCTGGTATCTTATACGTCACTATAAAGGAAGCGTAATTAAACATTTTTAATTAGATTGTCAAAATTTGCGTACAACTTCTTGCAACCATATGTTCTCAAGTAAGATGGTCATCCTAATGGCTTCACACAATTTTTATAGCTCTAAGTTATTCTAGACTTCTCGGCAATAGGTTGTACTCGTTTAGGAGCTTCGAAACTTTGCAATAATCAGCAGATGAGCAGCAGAGCAGAAGTGTTACTATTAAGGTTAACACTACTACATGCATTAAGATACATAAATAGAAAATTAATACCTAAGGAAATTAGATTGCATAAAAAACTATTAAGAACAAACCATCTTACAAAGTCAATAGCTATTTTGTAGATTCTCTCCTCTATCCTGGCAGCAACTTTTTGAAGATCAATCAATGTTGTAGAAGTAGTTGTTTGCAATTTCATCTGCAGGCTGACCAATAGGCAAACAGAATGCCAACCGAAATAATCCAAATTGTAGTTCTAATATAACAAACAATAACAAGCCAGGCAATTGGGGATTTGGGGTAGCATGCCTTCATGCAAGAAATATATGCATGCTATATATTCACTGTTTGAGAAATGCATCTTTGCTAAAGTAACTTGTTTGGAATTGTAGATACATTCTCATAAATACTGAAATATCATTTGTCCAACCAGAAGTGTCATCTTTTAGAAAAATTGTGCCATCATGCATGCTAAGAGTTTGGAGGAGAGCATTCATAACCAATAACAAGGAATTATATATACCACAAACAACACAAGGACGTGTGAACATGGCACCATATTTCTTCTGACGAGTTTCACCACGACATTCCACCCCTCCCCGCCCCCGCCCCCCCCCCCCCCCCCCCCCCCCCCCCGCCCAAAAAAAAAACACCTAAAACTATAAGTGTTATCTTACTAACATATTATCCCCATTTACCAGAGTAGCAACATCATCTCATATATTTTTGGTTCCGTATGGTGGACTTAATTAGTTACACAACCAACACCATGACTTCTCCAGTTCTCCTCCCCCTGTCCTTCCTCTTCCCTCATGATGAGAGTTTTAACCTAATTGAATAAGCTAGCCCAAAAATTTGAAACACAACAAATTAGGTGCAGAACTAAAACACTAGTCATAAAGCTTAGATCCATGCAAGGAACTGTCCAAATTTAGTAGGCAATTATGGACAGGGAACCTTAGTTCATTTTCTTTTGGCAATGAATCATTAACCGGGATCATTTTCTAAATATGAAAAAAAAACTACCTTTTATCCTTGAGTAGGATAAAAAAACAAAGGTTTGAATCCAACCAACAACTTCTTGCCAAGAACAACAATGATTTTTAGGCGACCTGGATCTGTGGTAGGGCTAGATCCTTGTCTGTTAGAGCCAGAGCCAAACCAAGCACTACTAGATCCTAATTTTTTAAAATGTAAAGTGTATCGATCTGCCCACAAAATTCATAGAGAGGCTGGAGCAAACATTTTTTCGGACTCAAAACTCCAGCTCCATATCATATATGGAACTCAACCAACCGGACCTAACTGTACTTAGATCTAGAAAACGTCAAATTAATCTGACCAACTTAGAGAACCTTTAATTTACAGAGTCCAAAAACATCAATGCTTGCATTACACTTTCTACTGCAGTCATTGCATATATCAAACATGGAAACACATAGTTAACAACACTAAAAAGAATGACAGAAGATATCAAACAGGGAACACTTCGTTCACAGGATTGAAAACATGGAAACTTGCAAAACAAAAACCTCGACGTTATGTGCATTAAGGCCATGGAAACAACATGTCGATCAACATGGGTACCATCCAACACAAGCACATGGGGGGACGACATTGCAAACTTTCGGCATAGAGTATCTTGAACTGTTTATGAGGAAAATGGACCAGAATGCACATAATTATAGTGCAGAGATATTGCAAATATATAATTCACTGGCACAAAAGTTAGCTGTCATATCTCACAGTATCCGTATATTTGATAATTTTGATATACTATACAAGTTATAATGATAAATGGTTTTGTCCTTTTTCGTACCTATAGAGTTGTTATTATTCACAAACTAATTAAAGTGACCTTGCAACAATTGTAGCTACCTCGAAGGAAAGATACAATCTAATAAATGAGCATATATTTGATATATCTATATTGATAAATGACTTTGCCCTATTTAATTTGTACATTTGTAATGTTCATTACAACAGAGAGGCAGTAGTAAAACTATTTAGTTGGTCATGCTCTAGTTTGATAGACGATATGGTACTGAATGAAAGAAAGAAGTAGTGTCGTACATGGGCATGGTTTGGCCTATTGTCCAAAAGGCCCACATTGTGGGGCTTGTACCTTCTCCTCTATTGGTTTCACATGACCTTTTTTTGTAAGTCCAGCTCATGGTCTTGTTTTCCGCCATCTATCAGGTAGGCCACCCTTAGTACCATACTATTTACATGCAATTGACCTCAACGCTTAGTCGCTATAGATTTAAGACAAAGTAACAATAACTACTTATTTCATATTAAAATTATCGCAAAACCATAGATTTTAATGTTTAAATCCCTAACGCTACTGGTATATTGAAGTTATAAATGCGGTAGTATTACATTTAACTTGGTGCTAGCTTGTACCTATGTGATAATTTATTACCAAATCCTTTGTTTTTTAATAGTAGAAAAATATATGAATGCTAGATTGTCTAGTAAAATTCACAAATATAAAAAACTATTGTATAATATTGAGCAAACAATTTATTGAATCGACAGTCTAGTAGATACTCAGTAAAAAAAAAAGTCTAGTAGATACATATTAAAATGATTGGTACAATATTATTAGTATAACATATACAATATTAATCAAACGACCCGGAGTTCTACTCTATTTCGGCCTTCTTCTCTAGCTCAACGATCTTGGACTTGGCCTTCTCAAGTTTGGCGTTGTCTTGTCTAGCTCAGAGCCATGGCATTGGCTCAAATCATTTATCTCGATCACCTTCCTCTAGCTCCATCAGCTCAAAGAGGGATACGGCCATACGACAGACTATACTTATTTGGAAAAACAAATATCGGGCAAAGGCACACAGTTCATGTGAACATTGGACAAATCGTCTCCTCCTTTATGTTTTTTTTGATATTTACATGTGGGTCTCCTGACAACTATTCTAGAGTTCTATGACCAAAATACTTCGCTGTCGTGTGCAGGTTTGACTTGTGATGAATAATGCCTTTTTATGACGATTTTGTATAGAATCTCATACTTACAAATGGGATTGGCTACCGTGGACCCATGAGACCATGGCTACCAAGTTCTAGACAAATACTTTCTCACCATGTGTTAGCCCAAACTTCTAATGACAATTGCATAACATTTGTGATGACCAATGTTGCCACCCCCATGACAGTTGGTGTGTGACCCACAAAGTTAAGTTGCCACTAGAATCGTCCGAGTCTGAAATTTATGATGGATCAATGATGGATTCACTATTCATCAGAGTGAATTCATCATAGATGGCCAAATCTGTTGTAGTGATATAGGTCAAGGGCTATAAAGCATGCACACCAACGAAAAAATAAAAGCCACAACTCAAGCAGATGTAAAGTTTGCAAAACTTATTAATCCATTTATAGTATGAGCGTAATATCACTCATCTTGACTCATAGTTACACAAAAAGCCCAATAGAGACATACTGCAACTCCCATGTACCATGTAACCTTTATTTCATTATCAAAAACAACATCCACATTCCAGACTAAACATATAGTCATAAACAAGTTTGATCCTCTCCAATTAAAACACAGGAAAACTTATTTGGGTCACAAACATTTTCATCCATCGGATAGAGCTTGCAACACTTTGCAGCAGTTTCATTCAACATTGCACACTATTGTAGAAACCCGCCAGCCTTAAATTCTAGTAGAAGTCAATACTGACGGAACCTCCACTGCTAATTTCGACTAATGCCATCAACTGATTGGTCGTGAGTTCGGACCACCAATCCACCTGAAGTTGAAAGATTCACAATGTAAATAGGATTTCAAGTTTCCAGAGTTGATAGCACATGGATCATGCAATCAATGGTACTGACCATACTGAGCTTCAGAAACACCTTCCTCTGAACAGGTGAGTGGTTGACATATTGGCGTAGAGGCAAGAAATTATCGGCCATGCACCATTCACCCAGGCGCAAGGTTCTGAGATTCCTAAACATTGGCCTACTTCCTTGTTGTTCCACGAATGTAAACTTCATATGTGCAAAGCAAAAAATTACAAGTATGCTATGAATACCAATAATTTGTGGCAAAACGGTGATAATAAAGAGATTATTTCTCCTCCTCGGTTTATATTATTATATACAACACTACACAAATATGTGTCGAGGTTAAAAGTGGTATATACATTTTTTAAAAAGGAAAAGTGGTACATACACTTTTTTGAAAACGCAAAGTGGTATATACATTTTTTTTTTTTGAAAAGGCAAAGTGGTATGTACATTTTTTTGATAAGGCAAAGTGCTATATACCATTTTTGATAAGCCAAAATGGTATATGCATATAATCCAAAATGAATGTTTCATGCTTTCCTTGCTATGAAATAAATACTCACTATATTATTTTCTAAATAAGATAGCAAATTCATTCACGTAAGTATGGTCACATAAAAATTGTATGATGTTTATGGAAGTAATAAAATGTCTGCAAAAAGGGATTAGTGATACCTGTCTATCAGTAGCTGTCAACTCTATGCTTGTGACATTTGAAGCATCAATGAGAGTGATTGTTGCGAATGTTAGGTAACATTTTGTAAATGAAGAACTGCCCGTTTGTTGACCCTTGATGCACAACGAGACCAAACTCGGAGTACAGATGCTTACATTATAGAGAAGAGAGCAACCGATCAAATCCAAATTTTGTAGTGAACTTGAAGAAATGTGTTGCACCTCCATTAAACACTCTTTTAGTACCAGATTTTCCAAAACCGGGCATGCGTTATTGAGACGATCAAATACCATCTCATTTAGAGCTGCATTAGTCAGCTCCAATGTTTTTAGATACCGAGAACTGAACTCCACAAGTTCTGGATCCAAGTAAAAAGGTTCCCAACTTGGATACTCAGAAAATTTAACTACTTTAGCGTTGTGCTTGATAGCATGGTTGATCCAAGAACTGGCCCGGTCCACTGCGAAAGAATCTAGCTGGAATGTATCCATTGGAGCATCAAGATGGTCGCGGCTTAGCAATAGTTTGTCAATAGATCTACGGAATTTTTCCCTATCTAGGTGAAACCAATTTATATCAAGCTTTATTGACTGCAAGCAAGTCCACTTGTTGACCCACCAGTGGGACAGGACACTCGTGCGCACCGCCTCCTTCATCGACAAGAAGGACATTATGTGGTGGATCAGATCATTTGGGAGTTCGCTGATCCTATCTTTTCCATGGGGATGGGAGGGTTCCTTGGGGCCTGCAGTTTAGAACTGGATACTGAGTTACTTAAATTCAGTGTGAACAAGTTTTGACATTGATTCAGTACATGCTTCTTAGTGTAGGTACATGATCTTGGAGAACCACACAAACAACTCACAACAAATTTACAACTTCTGTGTGGGCTTAAATCTAGATTCACAGAGATATTGCTATCTTAAATACACTTTACATAAATGATAAAACATTGCCCTAGTAGCGTTGAGTTTTTCGTTTTTTTTAAAGAAAAAAGTAAGGAGGTGAGGCTCACACATCAATCATGTGTTGCACCAGAATAACAAATATTCTCGATTTTGCACCAAAATTACCAATGTGTAAAGGATGAAAACATGAAAAATGCTTTAACTCAAACATGGGATCGGGTTGTGTATTTACAAATTTTATTCTCATATATTTTTCATGTATCAACCTGTCTAGAAGATTATAATCATGTGTAGACTATGGAGAAAATACATCATGTAGGCACCATAAAAAAGAAGAACATACCACTAGATGATGTCCCCTGAACATTTCCTTCTGCCTGGATAATTTGGCCCTGCTTATTCTTCTGATGGAGCAAGAAAAATGAAGAGGTTGAAGCTTGCTGATGAATATGCAGAAAATTGTTCAACATCAGAGGATATGAATCATCCAAATCGCCTTTTATCAGACTAATCCTCCGTAGATAATCACCCTATGTAGTGCGAGAAAGAAAAATCATCAGAACTTTTATTTAAACATAAAATCCTATATTGAACCATAACTTTATAATACCAGCGAAAACATACAAAGATAGCAAAGAGGGCATGTCCACAATCTGGCAAGCCAAGAATAAGTGCATATATTATTGAATGGAGAATGAACCTAAACAAAGTACTTTCTATTACGAGGATAAAATCAATATATTATAGATTTTTTCTAGAGATGCACATATATAAGTCAAAAAAACAGAAAAGGATGATTTTTGTCAACTATATAAAAATTGAATCGAAAGGGGAACATAAATAATTGGAATTGTTTATGAACGATCACTTCAATTAAATACAACATCAATCCTAGTGGCTTCTGCGCCACAGTAAAGGAAGAGTAATTAAACATTTTTAATTAGATGACAGAATTTGCATAGAACATCTTGCAACCATATGTTTTCAAGTAAGATGGTCATCCTAACGGCCTCACACAATTATTATAGCTCTAAGTAGTTCTAGACTTCTCGGCAATAAGTTATTGTACTTGTTTAGGAGCTTTAAGACTTTGCAAGAACCAGCAGATGAGCAGAGGTGTTACTATTAAGGTTAACACTATTACGCGCATTAATAGACATAAAAATAAAAATTAATACCTAAGGAAATTTGATTGCATAAAAAACTATTAAGAACAAACCATCATACAAAGTCAATAGCTATTTTGTAGATTCTCTCCTCTATTCTAGCAGCAACTTTTTGAAGATCAATCAATGTTGTAGAAGTAGTTGTTTGCAATTTCATCTGCAGGCTGAACAATCTGCAAGCAGAATACCAAATATTAATACAACATATTTAATATTTCACTATGGTACTTCACTGTTTAATATTAATCCAAAATGTGGCCAGTCAAGAAATACATGCATGCTGTATATTCACTGTTTGAGAAATGCATGTTTGTGAAAGTAACATGTTTGGAATTGTAGATACATTCTCATAAATACTGAAATATCATTTGTCCAACCAAAAGTGTCATATTTTAGCAAATTTGTGCCATCATGTATGCTAAGAGTTTGGAGGAGAGCATTCATAACCAATAATAAGGAGGAATTATGTATACGACAAACAAAACAAGATGGATGTGTGAACATGGGACCATCTTTCTTGTAAGTTTTACCACCTACATCCACACCACCCCCCCAAGAAAAAAAAGAAAGAAAGAAAGAAAGAAAAAGCACCTAAACCTATAAGTGATATCTACCAACAGATTTTTGCTTTTTTCTGGAGTAGCTGCATCATCTCATATATTTTTCATTGTGTAAGGTGGACTCAGTTACACAATTGCAGAACCAACAGTCCAACACCATGACTTCTCCAGTTCTTCCTCCTCCCTCAAGGTGGGAACATGAATCACCTTAAGGGTTTTAACACCTACTCCAAATTAAATATGCTAGCCAAAAAGTTTGAAAGACAGAACAAATTAGGAGCAGAACTAAAACACTAGTCCATAAAGCTTATACCCATGCAAGGAACTGGCCACATAATTTAGTACGGAACTATTGACATGCAAACTTAGTTCATTTTCTTTTGGCGATGATTCATTTACTAGGGTAATTTTCTAAATATGAAACAACTTACCTTTTATACTTGAATACGATCAAAATACAAAGGTTTGAGTCCAATCAACAATGTTTTGCCCAGAACAACAATGATTTTTTAGGTGATTTGGGCCTATGGCAGAGTTAGAGCCGGAGTTGAACCAAACAATACTAGATCCTCAGTTTTCTAAAAGTGAAGTGCGTGGATCTGCTCCACAAGATATGTAGAAAGGGTGGAGCTACCTTTTTTTGGATCCAGAACTTCAGCTACATATTAGATTTGTAGCTCTACCAAACAAATCTAACTGTTACTTAAATCTAGAAAACATCAGATTGGATCTGACTACCGATATGATGATTCAATTAGATCATTAACAAGTATAGCATGGATGACGATTTCCAATCTTGATAATAAACTATCATCAATTCAAAACTTTGTAATCAATTTCTCATGGAAAAAAAAGTAAGAATAGGGGAAGAGAGAGACGAGGAGGGGGCACTTACATATCACGTTTTACCCTATCGCGAATATCCTGGCCAAGGCGGGTCCTCCAATCGACACCTTCCTCGATGATCCCTAACTCGTCCATTATGCCGATTAACTCAAATCTTTGCTTCTTTGCTTTCGTTAGGCAGAAGAAGTGCTCAGAGATGGCGAAGAACAACAAGAGGTCGATGATATAGGCAGAATTGAACCTTATAGGCTTTAGTTGTTGGTGGGATCCACAAAAGAAGTAACGCTTCCGTGGGAGAAGGGTATAGCTCACATGACATGACAAAATTACTTATAACACGGGAGAAGGATATGGCCCACATGACTTGACAACATCACCTAGCTTATAACATGTGAGGTAGCTTCTAGAACCTCAATAGAGACCTATACAAAATAAAATTGTGGCAATTGACTTCCAATATCTAGGGTTAAAAAAATCGAAACCGAAAATCAAACCCAAAATAACCAAGACAAAACCAAAAAAACTGAAGCACTGGTCAATGTTCCCGACATCGGTCTCAGGTTTCAAAGGCCAATTCTTTTTTCAGTTTATTTGGTCTTTGTATGGGGTATCCGGACTACCCATTCTATTTACGCGTTATCCGAATCCACTCCTTATTCCTCAGCACATCCTTGTGCAGTTGCGCTCCGTCAACTGCCATAGCCGACACCCTTCCTCCATTCCGGTGCTTCTCTCCCTCTTCTTCCCGCCTTAGAATTTCGGCCGGGCCCACTTACATCTGGCAGCTTTCATAGGTCATAGACTGCCCTTTACGTGTTTATCCGAATCCACTCCTTATTCCTCAGCACATCCTTGTGCAGTTGCGCTCCGTCAACTGCCATAGCCGACACCCTTCCTCCATTCCGGTGCTTCTCTCCCTCTTCTTCCCGCCTTAGAATTTCGGCCGGGCCCACTTACATCTGGCAGCTTTCATAGGTCATAGACTGCCCCCACAGACCAACACAAGTCTTTTCTGCACACTTTGTCCTCACTCGTGCGCACCCAGGAAGAATTTCCTGGTCGGTCACCCATCCCAAATTGCTCCAGGCCAAGCACGCTTAACCTTGAAGTTCTTTAGAGATCGGCTTCCGGAAAAGAAGTTGCAACTTGTTGATATCAGTATCCTATTAATCCTATTAAGCCCTAGGTCGGGATGTTACAACATGGTTCTCATCCCATCTATGCATCCACCTCCACCTCTAGTCGGGATACCCTCCTCGGGCCGCCACTGCATCTACAGTAAGGTGGAAATGGTGGGGGAGAACTGAAGCTAAGGGTGTAGCAGCTGGTAGGTTATGGCCACGATGGTGCCTCTCCGGGGACATGTTGCAGCTTGCAAGGGCCTATCCCCTCCGTGTAATTCGCATCTTCACACTGCTACCAGCAAAGGCGGCCAATAGCGGCCATCTCCTCTGAGGAGAGTTGGAAGTCCACATGAAAGTTGAGAACCACATCTGGACCCATCTACATGTAAGTGTGCGGTTTGCCTGCATGCAGTCCTACATGGGAGATGAGTGTTCTGTTCTGGTCGGTCATACCAAGAACAGAGACCAAACTATTTGTTAACCGAATAGTCGATTCACACATTTGTGATGACAAGTGATCAGTCTTCCATTTTCAAACACCAAAAAGACTGGACTGAATTATCAGTCATGACGGAACACTCACCCCTAGCAATATCTATCAAGAAGCAGTTGTATTATAAAGTGGATCTTATATGATAGTACGATGTGGTGATTTAAAAAAAAAGGAAAAGATTGGGATTAATTTATCCCTAAAGGTATTTCTCGGAAATGTGTTTAACCCGGAGCTAAAAGCGGGACGTTTCCACCCAAAGAATAGCTAGTGTCGCCATGGTTGGCCACCCTAACACGCCATAGTTGGCGTCACGTCTTCATTTGCATGTGCAACGTACGTTGGCATTAAGCTGTCTACAAGCTGACTCAAAATCATCATCCAGGTTGACAGGCACAACGTTGCCATAGCTGTCTACTAGTAGTAGTGTTATTCTCCTATATATACCTCTCTCCAAAAAACCAGTCGAAATTGAACTAGAAAGACCAACGCATGACACGATGTGCATGCAAACGAATGTTCAGCAGCCGCTCCCCTAGCACATACTGTACGTGGATGCCACATTATAAGGGATACCACCAACTAGTTTGGATAGACCCAGTTTTTAAAAGGAGTTCAGGGTGAAATTTGGACTATGATTAATGTGTAGTGACGCACCTCAGACTACCATTGTGAAAAGTCATATGTAATCCTGTCAAAGAAAATGCAGATAGAAACATCATAGGTACAGTCATCTGGAGGAGTTGGTTTGCTGGCTAGATGCCCTCGCTTTAAACCTTTTAAAATCAAATCACTTAGAAGCCCCAAAACAAACAGAGACATATCCCTACTATTATAAAAATTGAAGATGTTTTTTGCCGGTACTTTGGTACGTCATCCGTATATGAGTCGGTTTTTAAGTTCGTTCGCTTTTGGAAATACAGATCTGTATCTGAGTCGGGTTTAAGTTCGTTCGCTTTTGGAAATACAGGAACAGTCGTATAAGAAATCTCTTTAAAAAAAACTTAGCATGTAACTTGAGATGATCGGACTCCTAATTGCAGCTCATGATTTTCTAGAAAAAATATATATCCAAGCGAATTCTCACAGTGAATTTCACCTTAACTAAACCGTATAACAATAATAAAATTAAAATAGCCTTCACCCGTTGTAATGCACGGGCATTTTTTCTAGTCCCTAATAAAATCACAGGGCAAAATAGAATCAATTCTAAGTTTTTTTTTTCGCCAAGACAAATGTTAGATGGTTTATAGGATAATAGGAGAAAAATATATGTGGTATTATGCTATTATGGATGCTGGAAAGGAATGCTTGTCATGCTGACAACAAATAACATCATGGCTCTTTTTTGGAAAGGAAAAACATCATGGCTCTTGTATTGTTAAATCCAAAGTCTCTGAAGGAAGCAATAGTTCTGAATTACTGTGTTCACAATAATATTAAAGAGAGAATTCTACAAGCTGGCAAAGTCCATCAACATTAGAAAAAACAAAAGGAAGGGTGACCGGGCCACTAATACGAATCTGGCATAAAGGAAATGAGGCACTGAAAAAAGATAAGGCTGAATAAAAGGTTGGGTATATATACTATTAGTCTCGTCAACCTCTCTCTCCTCCCTCTCGTGATGTGGATCTGAAATTTGTTAAATGCGTGCCGTGCACATGTGTCATCAAGATCGGACTATCCGTCACCAAACTAAACATGAGTGACTGTTTAGTTGCTGAAAAGAAATTTTTAAGTTGTCACATCGTGGATGTTTGACCGGATGTTAGAATGGGTTTCGTATGCAAATAAAAACTAATTTCTACTCACTGGAAACCAACCGAGACGAATTTCTAAGCCTAATTAATCTGTCTTAAGTTATATGGGTTACTGTAGACTATGCTAATCATGGACTATTAGGCCTCAAAAATATTTATCTCGTGATTTCCCCTGACTGTGCAATTAGTTTTTTAATTTATATTTAAGCTTTCAGTTTATTCAAAGTTTCGATGCGATGTTGCATGTTGCGTTCTCCGTCGAATATGCACCAAATTTTGGGCTCAATGACCCTACACCAGGCCTAATATAACGTCCAGACCTGGAGCCGAAGGCAACAAACTTCAACTAAGTTTATGGTTGTTTACTTTGCAGTACACATTGCCAAACATGTTGCTTGGAGTTTTCTTTTTTTAAAAAACAAACTTTTGTGTCCACTCCATCTATACCGCGTGAACTTTACATCCATCCGCTTCTTTACTTCCCGCCCTAAACCTGTATCATATCGTAAAATCAGAGCCGCCGCCACTTACATTCTGGCAGCTTTTCATAGGTCATAGACTGCCCCTACAGACCAACACAAGTCTTTTCTGCACACTTTGTGCTCACTCGTGCGCACTCATCGGAAGAATTTCCTGGTCGGTCACCCATCCCAATTGCTTCCAGGCCAAGCACGCTTAACCTTGGAGTTCTTTAGAGATCGGCTTCGGAAAAGAAGTTAGCAACTTGTTGATATCAGTATCCTATTAATCCTATTAAGCCTAGGTCGGGATGTTACAACATGGTTTCATCCCATCTATGCATCCACCTCCACCTCAGTCGGGATACCCTCCTCGGGCCACACTGCATCTACAGTAAGGTGGAAATGGTGGGGGAGAACTGAAGCTAAGGGTGTAGCAGCTGGTAGGTTATGGCCACATGGTGCCTTCTCGGGACATGTTGCAGCTGCAAGGGCCTATCCCCTCCGTGTAATTCGCATCTTCACACTGCTACCAGCAAAGGCGGCCAATAGCGGCCATCTCCTCGGGAGAGTTGAAGTCCACATGAAAGTTGAGAACCACATCTGGACCCATCTACATGTAAGTGTGCGGTTTGCCTGCATGCAGTCCTACATGGGAGATGAGTGTTCTGTTCTGGTCGGTCATACCAAGAACAGAGACCAAACTATTTGTTAACCGAATAGTCGATTCACACATTTGTGCTGAACATGATCAGTCTTCCATTTTCAAACACCAAAAAGACTGGACTGAATTATCATCCATGACGGAACACTCACCCCTAGCAATATCTATCAAGAGCAGTTGTATTATAAAGTGGATCTTATATGATAGTACGATGTGGTGATTTAAAAAAAAGGGGAAAAGATTGGGATTAATTTATCCCTAAAGGTATTTCTCGGAAATGTGTTTAACCCGGAGCTAAAAGCGGGACGTTTCCACCCAAAGAATAGCTAGTGTCCCATGGTTGGCCACCCCAACACCCATAGTTGGCGTCACGTCTTCATTTGCATGTGCAACGTACGTTGGCATTAAGCTGTCTACAAGCTGACTCAAAATCATCATCCAGGTTGACAGGCACAACGTTGCCATAGCTGTCTACTAGTAGTAGTGTTATTCTCCTATAATATACCTCTCCAAAAAACAGTTAAAATTGAGCTAGAAAGACCAACGCATGACACGATGTGCATGCAAACGAATGTTCAGCAGCCGCTCACCTAGCACATACTGTACGTGGAGCCACATTATAAGGGATACTACCAACTAGTTTGAATAGACCCAGTTTTTAAAAGGAGTCAGGGTGAAATTTGGACTATGATTAATGTGTAGTGACGCACTCAGACTACCATTGTGAAATGTCATATGTAATCCTGTCAAAGAAAATGCAGATAGAAACTTCATAGGTACAGTCATCTGGAGGAGTTGGTTTGCTGGCTAGATGCCCTCACTTTAAACCTTTTAAAATCAAATCACTAGAAGCCCAAAAACAAACAGAGACATATCCCTACTATTATAAAAATGAGTTTTTGCAGAATTTTGATACGTCATCCGTATTTGAATCGGTTTTATCTATATATTTACCTATTATAAAACTGAAGATGATTCCGTACTCATAGGTCGTTTCGTCCTCCTGGTCATGCTGGTTCTGTCCGATTGAGTTCCTATTGATCATTCCTTTTTTTTTCCAACATGAGCGTTGAATCTGCATCGGCGGAGCAAACTAGAGCCCATATAGCTTCCGTATTTTTTTATCCTTTTTTCGCTGTTTCTTTATCACACTTTCGGGTTTTTTTTCTTTCTTTTTCTCGCATCTCCCCCTTTTTTTATCTGTTCCGATCCATCTCACGTGCATCCCCCACCCGCGAGACATACCCTAGCGCGATTTTTGAAAGAAAGGAAAGAGGAGATCGAGTGGATTTGAGGGGAGATTGGCTCAGGCTAGGCATACAGTCACATAACTGCACCGCCGAGACAAAACCTTAGCGCCGCCGATTTTGGGAAAAACGGAAAGAGCAATCGAGTGGATTAATAGCCCTCACCAATTTGGGAGATCAAGAAAGATTTGATGAATTTGAGGGGACTTTTTGGGAGATCAAGAAAGATTTGGCTGGATTTGAGGGGAGGATTGGCTCATATGACCGTCTTCCGAGGTTAAGACGACTGTCGATGTTCTGAGCGGGGTTTGTGGCCTCACTTGTGGGCTAAGCTCGAGAAGAGAGAGAGAGAGAGAGGGGTAGTGGACTGGGTGGGGCTAAAAAGAAAGAAAAGAATGGGCTTTCAGCCCAAAACCAAGAATGAATTTTTATTAACTTTTCAATTATGATTATATAGCGGTTCTAATGGTTCAATTTATTGGCAAGCTTCTAATAGTTGTTGTGTATCCCTGAAAAACGGTTTCCCCGTTGCTACGCACGGGCATTTTTCTAGTATCTATACTAATATATAAAGCGCAAGTTGTTTCTTCCCTACATCCACCTAAGAAAGTGTACCCATAAGTTTCCTAGCCGTTGGATCCTCTATCTAACAATGTACATTGCTGATTGGATTAACACGTGATTATGTCGGATTAACACCAATTAGTGCTTCAATCCTTCTCTTCGCTAAAAAAAAAAAGGTGCCCGTGTCTCCACCCAGACCGCCCGCCCCTCACATCCCCACCGCCGTCCGCCTCCACCCGCCCGCACGCAG
>CM020181.1:16107692-16129537 GCA_009805545.1 Oryza longistaminata
AATATTTGTAGAAACCAATCAGTTTCACCTTCCAGCAAGTTCAAGATGTCGGGTTCCATGGGGAGTAAGTCAGGTAGCGGGAGAGGCAGCGGTACCACCAGCAACAAAGTTCAGTGAACAGGTAAATGAACCAACAGTGAACATGGACTCCATAGATGATGTATAACCTCCTACAAATCTAAACACAAAGAGAGAACACCATCAATACATGAAACAACATAGACCTGTCAGAATCCTTTTTGACTATATGTACGATACTAACCATCATGTTGAGAGTGACACGGAAAAAATACAAGTGCAAGTATGAACACTTCAAGGAGGAATTTACTCGGCATATGCACAAAGTTAAGGCTACAATCAAACCAAGTTGGCCATCATGGATACATTCTATTAGATAGAACTCTTTCTTTTTTACTCCCCTTTCTTTCTCCCTCCCTCTCTTGTATTCTCTCACTTATGTACATATTATTATTTATTAATATAGCACAATAGGAGCCTCTCCTGCTGTTTAACCGTAAAAAAAAACACTCGTCATCACTTGTGGCCGATCTTATCCATTGCGTATAACAGCACTTGTCAACACTCGTCTAACAACTCTCTCCGAATTGATTGGTTGATGGAGCTCTCTCTTGGTCACTTGCTGTGGCGGTGGATCCAATTCGTCATCACAGATTTATAAGATGCCATTAGTATTTCATCAACTCATGGGCTTATACAACGAAGGTGGATCGTGTGTTAGGAGAGAGGTGAGGAGAGGGAGGATTGTGTGGAAGTAAGGAGATGATTTGAGGATATATTTATCGACAGATGGGTACAAGGTGTTAATGAGTTTTGATGATTCATTTGCATGTTGGAGGAGATAATCATGACAAAACTAGGTGGGACTCGCATGTAAATAAACACACTCCAGTAGAAATACAATACTTATAAGCATGCCACTATGCAACAGAATTGAATGAGCTGTCACTCATTCTCACCCCATCACTAATTTATCACATTATATCAGCACTAGAATTTAATATTAAAATTTATAAACATTATTGAGATTTGATAATGGATAAACATAGAAAATATATTTCCGGACATCAGTTACCATATCGTTCACAAATATATATTCACATTGTTTTTGTCTTGCTTGTCAGTGAGAGGTTACGATGCGGATAACTGTCAGACCCTAAAAACTGTTAAATTATAAATTGTTGTGAAAAAGGAATTTTTAGAATTTATTTAATAATTAAAGTAAGTGTTGAGCTAGATAAAACTTCTCTTAAATACTTTGAGTGTTCATGTATTTTCTATATTCTTCCCGTAATTTTTTGAGCTTTGGAAGTATATTTAATAAGTGAAACAACATTTCAACATTTATTTAAATTAATAAGGAATTAAAATCTTTCTTCCTTGTCTCGGGCCAAATCCGGCTCACTCCTCTCCTGTCTACCTTCCTCAGCCCGCAGCCCGCGCCCCTCTCTCGAGAACACCATCAATACATGAAACAACATAGACCTGTCAGAATCCTTTTTGACTATATATACGATACTAACCATCATGTTGAGAGTGACACGGAAAAAATACAAGTGCAAGTATGAACACTTCAAGGAGGAATTTACTCTGCATATGCACAAAGTAAAGGCTACAATCAAACCAAGTTGGCCATCATGGATACATTCTATTAGATAGGACTCTTTCTTTTTTACTCCCCTTTCTTTCTCTCTCCCTCTCTTGTATTCTCTCACTTATGTACATATTATTATTTATTAATATAGCACATAGGAGCCTCTCCTGCTGTTTAACCTAAAAAAAAACACTCGTCATCACTTGTGGCTGATTTTATCCATTGCGTATAACAGCACTCGTCAACACTTGTATAACAGCTCTCTCCGAATTGATTGGTTGATGGAGCTCTCTCTTGGTCACTTGCTGTGGCGGTGGATCCAATTCGTCATCAACTGATTTATAAGATGCCATTAGTATTTCATCAACTCATGGGCTTATACAACGAAGGTGGATCGTGTGTTAGGGGAGAGGTGAGGAGAGGGAGGATTGTGTGGAAGTAAGGAGATGATTTGAGGATATATTTATCGACATATGGGTACAAGGTGTTAATGAGTTTTGATGTTTCATTTGCATGTTGGAGGAGATAATCATGACAAAACCAGGTTGGACTCGCATGTAAATAGACACACTCCAATAGAAACACAATACTTATATGCATGCCACTATGCAACAGAATTGAATGAGCTGTCACTCATTCTCACCCCCATCACTAGTTTATCACATTATATCAGCACTAGAATTTAATATTAAAATTTACAAACATTATTGAGATTTGATAATGGATAAACATAGAAAATATATTTCCGGACATCAGTTACCATATCGTTCACAAATATACATTCACATTGTTTTTGTCTTGCTTGTCAGTGAGAGGTTACGATGCGGATAACTGTCAGACCCTAAAAATCGCTAAATTATAAATTGTTGTGAAAAAGAAATTTCTAGGTATTTTTTAATAATTAAAGTAAGTGTTGAGCTAGATAAAACTTCTCTTAAATACTTTGAGTGTTCATGTATTTTCTATATTCTTCCCGTAATTATTTGAGCTTTGGAAGTATATTTAATAAGTGAAACAACATTTCAACATTTATTTAAATTAATAAGGAATTAAAATCTTTCTTCCTTGTCTCGGGCCAAATCCGGCTCACTCCTCTCCTGTCTACCTTCCTCAGCCCGCAGCCCGTGCCCCTCTCTCTCGTCCGAAGTCCTTTTGTGCTCTCACATTCAACCGGGCCTAGAGAGAAAGAAAAGTCTGCTTTGCAACCCTCTACCTCCCTTCTCTCTGTCGCTTCAGGTCCACTCGGGACAGTGCCGTCTTCCTCCTTCAGCCAGCCTCACTCCCGTGCCCGTGCGTTGCAACGCAGTCTCCTCCACCAAATCCGGCCGCGCCGTTGCTCCTCATCCAAGATTGATCACGGAAACGAAATCCGCTCGATCTCCTCTAGTCTTCCCCGAAGAAACCCCAATTTTCGCGAAGTAAATCGCGCGAATTTCTGCCCCCGTTCTTATCCCGACGAACTAATTTTCCTTGACCGAATCCCCTCAAATACGACTCGATCTCTACCTCCTCCGTCTATATAAAGCATGCCCGGATCTCCTCTTCGATACCCTCCTTTCCCCCGAGCCGCCGTGTCCTAGCCACCTCTTCCCCGCGAGATTGCACTCTCTCCGCCGCCAACTCCGGCCGCGTCGCGTCGCGTCGCGCCGCCCCTCTGGTCGACGCCGCCTTGCGCTGTCGCCTCCTTCGGCTGCACAAGGACGAGTGCTACCTCGGCCGCCGGCTCCCTTGCGCCGAAGACCGCCGGAAGCCGCTTACCCAAACCAACCCGAGCGCCGCTGCCTCCCGTCGACTTCCAGCCGTCACCCACCGTTGTTCCCGCAATTCCAAACCTTTGCCGTCGCCATCCCCGGCATCGCAGCGCCGAGGAGAAGCCCGTCTACCCCTTTTCGATGCCGCGGCCCGTCGCCGGAAAGCCGCCGCCTGCGCCGACCCGACCTCGCCGCCCTTCGGAGCTCGCCGCCGGTGTCTCCCTTCGCCATGTGTCATCGTGTAAGTAGTGGTAAGGATCGCCTCGGTCCCTTCTTCCTCCCCGTGCCCTCTGTTTCCGCCGGAGCACCGCCGTTCGCCGGCGACCCTCGGTTCCTAAGCCGGCCCGCGTCGATCGCATGGCTTCCACGTCGTTGCCATATTACCGCCACCTCAGCGCCACGTCATCATTCTGTTCAAGTGGCAGCCGGTCTAAATCTTAGATCAGCTTCAATCTAATCGGTTGAAGCTCAATCAACGGGTGGTCAAGATCGATCTGAGGCATCCATCCCGTGGACCCGTGGACCATTTTGTGGACTTGGTTCATGGTAGCGGCTCCATGACTAGTAGGTCCCACCTGTCATCAACCGTATCTCTCTTCTATCCTAGTGCTGATGTCATATTCCTCTCCTTTTGCAGTACAAACATAATTAAATATGATGCAGTAAATCATTTAGTTCTTTTTTATAGGGTTTTATTATTAAAACTTCAATAATTCATAATTAATTCATATGAACTCGGAATGAGCTTGTTCAAGTTTCATAATTCATCTAAATTCAATCTCTACTCATTTATGAACTTCAATTGTACTGTTTATTTGGTTTCTATTAGTGTTTTTTCTCGTTCTGTTTATGAAGGATTGTTCGTTCACTAGAGAAGTTCCTGAAGACGAAGATGCTTATTTGTAAGGCAAGTCACACAGATCCAAAACACCCTTTGAGAATGCTGAACACATGTTTAAATTCTCTATTTCATTCAAATATGTATTTATTTTTGAATATCATTGGATGGTGAGCATTTTTTCTCATATTATGGCTGAAGATGATTTTATTATCTTATGGGGTATAATTTGGCTAGGTTGGACCTTATATATTGGTTCAGCTATATATTAGATGTAATTGTTTATCCGTGCTTAGAAACATTAGCACACTATTGGGATAATGAATGCTTCACAATTACTTAATGATAGCTATTTAATGGTAGCTCATGATGGTAAATCATGATTGGCTAATTAAATAATTGCCAACTAAAACCTGATAATGGTGAGTTGTGAGCATAGTGTTTTGATGGCCGTGCTGATGACAATTAAGGACCAATTTGCAAACTACTGTTGTGATAATGATAATGGTTCTGAAGCATATTATTCCTCCCTCCCCCTCTTTCGATCTTCTAATTGGAAGATCAGTAGAGTGTGTTGGAATTCGGTTCTTTCGAGCCTTGCTTGGGCTCGTTCTATCTTTGAATATAGCGAATTCCGTTCCACCTCAATCCACGTTCTTTTCGCGCTTTGCGCTTCCAGGAAATCACGGTTGTGGGAAACCACATCACGGAAGAAAACTGATCATTCCTCATGATCCCACAGATCCTGATAAGCTGCCTAGAGAATAGAGAAATCATCCGTTGCTCGGATAGAATCAAGATAGGAACAAAGCGCCCCCTCCTAAAGGTAGGGTTCCACCAGAAGTACAACTCCATTCCTCACGTAGAGAGCTAGAAATTCAAGAATTAGATCCATCCTAACATTGGATGTCCTTTCTTCCATTAGGAAGAGCCTCAGTCGCCCAGGTATGTCCTCGAGAGGGTTGTTGTCATTCAACTCCTGTTAATCCTACTCGTAAAGGATCAGACATAAGCCAACGTGAGCAACGCCTGAATGCGTTGTATAGCAATATGGTTCATTGTGGAGTGCCAGACTGAGAAGTGGCAGAGATAAGACCATGGGGTTGCTGGGGCGTCTATACCCTTTAAAAAGGGTGACTATGATCCGGGGATAGTGCATTGCTTTTAATTGTGTCATGCGAGGTGTTTTGTCACAATCTTGTTTCGAGGTATCGTGGTGCTACTGATGGCATGGCTACATGTTATGGGCTATGTCTTGTGGGTAAATTTATACACCTCCGGTTATGGGGCGAGCCTAACAATGTTTTTCGTGATTAGTACCAGAATACTTATTAACAATAATAATGTGATAAATGATGATGCTTTGGTTTAGCTCCTGGTTTGGAGATTGGGTCTGTTCAACCGAGCATGGTTGTTCAGATATGATGGGGCATATGCAACAGGTATGTTGTATATCATAGGATTAATACCTTTAATTAATTACTCTACTGTTTTACAAATTCTCAACTCTTTACCAAATGCTTCTTTCGCAAATGAACCCTATATTATGCCATCCTATATTATCGTTGTGCACTTGCATACTTGTGTGCTTTGCGAAGTATTTCATATACTCGCCTTGCAATAATCATCAAACCTCACTTGGAGACAAAGGACTCAGAAGGAGAAAACCATTGTCTTAAATCCTATTTGAGTTGAAGCTTCGCTAGATTTTATTTTTCCTCTGCAGTTTTCTTCGTGGTGAGGACTAAGTTATTCTTCTGTAAGTATTTTATCGCTTTACTTATTATGATATTCTGTATATTAAATTGTCCTTTCATGTACCTCGGCTAATTCCTAGACGAGGATATTAATGCATAAATTAGTTCGAAAATTATATGTTAGCAATTGTTGTTCATGGAGTTGAAAAATGGCCTTCTAGCCTAAGAAGAAACGAAAAAAGATTTATAAATTCGTTTTTGCACTACGTGACCAATAGTTGGACATACGTGTTAAAAAGTCACATGTTTGATAATAAAAACTTTCAAATAAAATTACCCCACATATCAAGTCAATTTTTTTTTAAAAAAGATAATACAAATTTGGCATACAATACTATTTCTTTTTTTTAATATTGGAATTTATAAATAATATTATTAAGATTGGATAATAGATACACATCTCTACTAATATAAAATTTAGTTTTTTTAATGTCACATTGAAAGGAATAGGTCTAATCATAAAATCTCTATTTTTGGAAAGTTTAGTTAGCATGGCAACATGCATGCGGGGATGGATGGAATGAATGATTTCAATCTCCCGTGCATGCGGAATAATTCTAACTTGTATGGTTCATAGCGTGCATGCATGCAAAGATGAATGGAGAGAATTAGTCCCTAACTAATTTATCTTTTCGCCTTTTGTGCTCCAACGAGCACAAAAGGCGAAAAGATAAATTAGTTAGGGACTAATTCTCTCCATTCATCTTTGCATGCATGCACGCTATGAACCATACAAGTTAGAATTATTCCGCATGCACGGGAGATTGAAATCATTCATTCCATCCATCCCCGCAAGCATGTTGCCATGCTAACTAAACTTTCCAAAAATAGAGATTTTATGATTAGACCTATTCCTTTCAATGTGACATTAAAAAAACTAAATTTTATATTAGTAGAGATGTGTATCTATTATCCAATCTTAATAATATTATTTATAAATTCCAATATTAAAAAAAAGAAATAGTATTGTATGCCAAATTTGTATTATCTTTTTTAAAAAAAATTTGACTTGATATGTGGGGTAATTTTATTTGAAAGTTTTTATTATCAAACATGTGACTTTTTAACACGTATGTCCAACTATTGGTCACGTAGTGCAAAAACGAATTTATAAATCTTTTTTCGTTTCTTCTTAGGCTAGAAGGCCATTTTTCAACTCCATGAACAACAATTGCTAACATATAATTTTCGAACTAATTTATGCATTAATATCCTCGTCTAGGAATTAGCCGAGGTACATGAAAGGACAGTACTAGTAAAGAAATCTTTGAAGTGGACTGGATTATTATTATAATAAAATTTTAATTTAGCATGTGCAAATGGTTTGATAAAAAATGTATCTTCTAATGTAATCTTTCTAAACGCTGATTTTGTTCTTCCATAATTGGACAATCTCAGGACAAATTCAAGCATATAGTTACCTCATGACATTGCCCCATGGGACAATCATAGGTATTGACGTGCTGATGTTAAAAGATAATTTATTATTATATTGCTTATGCTTTTATTCTTTGTAGATTTTACTGGGGTCATAGCTAATGTGGGGCCAAAGGACTTTAGTCCGGATTGGCCTATGGGCGTGAGAGATGTAGCACTATTAGATATCTGGTACTAAAGATGCTCAATATTCTTTACTATTATATTTTAATAATTTCATATTTAAGCCACCAACCTTATTGCACTTCCCAGCCATGATATTGGATTCTTTTGATGCCTGGTGATAAAGGAGATTATTACCGAGATATGCTAATGAGAGTAGAAATAAAAAGGTCAATCCTTGTTGCAAGTTCTGTAGAGGTTAATCATTTGACGAGTACGTACATGTCTATACACATATCTGTTGGTGAATTTTGCGAAAAAGGAGAAAAGACACATGCTCGCACATGTACGTACTCGTCTGATGGTTAACCTCTACAGATCTTGTAACAATGATTGACCTTTCTACTTCTGCTCTCATTAGCATATCTCGGTAATAATCTCCTTTATCACCAAGCATCAAAAGAAATCCAATATCATAGCTGCAAGGTGCAATAAGATTGGTGGTTTAAGTATGAAATTATTAAAATATATGGGTAAAGAATATTGAGCATCTTTAGTACCAGATATCTAATAGTGCTACATCTCTCACACCCATAATCTAAGCCAGACTGAAGTCCTTTTGGCCCCACATTAGCTATGACCCCAGCAAAATCTGCAAAAATTGAAAGCATAAAGCAATGTAATAATAAATTATTTTTGACCATCAGCACGTCCATATCTATGATTGTCCCATATGGCAATGTCATGAGGTAACTATATGTTTGAATTTTTCCCGAGATTTCCTGATTATGGAAGAACAAAATTAGCGCTTAGAAAAAACAAATTGGAAGATACACTTTTTGTCAAACCATTTGCACATGCTAAATTAAAATTGTATCATAAAAATAATCTAGTCCACATGAAATATTTCTTTATTGGTATGCATAAGACTCAAGAAAACAAAGACGGCTTTATTGGTACTTGAGGAGGTCATATATCTCACTATTATTTAATAAATTTAAAGGGTGGTGTTATCTTGGTATAACTTATATATTCCAACTTGCACTTCTATTCTTCCATGTCACTCTCAACACTATGGTTGGATTCTGACAATTATACGTTGTTCCATGTATTGATGGTTCTCACTCTTTGTGTTTGGATTTGTAGGAGGTTGTACATGATCTATGGAGTCCATGTTCACTGTTGGCTAATTTACCTGTTCACTGACTTTGTTACTGGTGGTACCGCTGCCCTCTCCCGCCACCTGACTTACTCCCCATGGCAGCCGACATCTTGAACTTGCTGGAACGTGAATCTGATTGTTTCTACAAATATTTATATGAACACAATGATACATGCAAGAATGTGAATTAAAGATGAAAATGGAAATAGCAATGAGGAGGATCGTAGTGCCTTATTAGCTGACAAAGGTAGGACAATTTTGGAGGTCGACGATAGTAGGAGGATTTCCGGTATTTTTGTTAGAGGCCTCACCCAACACCGGTTATTTATAGCCAGTGGTGCTTGTTGGAGTGCAAAAGGCGTAAAGATAAATTAGTTTTGGACTAATTCCCTCCATTTATCTCTGCATGCATGCATGCACGCTATAAACCGTACAAATTAGAATTATTCTATATGCATATTTTCACGTGAGATTGGAATTATTCCTTCCATCCATCTCCGCATGCATGTTGCCATGCGAATGGGACTTTCAAAAATAGAGATTTTTTTATTGGACCTATTCCTTTTCATGTGACATTAAAAAATAGATTTTTATATTAGTAGAGATGTGTATCCATCATCCAATCTTAATAAATATTTTTTTATAAATTCCAATATTAAAAAAAAATAGTATTGTATGCCAAATTTGTATATTTTTTATAGAAAAGTTGACTTTATATGCGGGGTAATTTTATTTGAAATTGTTTAATATTAAACATCTGACTTTTTAACACGTATGTCAAACTATTGGTCACGTAGTGCAAAAACGAATTTATAGATCTTTTTTCATTTCTTCTGAGGCTACCATGGCCATTTTTCAACTCCATGAACAACAATTGTTAACATATCATAGGAGTTAGCCACACCGTAATCACTCGCTGACAAGCAAGATGAAAACAATGTGAATTTATATTTGTGAACGATATGGTATGTGATGTCCGGAAATATATTTTCTATGTTTATACATTATCAAATCTTAATAATGTTTATAAATTTTAATATTAAATTCCAGTATTGATATAATGTGATAAATTCGCGGTGGGGGTGAGAATGAGTGACAGCTCATTCAATTCTGTTGCATAGTGGCATGCGCAAAAGTACTGTATTTCTATTGGAGCGTGTCTATTTACATATGAGTCCCACCTGGTTTTGTCATGATTTTCTCCTCCAACATGCAAATGAATCATAAAAAAATCATTGACTACTTGTACCCATCTGTCGATAAATATATCCTCAAATCATCTCCTTCCACACAATCCTCCCTCTCCTTACCTCTCCCCTAACACACGATCCCCCTTCGTTGTATAAGCCCATGAGATTCAGTAGTGCTACAATACTCATGGCATCTTATGAATCAGTCGATGTCGAAGTGGATCCACTGCCACAGCAAATAACCAAGAGAGAGATCGATCAACAAATCAATTCGGAGAGAGTTCTTAGAGTTCTCTTTCAGTATGTACGTGATGGATATGATCGACCACAAGTAATGACGAGGGAGCTCTCCCAGCCAGTCAATTCCTAAGGAGAGATGAAGAACTATGAAGATAACATCGTCAAGAGATGCAAGCTGCCTAAGCCATGATTAGGTCTACTTAGTTTTGACCTTAGAATAAAGTTTTATTAAGTTAGCCTTTCAACGCTATTTGCAAAATGCGCAAACCAAATTAAGAATGCTTGTTGTGTATGATTTGACTTGTTGTGTATGATATCATATTTCATCTACAATCTCATACTAGTCTGACAAATCAGTTTTATTTATTGTTAATAACTAATATAATTTTTACTTTTAGCTCGATTATTAAAAAAACATTAAAAGTTACTTAGGAATTTCCGCCGCAAAACGCGGGGAATCACCTAGGACTATTTATGCTTAATGCCAATCATTGGAAAATAAGGAGTAGAGAGATGCAGTGTTAATTTTCATCCCCTCTTTACATGTCTAATTGTTTAAACACACCTCTTAAAGTAATTGATTGATGAAAACAACACAATATTATGTGATAGATTCCGGTTAAAAAGAAAAACCGTGTCATGGAACCATAATCTTTGAGAGAAGGCACCCGAAGTATTATCGAGTTTGTTTTCTTAATCCCAGATAATTGTCATTAGTTTCCATTTGGTAATAAAGAAAATGTTATTCTCATAGAGCAAACAAAGCACAAAATAGCTAGTTAATCTTAACACGGAAATTTATTCCATCTTGATCTTGCCAATCATATATAGTTCAGAATACGAGGCACATCAACAATCTTGACTGGCTTCAGAATATAATCCTTTGCTCCTCCATCCAAGCACCTCCAACAAGGAAAAAAAAGAAGGAAAAGGGAGCACATATTAGGATCCACATGCTCGGATTAAGAATCTATCAACTAAGGAAATCAAGGTATACATCGTCATACTTACTTTCTGATCCTTTCTGGGATGTTATCAGAGGAAGCAATTACAACCGGGAGATGTGCCAGTTTAGGTGATTTCTATGAGTAAAAACAAGCCCAATTTGAACATGTAAAATATTTGGTAGAAACATTATAAAATATATATGATGAAGATTAACACTATTGTACGCACCTTCACTTCCATGAGTAAGTCATAGCCGGTCATGTCTGGCATACAGTAGTCACTAACAATCATGTCCACATCATGTTCCTGTGTCCATCAGAGATAAATGCATGTTTGTTATATGGTTTGTAAATAACATTACCAAATAAACAAGTAGAAAACTTTTAATTTACCGAGTCCAAAAACATCAATGCTTGCATGACACTTTCTACTGCAGTCACTGCATATATCAAACATGGAAACACTTGGTTAACAACAGTCGAAAAGAAGGTCAGAAGATTTCAAACATGGAAACACTTAGTTAACAACAGTCAAAAACATGGAAACTTGCATAACAAAGAACCTCGGATGTTATGGCGCATTAAGGCCATGGAAACAACATGGCGATCAACATGGGTATCATCCACAACAAGCACATGGGGGGACGACATTGCAAACTTTTGGTGTAGAGTTACTTTGAATTGTTGTTGAGGTAAATGGACCTAGAATGCACACATTTAAAGTGCAGAAGTCTTAAAATTGCGAAGATATTGCAAAGATATAATATCAAATCACTAGCATGATAATTAGTTGTCATATCTCACAGTATCACCAGTGACCGTGTATTTGATAATTTTGATATACCATACAATGTATAATGATTGATGGATTTGTCCTCTTTCGTACCTATAGAGTTGTTCATTTTTTACAAATTAACTATAGTGACCTTGCAACAATTATAGCTACCTAGGAGCAATGATATAGTCTAATGTATGAGCATATATTTGATATATCTATATTGATAAATGGCTTGGCCCTATTTAATTTGTACATATTTAAATGTCAATACAACAAAGAGGCTAGTAGAAACTAATTAATTGGTCACACCCTGGTTTGATAGACGGTATGGTACTGAATGAAAGAAAGCAAGTGACTAGTGGTGTACATGGGCATGGTTTGGCCCATTTGTCCGAAAGGCCTATCTTGTGAAGCTTGTACCTTCTCCACTATGGTTTTTACAGGATCTTATTCTATAAGGCCCAGCTCGTGGTGTTGTTTTCATGGCGACTCGCAGCTGCGTTTCATCCTTCGTTGTTCTCCAAGGCTCCCCTCAAGTGCTCCTGGAATCGGGGATGGATGAATGAACCATTGGCCATCTAAATCGTGGTGTTTATAGATAAATAAACCATTGGGAACATGCTTTCAGTCGGGAACGATGGTGATCAATGGCGTCTTCCCAAGTCTTGAGCATATCGACACGTTTTCATATGAGATAAGCGAACCGGGTTATAGGATTCAGTCACCAGACAAAGTGTTGGATGTACATTGATTTGGAAAAACAAATTCTAGGCAAATGCACACAGTTCATGTGAATACTGGACAAATTGTCTTCTCCTTTATATTTTCTGATACTTACATGTGGGACTTCGTGACAACTATTACTGGAGTTCTATGACCAAAATACTTCGCCGCCATGTGCCGGCCCTACTCTTGTGATGACTTTGTCATAGAATATCGTACCTACAGATGGAACCATCTACCATGGACCCATGAGGACCATGGTTACCAAGTTCTATGACGGAATACTTTGTGACCATATGCCAACCCAAATTTCTAATGATAAATTGTGCAGTGTTTCAGATGACCATCGTGACTTTTTTGTGACCACAAACTCAAGCTGCCACTAGAATCATCCGAGCCTGAACTTTACGATGATTTCTTGAAAATTCGTCATAGATCAACAATGGATTCCCTTTTTGTCACAGTGAATCCATCATAGAAGGCCAAATCTATTGTAGTGATATATGTCACAGGCTGAAAAAATAAAGAGAGGATAAGGGGAACTTGCAATGGCGGAGACAACCATAAACCGTGACTCATGAAGATGTAAAGTTTGCAATATATATTAAGCCATTTATAGTATGAGTGTAACATCTTTCATCATGACCATATTTTGTACAACAAAAAGCCCAACACATACATACTGCAACTCCCACATCCCACGTAACATGATGTTTAGTGTCACGTCAATGCACAACATCATAGGATAGTCTCTTTGGAATGGTGGATATACGAATTCAAAAGTATTGTTCTAATCCTTACTACGGGTGTGTTCGGAACCCAGAGTTCCCAACTCACCTTTCGCTTTTTCCGCGTGCACGTTTTTCGAACTACTAAACGATGCATTTTTTGCAAAAAAAAACTCTATACAAAAGTTGCTTAAAAAATTATATTGATCCTTTTTTAAAAAAAATAGCAAATATTTAATTAATCATGTGCTAATGGACCACTCCATTTTCCGTGCGGGGAGTTTAGTTCCCAACTCCCCATATCCGAACACAACCTACATATCCAAATAAGACATTAGGCCCCTGTTTAGTTCCCACACAAAAAAAATTATACCCTATCACATCGAATGTTTGAATATCTGCATGAAGTATTAAATATAGGCTAAAAACATAACTAATGCACAGATTGCGACTAATTTGCGAGACGAACCTTTTAAGCCTAATTGCTCCATGATTTAATAATGTGGTGCTACAGTAAACAATTGCTAATGATGGATAAAATTATAGATAATATAGCATGCTTTGCATGATGTTTAAATGTAATAATTGTTAATGCAGGATGATGTGTCATATTTGGATGTTGAACTTTAGAATTTAGTATGTTAACTTTATAGTAAGATATGATTTGTTTGCTCCAATTAATAGTTAAAAAATGGTGATATCAAATTCGAAATGATGATTAATTGTTATCAGTCTTTTTCCAGATTCCAATCTTGAATTTCAAAATTTTAAATTGTAAGCCAAGACCTAGTCATTATATATTTCCAAACAAATTACCTGTGTGAGGTAATTGACAACTTAACCCTTTCAGCAAACAATTTGGAATTCTTATATATTCTCGTAATATGGACTACGACCCCGATGTGCAATTTAAAATCCTACAGGAAGCAGAAATATATATATAAGTGATGCCTCTTTTATTCCTCATGTGGATTCTAAAAAAAGTTCAACGCAGAGCTAATGTCATGTTGCTATATACGAGTATTATCTTGCATAGTGTTATTGACAACTTAACTGTTCCCTTATCTAAAGGAGAAAAAGGAAAAACAGACTCATAGATCAAAGAACATTAGAACATAATTGTTCTCCTTTTGCGCCTCTTTTTGTCCCCCTGTACCTCCTGAACTTTTTCTATCCTCTAATGAAATTCCGGCAGAGCTCCTGCCGTCGTTCCCTAAAAAACAAAAAAAAAACTGTTCCCTTATCTAGTAAGGATTCCTGAACTGTTAACATAATTGTTTAATTAAAGAGAGAATATATTATATACCACTGTTATATATCACCGAGTTTGTCATAGGTCAACGATTTTCGATTGACTTTGTCATTTTTTTTTATAATATGTCATCGACTTTTACTTAACTTCTACAATTTACTGTCCCCGTCTGGTTAGCCTTTGTTAAGACCATACAACCTTGTCCCAATGACCAAAACACCCCTAAGATAAAAACTTACAAAATTAGGACAAAAATTCTAAAATATCCTATTATAAACATAAGATTGTAAACCCCCAAAAATTGGCCAAAAACTGAAAATTTTGATATTTCAGAATTTTTGTCTAAATTTTGGAAGATTTTATCTCACGGGTATTTTGATCATTTGGATAAAACTGTACAGTGTCAATGGAGGCTAACTAGACGGCGATGGTAAATCGTAGAAGTTAAGCAAAAGTCGATGGTGTATCGTATAATGTGATAAAGTCAGTGATAAATCATAGACCTATGGTGAACTAAGTGGCATATAATGGGTTCTTTCTTAATTGAATGCTGACCTGTTTTCCAATCTCACATACAGGCCTTTCTGCCTTGATTGTTATCGTCTTCCTAATTCTTATGATGAAACAACACCTAAAACTCAAGAAGTTGTACGAACAAAATGGTGGCCCGGTGTTGAAAGGTATGAGAAATATAAAGATCTACACAAAGAAAGAACTGAAACAAATAACAAGAAACTATAGCAGCGCGATTGGCGAAGGAGCCTTTGGTAAAGTTTATATGGGGACTCTCAAGGGCGGACAACAAGTGGCTATAAAGAAGTCCAAAACAGTTAATCAAGAAAGGAAAAACGAATTCACTCAAGAGGTCATACTCCAATCTGAAATGAAGCACAAGAATATACTCCGGCTCTTTGGTTGTTGCCTTGAAGTGGATGTTCCTATGTTAGTGTATGAGTTTGCCACGCGGAAGGGGGTTTATATGATGTCCTCTTCAAATGCAATGACAGAATTGCAGTTGATAAGCTTTTGGGGATCGCTATTGGGTCAGCTGAAGGACTATCTTATATGCATACAGCACGGGAGACTCCCATCCGTCATGGTGACCTAAAGTCCGGTAATATACTTATCGACAATAATTTCATCCCTAAAATTTCGGACTTTGGGACTTCCAGATTACTAGCTGCAGGTGATAAAATTGGTCCCGATAAATTCATTCCTGCGGACCCAAATTATATAGATCCAGTATATATGGAAGATCATATTCTCACTGAGAAAAGTAATGTCTACAGTTTTGGAATTGTTCTTATTGAAGTTATTACAAGGAAGCCGGCTAAATATGATGAGAAGAAGAGCTATGTTGGAAACTTTGTACAGGCCTACGTTGATAAACAAGAAAGGGGCATAGGAGATAATGAGATTACAGCAGATAATATTCTTGAAATGATCAGTAAAGTTGCTGTGGCATGTCTAGAACCTGACCAGGATAAACGCCCTGACATGAGGGATGTGGAACGGCAGCTCTATCAAATTAGATAAATCCAGGTCAGAGGATAGACCAAGAGAAAGCGGAACTTCAACACGCATTCTAGATCTGATGAAGATGTTGCAAAACAGTGGATGGGGCGAAGTACTCCAACAATATACTGGCTGATGCCTGGTGATCGATATATTATATTACCGATCTGGCCGTGCGGTTTTACGGACATGATTGTTTGAAATAAAACCCAGTTTGTACAACAATTAGATGAACTAGTCGTCAACCCGTGTGCTGCACCGGATGGGTTTACATATTGCGATTAGTATTATAAATGTTAAAATATATATGTCAAATTTATAAGTAAAATCTTTTTTAATGTAAGTTATGTGTACCAAAATTCTAAATACATACTCCCTCCGTTTCACAATGTAAGTCATTCTAGCATTTCCCACATTCATATTGATGTTAATGAATCTAGACATATATATCTATCTAGATTCATTAACATCACTATGAATGTAGGAAATGTTTGTAAGATCAATGTGTGTTTTGATTCTTATTCTGTGATGAATAATTGGCATCTGTGATTATTGGTTTTGATATTTGGAGATTATCGTCGAAGTGGTTTTGGAGATAATCAATTTTCAGGTGATGATCGGATTCACTGTTATTTTATGTGACCGGTCCGACCGGGCGATGTATGCCGGTCCGACCGGTGGTGATCGAGCGGTCAGACCGGCCAGCTCGCGGTCTGACCGGCCGACGCTGTGTCGGTTTCGGTTTCAGGTTGTTTCTTTGGATATCCATGATTGTTTCATGGTTATGGCTTCTAGATGGATACTATACGTATGTAATACTGTTGTTTGCTACTAATGAGTCAAGTTGGGGATAGCTTGGTCTCGGAATATGGTTTCTTTGTTTGTTTGGTATGTGTGAGCGTGACTCGATGCCCGGGAGAGCTGCTCATGTTTCGGAGAGGTACTTTGCGGTGGGGAGGGAGCGGAGTCGGTTGGTGGTAAGACGATGTCGTGTCCGGTGGGTCAGTCACTATTAATGCGGTGATCATCTAAGGCTGAGAGTTTGATGGCACTGGTCTTGGTGAACATTCCATATGTATCCAGAGACCTACGGGATGGGGTGATTATGTGGTAGTGATGTGCGGATCGCCAGATATTAGGAAAGATCCAAATTTGGGGTACGATTGGTTAACTGTAGTAGTGTTCTTTCTTGTGACTTAGACCGGGTTTCCTAAGGTGTTTGAGGGCTCTTAGGTATGAGTTTGGTGTTCGTTGGTTTGGCTACCTACGCTCAGTATAGAATAGAGGGGGGAGCGTGGAGGTTCCCGGACTGTCGCTTTTGTATCCGCTTTTGAGAGCAATGAGCATTGCTAGTTTAATTAGGGTTTCGAGTTAACTCGAGTTTTTGTAGGAGTGTTTCTTGCACTGTAGGTTGTAACTCACAAAGCAGAAGCAATAAAGGTGTCATCTACTTTGAGAGCTTCTTCGATTGTGTGTGTCACCGGGTTTTGGCGGGTCTACCGGCGAGCATACCGGCGCATTCAGACCGAGCGGCCTGTTAGATTGAGTTGGTGACTGAATGGACTAGGGAAGCACCGCGGCGGATCTGGATGACCGGCAGAGATTCGCGGCGAGCAGGCCCGCGGCATGTGGCTGGCGACATCGGACATGTGCATGTACCGGTTAGTCGATCTTAATACCGCGTCCGCAACCGGTGGCATCCACGACACTCGCATCACGACCGTGCCGGCTTCCGGTGCGAAGTCTTGAGGTTAACTTTTATTGCCTCGCTAGGAAGTTTTTCGGTTTCTGGTTCTATAGCTAACCTAGATGGCCATGTGCAGCGATGCCCTGGGTGGGCTGCGGATGTTTGTGGTGATGTTGGGCGATAGCTGCGAGGCATGCTTGATACTCGTATCTTATGAGTTGTGAAACGAGGAGGAATAGGGTTCCAGACTACAAAATTAGAGATTTAATATAGGTGCTATTCTAGGATAATTTTATTTGTTTTGTACTATTCCTAATTTCTTAAAATTTAATGGGCTCCAGCTGTAAGTTTTTGTAGATGTTAATGTGGCTCATTCTTTAGAGTGTTGTGATTAGGAGCACGCTAGAGTACTACATTTAAGTTAGTATACTGGGGAGTAATAGCATTGAATACCCATATTAAATTGAGTTTTTAAGAAGTGCCTAACGATATAGTGAATTAGTGTTGATTTGTCTGTTAATATGTTTTTCAACACGGATAATATTACATTCCGTGCTTTGATTCGAGTGCTCTAAAAGTCAGAACAATTGGTTTCCTAGGAGGTGAACACTTGTTTATTAGCTGGTTACTAGTTAGTGTGTATTTGGAGCTGTATGTTCTAATATGAGTGGTTGGATTAGTGCCAGGAGTTGCGATCTTGAGCGCTTATAAGTTTAGTTAAGAAACAGTTATGTTATGTCTTGTATCTATGGCGGGCAGATATAAGATACGGCCGCGACGCGAATGAATAAGTAGGTTTATGTGGGCAGAGCTTGCTCAAAGAATGGTGCGATGTAATAATTGTTATGTATGCATTGTGATTCAACGTAGTTGCGATATATATACACATAGTATCAGTACCGACTCGACTACTACGGGTGAGATTCTTTATGGTATGTCTTGGGCACAGTACGGTATTTGAATATATAGACGTAGGTCCTTGGCTGTGGACAACGCTTGGAGAATTGCTGGTGATCGCCGAATATCAAAGCTCTCTTTGCTTAGTCACTTCTTGAAGTAAGATTTAACCATTTACACACGAACCAGACGACGATTCAGAGTCTTCGTGCGAGTGCAAGGCTTTCGGATTATCTCGTGAATTTAATTCTACACCTGATATACTCATATGATAGCTGGTCAGCTGATGGCCAGGGAGTGCGACTGACTAATGCTTCATGTCGTTTCAGATTTCGGATGAGGGAAGAACGGAATTAAATCTACTTTGATTGGATATAACAGTAGAGAGCTAAAATGAGAATCTGTACGGTCCTTTTGTGAAGTTTCTTTAGGGGCTTGCACCCATACAACAGAAGATCTCTTCGTGTCTCACACTATGTCAGTTGTAGTGTTTCCGACATAAGCCTGTTAGGTTCTACGGTCATATTACAAATTGCGCGGGCGATCTCGGATTGATTGAAGGGCGACTTGAAGCACTCATCGATCTGCTTGTGAGGTGATGTAAGATGTCCATTGCTCTCACGCAGATATGTGTCGCCTGATGTTTCCAGTGCTGTTAGCGTCGCTGGGCGGAAGAGATGTGCGATTTCTTGTGAGTTGTGCCGTTTTCTTTTGGAGGTCAAGAGTGGTGTATGAGGTATGGGTGCTGGCTAGGTGGCGTGGACCTCAGGAGAATAGTGACGGACTCTGGATACTTCTGTAATGGACAGCGTGTTAGGTAGGGGTTGTTCGTTGGCGTGCGCAAGTGTGAGCGGGGTAACGGCGAGGGAGTGGTGGATAGCGGTAGGCGCGAGCTTGCAGCGAAGGGCTGCGTTCGTTGTTGGTTCGTAGTCGGGGGGTGGATTGGGGAGTTGGAGACGGTAGTCAGATTATAGGTGCATGATGGATGGTTGTGTCCTTTTTCGTGGTGGGGGTTGCTTAGTTTGTTGTGTGTGCGGTGAAAGCACACCGGGGTGTATTGATTAGGGAGAAGAATAGATAAGACATGATTCCTGTACGTGTGATTGGAGGTAGGTGAAAAATTAACAGATTGAGAAGGGGTTCGCTTGAACAAAGGACCCGTGTGATGATCCGAGGTTAGTGAAACAGCAGGTAGAATTGAGCTGAGGTATTACGGGAAAAACAAGTCGAACTGAGGTGAGCTAGTGGAAACAACAGATATTTTTTACACAAATAAAATTTACTTTGATATTGTTAAAGCAACTTCTGTATAAAAATGTTTTCGTACGCAACATACCGATCTAGCCGTTTAAAAACATGCTAATGAAAATAAAGGAATAAGAACCTATCGGTCAATTAGTAAATAAGATTTCAGGTCCGTGTGAATAAAATAAGGTGATTGAGTGCGAATCAGTCATGGAAAAAAACATTAGTGACAGCGCCTAAAAGGAGATGATTAGTGAGATAGTTCATTTGAAAAAAAGTATAGTGAGGCTTGTGGAAAAAAAAACAGTGTTTACAGTGAATGAAAAAAAGGTAGACCTTAAATGATTTTCGTGAAATAAAAACGGGGGTAAACTTGACTGAGATAAATGGAAGTAAAAAAAGTAGAGTGCGTGAGGTAGTGAAAGAAAACATACAGTGCAATGAAAAAAGGGTAATTTTTTCGAGTGAGCTTATTGAAGGAAAAAAAATCAAGTGAGGCTAGGGAATGGGCTGGAAAAAAAACATAAGTGAAGTGAAAAAAGGGTTATAATTCTTTGTGTGTGTTATCTGATGCGAAAGTAAAAGGTAGAAGTAGTGAGGTAGTGGGAAGAAAAACATAACAGCTGGAACTGAAAAAGCGGTAAATTTTGAGTGAGTTAATTGAAGGGCGAACAAAATGAGTGAGGTAGTGAATAAAGTGAAAAAACATAAGTGAACTGAAAAAAAAGTAAATTTTGTGTGAGCTTATAATCATGAGTAACATTTGTGGTGAGTTACTCAATTGAGTGAGGTAGTGACATAATACAAGGTAAATTTTGTGTGAAGTTACGTGGAAAAAAAATTAAAAAATGGTAATTCTTGTGTGAGTATAGTGAAAAAACTGGAAAAAAATTTCCGAGTGAATAAAAGCTAAATTTTTCGTGTGAGTTAGCCTGAAAACACATTAAAAATGTCAAATCTTTGTCGTGAGTTAGTGAAAAAATGAAAAAAATCTCGGTACGTGAATAAAAAGCGTAACATTCTTGTGTGAGTGAGATTGAAAACCTTAAAAAAAATCGCTAGAAGGAAGGGCTCCGAACCTCCGACCTTACTGGTTAACAGCTAACGCTCTACGCCAAACTGAGCTACTTCCAGCTTTGTGTTTTGAATTGCGTATAAATTTAATTCATCTTGAACCTAAGATCAACCGTCTTGATGCCATGCCATCACACACATTGCTGCGCAACCAAAGTGCCGCTCACCAAGGCCAACTGCTCAGACACTTAAAACTTCCAGTGAGCTGCCGATTTTTCCGGTGCTTCAAACTCATGGCCATAAGTTTTGCACGCCTGCAGAGGCACAGACCTCAGGGTTCACCTTACATTTTGCGGGGTTACCTGAAGCCAGCGGTATGGTGGTTCCGCGGTAGACGTGCGGTTAGCGAAAATCCGAACCAAATGTTGTTTCCGCTAGGAATTTCGATCTTCACACCATACACCGGCTACGCGACTCCGCACACGGTAACGACGGTTTAGTAACGGTAAGGCTGATATGTTTGGCAACTGATGAGAAAATGAAAAAATAATTAGAAAAAAAACTAAACTGTGAGTATTTTAGTTAATTGACGATCGTGGGTTATACAAAGAAAGATATCGAAACGCAACACATGACTTAGTCCTCTATATTGTGGATTCAGAAACTTTCAATACAATAGATTCATAACATTAATAAACAAAATAACAATCATCAATTCTACATTTCAAGCATAACGATGTCCACCATGTAGGTCCAGAATAACAATAACAGTCCAGAATGACAATATACTCTACAATACTAGAGTCCACAGTATAATGTCCCACGATTTGCATTCTAGTTCGATGAAAAAAATAACAAGGACATGCATAGCTACGCCATTCACCGATATATCTATTGTACTCATCTGTGGACATGAGCTCAAGCCATGTGAATGGTGCAACCCCCCGCCTTGTATTTACCTCAACTTTGA
>CM020181.1:16129562-16139776 GCA_009805545.1 Oryza longistaminata
TGTGTTTTGATTCTTATTTGTTCATGATGTAATTAATTGGATCTGTGATTATTGGTTTTGATATTTGGAGATTAATCGGTCGAATGTGTGTCGTGGAGATATATCAATTTTCAGGTGATGGATCGCGCATTCAACTGTTATTTATGTGACCGGTCGACCGGGCGATGTATGCCGGTCTGACCGGTGGACGAGCGGTCAGACGGCAGCTCGCGGTTCTGCACCGGCGACGCTTGTGTGCGGTTTCGGTTTCAGGTTGTTTCTTTTGGATATCCATGATTGTTTCATGGTTATGGCTTTTCAGATGGATACTATCGTATGTACTACGTTGTTTGCTAACAAGAGTCAGTTGGGGATAGCTGTCCGGCATATGGTTTCTTTGTTTGTTCAGTTGTAGGTGACTCGATGCCTCGTGGAGTATTTGCGGGGTGATGGACGGGGTCGGCTTGGTGGATAAGACGATGTCGTGGTGGTCAGTATTATCATGCGGGATACTAAGGCTAGATTGATGCAGTGGTTTGGTGAAGATTCCATATGGTATACGATGGGGGAGGGTATTATGTGTGTATGGGATGCGGAGTCGAATTAGAAGGAATCCAAATTTGGTACGATTGGTTATGTAGAGTTTCTTTCTGTACTAGAGGGTATTCCTAAGGTGTTTAGGGCTCTTAGTATGAGTTTGGTTCGTGGTTTGGCTACTACCTCTGTATAAATAGAGGGGGAGCGTGGAGGCTTCCCGGTATCGCTTTTGTATCCGCTTTTGAGAGCAAATGGCTTGCTAGTTTAATTAGGGTTTCGAGTTAACTCGAGTTTTTGTAAGGAGTGTTTTGGTGCACTTTGTAACCAACAAAGCAGAAGCAATAAAGTTGTCATCTACTTTGAGAGTTCTTCGATTTGTGTGTCACGGGTTTTGGCGGGTCTACACGGCGACATACCGGCGATCAGACCGACGGCGTAGGGCGGTCGGACGGCGCAGCGAAGGCGCGGCAAGGCGATCGGGCCAGTTCAGGCGGCTGATTCTATACGTAACGGTGGCATCCACTCGCTCAGACCGGCGGCTTCGTCGAATTTGAGGGTAACTTTTTATTTCTCGCTAAAAGTTTCCGGTTTTTTTTGGTATACAACCATTCACCCCCCTGGTTGGCTAGTTCTTGTGATTCGATCCTACAATGTTAGATGATTATATTGTGAAAAGAGGAAGTAGGTTCCAAGAAAACAAAATTAGTAATTACATATAATCTATTCTAATATTATTTTGTTAATTCCTAATGTTCTAAATTTAATGGCCCATACGAATTTTATGGGCAAGTCTTTATGTAATTATGTGAATTAAGACACGCTAAACAGAATAAAAGATATATACTGAGTAATAGGCACAACCCAAATTAAATGAGTTCTAAAAGTGCCTAACGATATGAAATGTTGATTTGTCTGTTAAATTATTTTTGTCAAATAAATTACATATTGATCGACTAAAACAGAACAAATGTTTCTAGATGAAGCAACTGGTTTATTAGTGGTACTAGTTAGTGGTATTAGGACTATTCATATGAGGATAAAATTTCAACGACATGACCATGAATAACATGTTATATTGATTCAACGTAGTGCATATATATACAATATATACTATCTATAAATGTTCTATGCTTAAAATTATTTTAAAATAGGTCAGATGTGACCCATGAGTTTGATGCAATACCTTCTTAGATTGTAGATTGAACAATCACCGACAGATCGATCTTCTTGCATGCAAGGAATTTTTCGATTTGTGAATTTAATCTAACACCTGAAACTCATATAGCTATATGACGGCAGGGGCGAGTAATGACTCATGTCGTTTCAGATTTCGGATGAGGGAAGAACGGAATTAGAATCTAATCTTGATTGGAAAATAAACAGTAGAAGCTAAAATCGAGAACTGTACGTACCTGAGCTGTAGAAGTCTTTAGGTGCACCCATCACGAAGTCTCTTCGTGTCTCACGCTAGTTCCGACATTGAAGCCTGTAGGTTCACGGTATACAAATTGCCGCCGATCTGGATTGATGAAGGGCGACTTGAGAGCACTCATCGATCTGCTTGTGAAGTCGTGATGTAAGATGTCCATTTGCTCTCACGCAGATATAGATTGATATAGTATATGATTAGATGGGTTAATTTAAAAATGGGATAAAATAGGGAATTGGTTGGTTTTATAATCAATTGTGATAATCATGCTATCTATCTAATAACCTTGATATTTCTAGTTAATAGGGGAACTCATAAAAAGTAGATAGCATATACTCCTTTTGTACTCGTAAAGGAAGTCGTTTTCTATACATCTTCTCACACTTCTTATTTTTTGCACTTAAAATAAGAATAGCTTTCTCAAAAGAACGTACCTCATTGTCTTCACACTCTGAATCCGATTCACCACGTGCCATGAAGCAAACATCGGAGATGTTCTTTCCCTTATCTTCATCTTCACTTTCACCATCTACATCGCTTAGTAGCTCAAAAGCAGCATAGACTTGATCAAAAGCCTTCTTGAGAGTCTCCTTGATCTTATTCCCTTTGAATGTGCTCTTTGGCTTGTTCTCCTTGATCTTCTCACCACCATTGTCTTCCTTTTTGCCTCTCCCAAGCTCAGAACAATGCGAACGAAGGTGATCAACAGCACCACATTCAAAGCAACGGTTTGGACCACCTCTTTTCCTGTACCTGACATTGTTCATAGCTCGAGCAATCCTGTTAGCAACCAAAGCCAAATCCTCCTCCTTGAGCTGTTCGAGTTGATCATCGGACATGGCATTAATTAAAGCAAGAATACAAGACTTCGATGTAAAGGCACCAACATCCAAAGAAGTCGAAGAAGAAATCAAAGCACTAGACTTAGAATCAACTTTACGAGAAAAAATATTCATCTCATGTGTTTTAAGTTTTGTGTAAAGCGAATCCAAAGTCAAAGTAGATATATCGACGGACTCCTGAATCGATGTAACTTTCATCTCCCAAATAGACATATCAAGACCATTAAAAAGTGACGAGAAACCTCAAATTGTGTGTAATTAACATCATAAGAAGAACCAACAGATCTAAGATCACTCAAAATTTTGTAAAACCTAGAAAGATAGTCATCCAAAACTTCTCCAGGTTTCATCTCAAATTTTATGAACTCCTTTTTAAAAAGACCCCGACGAAGTTCTTTAATATTGGTAGTTCCTTGATGAAAATCACTCAAAGCATTCCAAATCTCATTGCCGGTTTGAAGATGAGAAACACGATCATAATCCGAACGAGAAATCACACTAAAAAGAATATTGCGAGCTTTGCAATTATTTACAAATTCAGTTTTTAAAGCAGCAGCATTAATTTGATCAGAAATCACATAAGGATTAGAAAATTTTCACCAAATATCAAGATCCTCAGCCATAATGTAAGACTGCATCTTACTACACCAATAAGAAAAATCCGTTCCATCGAAAACATGGGGCTTAGTTGTAAACTTATAAGCCATGGCAAAAACTCTAGAATGGTTAAAATTGAAAGAAGAAACAAGGCTCTGATACCACTTGTAGGATCGAAACACAAGAACTAAGCCAACCAGAGGGGGGGGTGAATGGTTGGTACGCCCACAAACCCAATCTTTTTGCGGAATAAAACGTTACCCTCAAATTTGACGGATCGCGGTCTGATCGAAGTAGTCGCACCGGTCTGACCACCTGGAAGCCGTCAGTTTTATCGGAGTTGATCACTCGGTCCAACCGCCTGAAGATCGTCTCTCCCTCCAATCTCCGTCGCCGGTCTGACCGCAGGAATGCCGCCGGTCTGACCGCCGCCTTGCCACCGGTCTGACCGCCGGTGTTTAGCCGGTTAGACCGCCGTACCCGAGAAAACACAAATAGAAGAACTCTCAAAGTAGATGACAACTTTATTACTTCTCTCGGTGTTTACAAAGTGCAACAACAGCACTCCTTACAAAAAATCTTGACTAAACTCGAAACTCTAACTAAACTATCAACTCAATTGCTCTCAAAAGCGATACCAGGAAGCCTCACACTCCCTCTCTATTTATACATAAGGTAGGCAGCCTAAAGCCATAAACCAAACTCATACTAGAAGTCCTAATCCACCTAGGAAACCTTCTCGTACAAGAAACAAACTTTACAAACTCCAATCATACCAAATTTGGACTCCTTCTAAATTCGACTCCGCATCCCATACGCACACAATACCTCCATCGTATGCCATATGTAATCTTCACCAACCACATGCATTGAACTCTAGCCTAAGTATCCCGCATGATATCTGACTGTCACGGACATCGTCTTATCCCCAAGCCGACTTCGGATCCATCACCGGCAATACTCTCCCAAGGCGTCACCTACACATGAATCAAAAAAAGAATCCATATTCCGAGACCAAGCTATCTCCAACTTGACTCATTAGTAGCAAACAACAATATTACATATGCATAGTATCCATCTAGAAGCCAAAATCATGAAATAATCACAGATATCCAAACAAACAACCCGAAACCAAAACCGACACAGTGTAGGCCGGTCAGAACGCGGACTGGCCAGTCTGACCGCGCAATACACGCCGGTCTGACCGGCACACTGTCACGCCCGGAAGTTTCCCCTTTTTCTTGCTTTAAAAAAATGGTTAAATAAATCATCCGAAGAAATGGTTTAATTTAACCTATAGTTAATCCCTAATTAATAAATATAATTAATAATAGAATTCGGCATGGTGGAATTTTTCTTGAGTTCCCCATGTCACAATACATTGACAGGATTTTTAGTGGAATTTTCAGAGCCTTAAAATTAATTTTAACCAATTAAAATTCATTAACCGCAATATTATAAATCCCACGAATTTATTTTCCCTTTTCCTCTTTTTCTTTTTTCCTTCTTTTTCATTCTTGGGCCGTCGGCCCGGTCTAGCTCGCCCAGCCGCGCTCGGCCTCCATCCTTTGGGCCGGCCCGTTTCCCCTTCCCCCTCCCTCCGGGACGCCGACAGGTGGGGCCCACCTGTCAAGTCGTCCCCTTCCTCTAGCCGCCCGCCCCACGTCGGCAACCGCCGCCGAAATCGCCCGCGTCGCTGCCCTTCCCGCACTCTCTCGCGCCCACTCCGCGCCCCGCCACCACGTCGCCGCCACTCCTCCACCTCTCCCGCACGCGCCGCGCCCGCAAGTGGTGGGGGATTTGAAATCCCCCAACACCCCCTCTCTCTCTCCCTCCACTCCCCACACGTCGCCGGCCAAATAAGGGTCATCCCCGGCCGTTTCCGGCCCTCAAGCGCCATAAAAATCCTCCCCCGAGCTCTCTCTCTCTCTCGTTTCCCCCATTCACCGTCCTCTCCACGCCCCCTACCGCCGTCGTGCCGCTCTCCGGAGCTCCGGCGCTTTTCAGCCGCGCACCGCCGCCGCTAGGGCCGCCGCCGGCGCCTAGCCGCCGCCGCCGCTAGCTTTGTGTCGCGGGTCATCTCGGCCACCGCCTCGTGTCGCCCGAACCCCACCGGAACCCTATCTCCCTCGCGAACCGGTGAGATATCCATCCCCCTCCATCTCCGGTCAACAATGGTGGCCGCCGTGGTCACTTACCCCACCCTAGCCCATCTCTGCTCTCTCCTAGGGTGCCGCCGCCGCCCGTCCACGCCTCGGCATCGTTGGTCGTCGCCGCCGCCTTCAACCTCGCTCCGGCCGTTGTGTCGCCGGTGAGACTTCCGCCCCCACTTTCCTTCCCCTTCCCGCGTGCACCGCCACCACCCACGCCGCCGCATCTGCTGTGAGCCGCCGCTTCCACGCCGCTTGCCGTCGCGCCGCGACCGCTCGCCACCGCCGCCTCCCATGGCCGGCTGGCCAATTTTGAAGCCGAGCCGAGCCGTGCCTAGCCGCCGCCACGCCGTCCGATCGGCCTCCTGGCCGATCTGGACCGTCGTCCCGTGGACTGGCGGTGGAACACCCGCGTGTCCCGGTCCGCGGTGACGGCCGCCTTGTCCCGCTGCCCGTGGGTCCCACATGTCGCGCCCCCCTTGCTGACGTCAGCCCTGGGATTATTGCGCAATAATTAATTAAGGCTTTTTCTTTATTTGTAAAAACACAGTTTATCTCAAAATTCATAAGTAATTCATCCGACTTCGTTTAAGTCCATTCAAGTCTCAGTAAATTCATAAAATCCCTAGAATCCATTAAAAATGGTTTTGTTTCCTGTTTCAGTCGTCTTATTGCATGGTTTGCTTGTGTGCTTTGTTGTCGCGAGATTTTGGCCGTTTCGTCGATCCGCGGTTCCTCGATGACGTTGCTGTGGTCTCATCAGTGCGAGAGCAAGGCAAGTCATGCATTACATTTGATCATATTGTACCCAATTTACAAATATCCCGTATTCTATTAAATGTTGCATTCTTTTACAATGTCATGTGGGATGTCCTATTACTCAGCCATATATTGTTTACCTTTATGCCATTGATAACTTGGGTATCAAAATGACTAGATGTTGGTTTAGGAAAATGCTAGCCATGCCTAGTTCAACTAGTACACCAATGGGATCACATTATTGCATAGACTTTGACTATTAGCATAGTTTTGGTTTGGTGCTACCGCAATGGTGTTAGTTAATTAAAATACACTGAATGGTGGACTGTGGGTGCATGGTTTTGTTGGTCGCACCATGGCAAATTAAGGACCGGTCACGGGAAACCCTGGGAGACTTACCGTGCTTACCACAAGCGGGAGTGGGTAACCCTTGATCTGAAGTATAGCTCAACCCTTTCAAAGGCACCGGTGGCGAGGGTGGTCGTGATGGAGTTGGGTCGGCCGGGGTGTCCGGTTGTCCAAGTTGCCGATTCACCGCCGCGGGCAAGAAGGGACCGCCCACTGCCTTTTGAGGGGTGGGGGTGAAACCTTAGCGTGGTGTGGATGGTTAGGGGAGGGTTATGCGGAGGGTCTTGTCACGATTTCCCCCTTTGCAGTATCATGGTGATACTTCGGGGCATGGCGACATGTGTGGAATCGTGTCTTGTGGGTACAATTGTACACCTCTGGCCAGAGAAACTATTCGAATAGCCGTGCCCGCGGTTATGGGCGATCAACCAGATTCACCGTGATTAGTCTCACCCCTAGTTTAGCTTAATGAACTGGTGTAGTTCAGGTAGTTGGTTGGGCCTGTTGCAACGTGGTGTAGCGTTGGACAGTGATTGGTTAATATTGATTAATTACTACAACTATTTTACTGCTTTCAACTACTGCTTTTAAATGCTAGCTTTACGCAAAAGAACCTTTAGCCTCCCTTGGATATATCCTGCATCATACCTCCTCTTCTGGTATGACTTGCTGAGTACAGTGGGTAGTACTCAGTCGTGCTCTCTTTTCCCCCACACCAGAGCTGAAGATCTTCCTAGTGGGAGCTGTCTTATCGAAGTTGGTTTCATCGATGCCGTCAAGGATTGCCTGTGGAGTGGAGTCGCCCCGCTGCTGAAGTCAAGCTTCCCGGTTTAGCTCGCTTTTATCTTTCCGCTGCATTTGTAATCTTTTATTTTTTTGTAAGACGTAGATCTGTATGTCAACAATTGTCGTTTGTGTACCCTGGCTGGTCCTGGACAGGGATTTAATCCACATTCAGCTTAGAAATTCTGGTTCGTGAATTTTTGGGTGTGACAAGTTGGTATCAGAGCCAGGTTGACTGTAGGACAAGCCAACTGGAAACCTAAGAGCCCTCTGAACCCCTTTTCATCTGCACATGCCCTTTGCACTTGGATTTGTTTCGGGAAAATTTGGGGTTTGTTCTTTGATTTTTGGGAAAAATCTTGGTCGTTTATTCGGATCAGATCTTTAAAATTAGCTCAGTCTAGGGTTTTAGTAAAATTTTATTTGGAGTTTATTCGACAGTCAGTCGGGAATTTATTGGGTGATATGCACTAAGTCGTGTCTTGGTTCGATGGGGCAGCTTCAAGCGTATCATTATAACTATGCATCTATTTTATACATTAATTTATTGTTTAGTCAGTTGCATTTGTGCCTTTATCTGGGTTCATGAAAAATGTTCTATGCATAAAAATCATCAGGCTCGGTTATTTAATTTGAGTCATTTGTTGCTTTGTTTAATTTGGATTTGAGCATGAATTGGTTCCTATCCCTTAGGTGTCAGACCTGTTCCTCGATCGCAAGCGCTGCTCCGAGCTTCAGAGTCGCCGCCCTTAGCTTTATCGTCTTTATGTCTGTTTGCTTGCTAGTTTCCGTGTTTAGGTTTGTTGCTTGTGGGTTAGTCGGCGGTCGATATCATGTGTCAGTGGTATGGCTGCCTCAATTAGGAGTTGCGTGCCTCTTTTTCAGTGTTTTAAGCAAGATTAAGATAATTGCACTTAAATTTATAAGAAAGATTAGTTTCTAAGCCCTCTGTTTTTCTCCCTTTTCTCTTGTTTCTACCTATCCCCCTTCAGATGGTGAAGATAAGGAATGGTTCCCGTGACTCCAACAACGCCAGTGGCAGCGAAGAGTAGATCAATGGACCACGTGCCAGCGGTGCATCTGACAACAGTCCATCTCCATCGCCCGAGAACCCAACGAATGCTCAGGTGTTGGACAATCAGACTCAGATGATAACAATGATGATGCAATAGATGCAACAACAGTACCATCAGGTGTTGCAGCTATTGCAGCAGCAAGCACAGCAGCAGCAGCAGAACCTGCAGTTTTGTCTTCCTCCACCCCAGTCCAAACTGTTGGAGTTTCTCCGTGTCAAGCCGCCCACTTTCTCAAGCACTACCAACCCAATCGAGGCCAACAACTGGCTTCATGTTATTGAGAAGAAGCTGAACCTTTTGCAATGCAACGACCAAGAGAAGGTTGTTTTTGCTACACACCAGCTGCAAGGTCCTGCTTCTGTTTGGTGGGACAACTACATGGTGACCCGTCCAGCTGGGACAGAACTTACCTGGTCAGAGTTTTGTCAGAGTTTCAATAAAGCACAGGTTCCCGAGGGAATTGTGGCACAAAAGAAGAGAGAGTTCCGTTCTCTGCAACAAGGAACCAGAACAGTTATAGAGTATTTGCACGAGTTCAACCGCCTCACGCGATACGCCCCTGAGGACGTGTGCACCGATGCCGAGAGGCAGGAGAAGTTTTTGTCTGGTCTTGATGATGAATTGACCAACCAGTTGATCTCTAGAGATTATGAGGACTTTGAGAAGCTGGTGGACAAAGCTATCCGTCAAGAGGAGCAGCGTAACAAAATGAACCGAAAAAGGAAGGCATCTCAGTTCAGAACTCTCCAGGGGAACAGACAGAAGCCTCACTTCATGACAGGACATCAGGGTGGACCTTCCACCATGATTATCCAGCAACATCGTCCCTACCACCCGGGTAATTTCAACAAGAACAACAACAGTGGCAGTAACAGAAATAGTGAGCAGCACAGCCTCAACCCGACTCCAAGTCCACTAATGATTCCATCTCAGTCATTTCAGCCAGCTCTGCCAGCTCCGCCAGAACAGCCCAAGAAGTTTGGAGGAAAGCCCAAACGCTGCTTCAATTATAACGAGCCCGGACACATGGTACCCACGTGCCCGAAGCCAAGACGTGCCGGACTCAAGTTCGTTCAGGCCCGTGTCAATCATGCATCTGCAGAGGAGGCGCAGTCAACACCAGAGGTTATATTGGGCACATTTCCTGTCAACTCGACATCGGCAATAATATTGTTTGACTCTGGTGCAACTCATTCCTTCATTTCCAAGCGTTTTGCTGGTGCACATGGGTTATCTTTAGTGAAGCTTAAGATACCAATGCAAGTTCATACTCCTGGAGGTGGCATGACCACAACTCACTACTGCCCATCAGTGACAGTTGAAATTCAAGGGTTGATTTTTCCAGCCAACCTCATTCTTCTCGAATCCAAGGACCTAGATGTCATACTTGGAATGGATTGGTTGACAAGGCACAGAGGAGTGATTGATTGCGCTAGCCGCACCATCAAGTTGACCAGTGCGAAAGGAGAAGTGGTTACCTTCCAGTCTCCAGTACCGCAGAAGCCAGGGATCAGTCTGAACCAGGCTACTGGTGAAGAACAAGAGGTAGCAGTGGAGAAAACCTCTAAGAAGTTGGAGGATATTCCCATAGTTAGAGAGTATCCAGAGGTTTTTCTGGACGATCTAACAACAATGCCACCAAAAAGGGATATCGAGTTCCGGATTGACTTGGCACCTGGAACTGCACCGATCCACAAGAGGCCTTACAGAATGG
>CM020181.1:16139805-16158563 GCA_009805545.1 Oryza longistaminata
CAAGTTGATGAACAGCTACAGAAGGGATACATCCGCCCGAGCACGTCGCCTTGGGGTGCTCCGGTTATCTTTGTGGAAAAGAAAGACAAAACCAAGAGGATGTGCGTCGACTACCGCGCACTCAATGAGGTCACTATTAAGAACAAGTACCCTTTGCCAAGGATTGATGATCTGTTTGATCAGTTGAAAGGAGCTACTGTGTTCTCTAAGATAGACCTGCGATCAGGCTATCACCAGTTGAGGATCCGTGAAGAGGATATTTCCAAAGACAGCATTCATCACTCGTTACGGGTTGTTCGAGTGCACAGTTATGTCTTTCGGACTCACCAACGCACCTGCCTTCTTCATGAATTTGATGAACAAGGTGTTTATGGAATTTCTGGACAAGTTTGTCGTGGTTTTCATCGATGACATACTGATCTACTCCAAGTCTGAGGAAGAACATTAGCAGCATCTTCGGTTGGTACTCGAAAAGTTAAAAGAGCACCAGCTATATGCCAAGTTCAGCAAGTGTGACTTCTGGCTTAAGGAAGTTCAGTTTCTCGGTCACATCGTGAATGCTCAAGGAGTAGCTGTGGATCCAGCAAATGTGGAGTCAGTTACCAAGTGGACCCCACCAAGGACAGTCACTCAGATCCGAAGTTTTCTAGCTGTGGATCCAGCAAATGTGGAGTCGGTTACCAAGTGGAGCCCACCAAGGACAGTCACTCAGGTTCGGAGTTTCTTAGGACTTGCGGGCTATTACCGTCGGTTCATTGAGAACTTCTCTAAAATTGCTAAGCCAATGACACAGCTATTGAAGAAGGAAGAAAAGTTTGTCTGGTCTGCTGAATGCAATAGGAGTTTTGAAGAACTCAAACGACGGTTGGTGTCTGCACCAGTTTTAATTCTGCCTGATCAGACGAAAGATTTCCAGGTTTATTGTGATGCATCTCGCCAGGGGCTAGGATGTGTGTTGATGCAAGATGGCAAAGTGGTTTCTTATGCTTCACGACAGTTGCGTCCTCATGAAGGCAACTACCCGACCCATGATCTGGAATTGGCTGTAGTTGTTCATGCTTTAAAGATCTGGCGGCACTATCTCATCGGTAACCGTTGTGAGGTATATACAGATCACAAAAGTCTAAAGTACATCTTCACTCAACCTGATTTGAATCTCCGACAGCGAAGATGGTTGGAGCTAATTAAAGATTATGATATGGGAATACACTATCATCCCGGCAAGGCTAATGTGGTTGCAGATGCCTTGAGCAGGAAGAGCTACTGCAACATCGCATGGGTAGAGGAACTATGCTGTGAGGTTCAACATGATTTGGAACATCTGAACCTTGGTATAGTTGAGCACGGATTCGTGGCTGCCCTAGAGGCACACCCTACATTGGTGGAGCAGGTTCGCATAGCTCAAGCAAGTGATCCTGAGATAGCGGAACTCAAAAAGAACATGAGAGTTGGAAAAGCCCGAGGTTTCACTGAGGATGAACATGGAACAATCTGGATGGGAGAAAGATTGTGTGTACCTGAAAACAAGGAATTAAAAGGCCTGATACTGACAGAAGCTCATCAAACTCAGTATTCCATTCATCCTGGCAGTACCAAAATGTACCAAGACCTCAAAGAAAAGTTCTGGTGGGTCAGCATGAGAAGGGAAATAGCTGAATTTGTCGCACTCTGTGACGTTTGCCAACGTGTAAAGGCAGAGCATCAAATGCCAGCAGGTTTGCTTCAGCCCCTTCAGATTCCAGAATGGAAATGGGAAGAAATCGGAATGGATTTCATTACGGGTTTGCCCAGGACGTCATCGGGGCATGATTCTATTTGGGTAGTCGTTGATCGACTCACCAAAGTTGCTCATTTCATTCCGGTGCATACTACCTACTCAAGGAAGAAGTTAGCAGAGCTTTATTTGGCAAGAATCATGTGTCTACATGGTGTACCCAAGAAGATCGTATATGATCGAGGGAGCCAATTCACTTCAAAGTTCTGGCAGAAATTGCAAGAAGAATTGGGAACCCGTCTGAACTTCAGCACAGCCTACCATCCACAGACTGATGGCCAGACTGAGCGAGTTAATCAAATATTGGAGGATATGTTGAGAGCTTGTGCACTCGACTTTAGTGGAGCATGGGACAAAAGCTTGCCGTATGCTGAGTTCTCCTACAATAACAATTACCAGGCTAGTCTGCAAATGGCACCCTTTGAAGCGCTGTATGGACGGAGGTGTCGCACTCTGCTCTTCTGGGATCAGACAGGGGAACGCCAGTTGTTTGGTACAGAAGTTTTAAATGAGGCAGAAGAGAAAGTCAGAGCTGTCAGGGAAAGATTGAGAATCACGCAATCTCGACAGAATAGCTACACAGACAACCGCTGAAGAGAGCTCACTTTCGAAGCAGGGGACTATGTGTACCTTCGCGTCACTTCGCTCAGGGGAGTACATCGCTTTCAAACCAAAGGAAAGTTGGCACCACGCTTTGTGGGACCATATCGGATTTTGGAACGCAAGGGTGAAGTTGCTTACCAGCTCGAGCTTCCCTCCAACATGCTTGGCATTCATAATGTGTTCCACGTCTCTCAATTGAAGAAATGTTTGAGAGTCCCTGAGGAACAAGCGAGTCCGGATCACATAGAAATTCAAGAAGATCTGACATATTTGGAGAAGCCGACTCGTATCCTCGAAACCAGCGAGAGAAGGACCAGAAACAAGATAATCAGATTCTTCAAAGTTCAATGGAGCCACCACTCAGAAGAAGAGGCCACTTGGGAAAGAGAAGATGAGTTGAAAGCTGCCCATCCGCACCTCTTCGCCAGCTCTTCCGAATCTCGGGGTCGAGATTCCGTTTAAGGGGGGTAGGTTTGTCACGCCCGGAAATTTCCCCTTTTTCTTGCTTTAAAAAAATGGTTAAATAAATCATCCGAAGAAATGGTTTAATTTAACCTATAGTTGAATCCCTAATTAATAAATACAATTAATAATCGAATTCGGCGTGGTGGAATTTTGCTTGAGTTCCCCATGTCACAATACATTGACAAGATTTTTAGTGGAATTTTCAGAGCCTTAAAATTAATTTTAACCAATTAAAATTCATTAACCACAATATTTTAAATCCCAGGAATTCATTTTCCCTTTTCCTCTTTTTCTTTTTTCCTTCTTTTTCTTTCTTGGGCCGTCGGCCCGGTATAACTCGCCCAGCCGCGCTCGGCCTCCTTCCTTTGGGCCAGCCCGTTTCCCCTTCCCCCTCCCTCCAGGACGCTGACAGGTGGGGTCTCCATCGCTTTGTCTAGCGCCGTCTCCCCTCCTTCCAAGCCGGGAACTCCGGTACCCCGAACTGTCTCGTGCAACCCTGCTGCCCCATGTAATGTCGCCCGCCACCAGCCTGACCCTTCCCGCTGCTCTCTCGCGCCCACTTAACCGCGCACTCGCGCGCACGTACCGTCACCACTCCTTCCCACACCTCAGCTCGCCCGCTCAGCGCTTCGCAGTGTCAGGCCACAGAGCTACACACTGGCCCGCAAGTGGTGGAGGATTTGAAATCCCCCAACACGCCCCTCTGTCTCTCTCCTCCACTCCCCACCACGTCGCCGGCCAAATAAGGGCCATCCCCGGCCGTTTCCGCCCCTCCAAGCGCCCATAAAAATCCTCCCCGAGCTCCTCTCTCTCTCGTTTCCCCATTCACCGCCTCACCCACGCCCCCTACTTGCCCGGTTCGCGCCACTCTCCCGAGGCTCTGGCGCTTTTCAGCCGTGCGCACCGCCGCCGCTAGGCGCCGCCGCGCCTAGCCGCCGCCGCCGCTAACTTCGTCGTCGCGTGGGTCATTCTCGGCCACCACCTCGCGTCGCCGGAACCCCACGGAACCCTATCTCCCTCGCACCGGTGAGATATCCATCCCCCTCCATCTCGGTGTCACATGGCGTCGGGATGTCAACTTTCCTACCCCTAACCCTATCCTCATTCTCGTAGGGTGCCCGCCCGCCTCCGGCCCGCGTCTCGGCGCCTCTCGAGCGCATCGTCATGCGTCGTTCGGCCGCGCTCCCTTTCAACCTGCCTGCCTCGAAATCCGGCCGGTTGTGTCACCGTGATGGACTTCCACCCCTTTCCTTTACCCCTTCCCGCTCGGCCCGTGCAACCTACTCGCCCACTCCCCAACCGCCGACCGCCATATGGCCCTGTGAGCCCGGGCGTACGCTTCCGACGAGAGCTCGCTTCGCCGCCGCCTCCCGCCGCGCCGGCTGACGGCGATAGATTGTTACCCGTCGCCGCAGCGATCCGCTCGCCGTGGCGGCTCCCCATGGCCCGGCCGGACTCCGGGGTTTTGAAGCTGAGGCCGAGGGCCGTGCCTCAGCTCGCCGGACCGCTGCCATCCGATCCGCCTCCATGGCTGCCGATCTGGACCGTCGGCCCGGTGGACCTGGCAGTGGACACCACCCGCGTGAATAGGTCGCCTGGTACCACCGGTGGGAGCCGGCCACCTTGTGCCCGCCTGCCCATGCGGTGCCCACATGGTCGGCCCCCCGCTGCTGACGGTCATCCCTGGGATTTATTGCGCAATATTAATTAAAGCTTTTTTCCTTTACTAGTATTAAATACTCAGTTCTATTCTCTAAAATTCAATCAAGTAATTTCATCCGAGCTCCTCTTAAGTGCATTCAAAGTCTCAGTAAATTCAAAAAACATCATAGAAATCCATTAAAAATGGTTTTGGTTTCCTGTTTCAGTCGTCTATATAGCATGTTTGCTTGTGTGCTCTTGTTTGTCGCGCTTAGATTTGCGGCGTTCGTCGATCCGCGGTTTCCCGAAGACGTGCTGAGTCTCATCGTGCGAGAGCAGGCAAGTATGACGTTAATTGATCAATTTGTACCCCAATTTACAAATTAATCCCGCATTTCTATTAATGTTGCATCTCTTATACCAATGTCAGTGGGATGGTCCTAATACTCAAGCCATTATTGTATTACCTATATGCCATGATAAACCTGTGGGTATCAAATGACTAAGTGTTGGTTTAGGAAAATGCTTAGCCATGCCTAGTTTCAAACTAGACAGCCAATGGGGATTCACATTGATTGCCATAAGACTTTTACTATGGCATAGTTTGATTTTGGTTGCCACCGTAATGGTGTTAGTTAATTTAAAATTCACTGAATGGTGGGTTGTGGACGTGCACGGTTTGTTGGTGCCCCATTGGAATTTAAGGGATCCGGTTCACGGGGAACCCTGGGGAGACTTACCGTGCTTACACAAGCGGAGTGGTAACTCTCTGATCTGAAAGTATAGCTCGACCTTTCTAAAGGCATCGGTGCGCGAGGGTGGTCGTGATGGAGTTTGGTGTCGGCGGGTGTCGGTTCTGTGCGCCTGGGATTTCACCGCGCGGAAGAGGGGACCGCCCACTGCCTTTTGAGGGGTGGGGGTGAACCTTGCGTGGTGTGGCATGGTTACGGGGGAGGGTATGCGAGAGGGCTGTCACGATTTCCACGTTTGCAGTATCATGGGTGATACTTCGGGGCATGCGCATGTTGGAATCGTGTCTTTGTGGGTTACAGTTTACTTCTGGCCAGAGTAAAACTATTCGATAGAGTTGATGCCCGCGGGTTATGGCTTCAGACCGCGATCAAAACCAGATTCACGTGATTAGGTCTCACCCCTAGTTTAGTTAATGAATGGTGAGTTCAGGGGTTGGTTGGCGCCTGTTGCACGTTGGTGTGCGTTGGACAGTGTATTGGTTATATATGAGATTAATTACTACAAACTGTTTTTCTGCCTTCAACTTCTGCTTTTAAATGCATGCTTAGCAAAAAGAACTGAGCTCCTTGGATAGATCCGCATCACTACCTCCTCTTCCGGTATGACTTGCTGAGTACAGTGGGTAGTACTCAGTCTTGCTCTCTTTTTCCCCACACCAGAGCTAAAGATCTTCCTAGTGGGAGCTGTGTTATCGAAGTTGGTTTCGTCGCTGCCGTCAAGGATTGCCTGTGGAGTGGAGTCACCCCGCTGCTGAAGTCAAGCTTCCCGGTTTAGCTCGCTTTTATCTTTCCGCTGCATTTGTAATCTTTTATACTTTTGTAAGACGTGGATCTGTATGTCAACAATTGTCGTTTGTGTACCCTGGCTGGTCCTGGACAGGGATTTAATGCACATTCAGCTTAGAAATTCTGGTTCGTGAATTTCTGGGCGTGACACACACGCTGCCCGGTTTGACCGGACCCGACAAAAACAGTAACCCTGTTCATCACCTGAAAAATCAATCACCTCCAAAACCACTTCGCCAATAATCTCCAAATAATATCAAAAACAATAATCTCCAATGCCAATTGTTCATCACAGAATAACAATAAAAAACACTTTGATTTTACAGGCGGAAGTTCAGTCCGCAGCAGCGCGCGGTGGAGACGTCGGCGTCGGCCACTCGTCGCCGCCGCCGCCGCCGGACGAGGAGACGTGTCTACTGGAGGTCTATATGGGTGTGGGCTGTCCTTGTTGAGGGCATCCCATCCTCCTCGATGGTTGGAGATTATGTTGAGGCTCTTCCGAAAACTGTTTGCCATCGACAAATCGCTGCTTTGCCACCATGGCAGGAGCTTGCGAAGCAATGGCAAGAGGAAGAAGAGAAGGGTATTTTGGTCTAAAAATGGTAGATAATGGCATAGATTTTATTCTCACAAAAGAGCAGTGGCATGGTTACAAATACAAAAATTATAATGGTATTTTTCAAAACCTATAAATTTATAATGGCATAGATCCAATTAACCCTTACTTCTTTGGGTGTAAAGTTTTTGAAGTATACGGACACACATGGGAAGTATTAAACGTAGACTAATAACAAAACAAATTACAGATTCCGCCTGTAATGCGTCATTAGCAAATATTTACTGTAGCACCACATTGTCAAATAATGGCATAATTAGGCTCAAAGATTTATCTTGCAATTTACATGCAAACTATACAATTGATTTTTTTCCCACATTTAATGTCCCATGCATGTATCCAAACATTTGATGTGACATTTTTGGCCAAATTTTTTGGATCTAAACAAGGCCTGAATATTTATAGTGATATTCGTATGTATTACAACCTGCTTATTAATTCGAATAAAAGATAAGTAATTTCCTTAGAAGTCAACAGGGAGTGAAGTACCTAACAAAAGATAATTTTAACAACGAGAGCAGAGCTGGCTGCAAAGGAATAATGAAGATTGTATGTTTCAAAAAGTCAACAGGAGAATAAGCACCTATCAACGTGTTCATTTCTTTTAAAGTGACATTAAATAAGATGATGTAAGTGGGGTATACATATTACCACATCATATTTGTGCTTATGTAGAGGTGAGAAGAGAGGAGAAAGAAGAAAGCGGGCTACAGATTTGTAACTAGCTGCAGCACGAGCTCTAATAAACCATATGAGAGAGAAATGTGAGAATGCATTAATGGTGTAGTATATATCTATAGTTAACTATTACATTAGTGTAGGGTATTAAGTTAACTATAGATGATATGCTAATTTTTAGAGTCAGTAATTGGCTATATCATTGAACTTTGCTCTAATCTCTCCGTTCTTGAGAGATGCAATTGGCTTGGGCCTAATTAATAGGGAGCGCTGACTTGTGAGTTTATTTAATATGAACATATTAAAGGTATTTAACTATTTATACCGTCCTCTAAATGCGGGCCTGAAATGCAAGTAGTTCTTTAGGACACGTTAAAATTAATGCATGAAAATAACCTGGAGATGTTGAATACTCCAAGATAGACGCTCCATCCATGTGTTAGATTTACAATTTCTCCCTGAAGATTTAAGCAGAAATCAACTCACACTAAAAAAAATATTGCATGCAGTCAGAATTGGTTTTCGTAGGTGGGGGGAGGGGGGGTGTCATTTTCGCATGCGGTAGCGCAATCGCTTGCAAAAACTTTATTTTTGCATGCGTGCATGTTAAGTCTGTAAATACTATTTTGGTAAAAAAAATAAAATTTTCAAACCTAGAAGTCAGATCCGGCCAACACTAACTTGATCCGTGGCCATCATGCTTCCCATTCCTCCCCCACCACCCCCCCCCCCCCCGGCCGGGACGCCACATAGCTGCCGTAGCGCCCAGATCCACCCTCCCATTGACGGATCCACATGGAGAGGCGGTGATATCCGCAGGAGGGTGAGGGGGCCTCGGATCCAGCCCATCTTGACCACCGCCACTGGCGGGATCCTCTCGCACAAGCCCCCACCGCGCTTTCGCTCGAGCATTGCCACCGTCAAACTGCCCCCAAAAATCGCCCTCACCCGCCACCGTCACTTGACCCCACCGCCACTGCCATCACCCAAGCCGCTCCCCTCGCCTCCATCGGGGCGAGAGAGTGTGTGAGGAGACTGGGAGATGAGGGGTGAGGAGTGGGTGTGAGGAGTGAGAAGAACTATGTAAGGATAGGGTGGACAGGGAAAGGACTTAGTGGGATTGAGTGAGGAGGGGAGAATAGATAGAGTGGTATTTTTGCATCCTGGCCTGTTAAGAAGCCCGCCTAGGAAATTGATTTCCGCACGCAGTCTTGAACCATGCCTGGGGAATGATTTATTTTTTTAGTCTCGGTTGTGGTTACCAACGGGACTAAAGATCTATTTTTAGTCTCGTTGGTGTTACCAACCAGGAAAAAAGACCTCCTTTATCTTTTAGTCCCGGTTGGTGTCACCAACCGGGACTAAGATCTATTTTTAGTCCCAGTTGGTGTTACCAAACCGGGAAAAAAGATCGACATTGGCCGGCGTGAGAATGAGAGGACCGAGGCCGCACGGGGAGGATCAGTTAATAAGTTCTGACCTTTTATCTCCTCCTCTCCTCACTCACCCATCTCTCCTCTTCCTCCTCCCATCTCTTCCTCTACCTCCTCCTCGGATCCGCCCTCCCCTCCCCTCCCCACTTCTCAACCTCCTCTGGATCCGCCTCCTTTCCTCTTCCTCCCCACTTCTCAGGGCGCCGGCGCCCGGGCGGCCGCGGAGGCGGCCTCACGCGCGCCCTCACGCGGTAGCCGCGGCGGTGAGGCGCAGCGCGTGGCGGGCGGCGGGGCCGCGCACGGGGCGGCAGCGCGCCGGCTCTCCTCTCTTTTTTTTTATAATTTGTGATTGAGAGATGTATAATTTTCTTTTTTAGAATTTGTGATTCATTGCATAGATCTGAGTGTATAATCGATCTGTGATGTATTTGATTTGTGTGTAAGTAATATAGGAACTGTATTTGTGATGTGAATGATTTGTGATGTTACTTTGATTTGGGGATTTGGGGGTTTTGATTTTAGGTATATGCATGACACTCGATTAGGGATTTTGTTGTTTGATCTGGGTATATACATCCCACTCAATTTGGAGAAAATAAAAAGAAAATGGACCAACCGGGACTGCCCCCTATCCTCTCTTTAGTCCCGGTTGGTAGCATTAACCGGACTAAAGATCCCTCTCTTTAGTACTAAAGATCGATCTTTACTCCGGTTATTTCACCCGAGACTAAAGATAGTGATATTTAGTCCCGGATTCGTAGTCCCGGTTAGAAAACCGGGACTACAGAGGATTATAAACCGGGAGTAAAGATGGTTTCTCCACCAGTTAATGGTAGGGCAAAGCATTGGTTGAGGAAGGAAGAGGAAGGGAGCCATTAGGCTAGAGTGCCGCAAGTTTGTAGGTGGATAAGGAGGACATGATCAGAGCCCGTGTGTGAGAGAGATAGACGCCGCGGAGGGGGGAGGAGACAAATGGAACTAATCCTGGGTTGGCTCATATTGGCCTTTTTTAAGGTATTGGGCTAGGCTTTTAACTTAGCTTTTTGTCTTGTATGATTTATTAATCGATGGATTTATAGTGCTAAATTTGATGAAGGAGTCATATTTTAACTCACATAAGCCAAAAAAAGAATTCTTCGCTCAAGCTTTTGATATAATAGTATAAGAATGGCTTATAACTTCAAAAAAGCTAAATAAAAAGCTGGTTTGCTTAGAGTCTTTTTAGCTTATAAATTGACTTATATAATCCTCCTATGTCGTTCTATAATTTTCTCTTTAGTTAATTCATAGTGGTTCCGCAAGAAATTGGAAAAAGTACGAATTAACCCCCTGAACTATTGCAGTCGACTAAATTACCCCTTGGAACTCAAAAATTAGATATCGTTCACCCTGAACTTAAAACACCAGACAAAAACCCCCTAAACCACAGAGGGGTTTTGGTCTCCACGTGGTAGTCCAATCATGAATTTTTTATTTAAAAAAATAGTGGGGCCAACCTGTCATATTCTCTCTCTCTCCCACCCTCTCACCTCTCTCTATCTTTCTCGCGTCGGACGCTGAGAACGAGCGGCGCACTGGTGGCTATAAAAATGAGGCGCGTGCTAACGGTGGGCCGGCCCATCCGACTCACGATGCCGCCTATTGTCGGGAAAAAAGCAGCTCTGGAGCGCGCGAGAAGGCGGCATGGTCGTGGACAACATGGCGAGGTGGCTGTAGAGGCCGGCAACCATGGAGGCGATGTGACACGGTCGAAGGCGAAGGTGCGGCGGCGAGATGGCCATGGCGGGGGAAATATGCGCGCGGGGAAGATGGGGGAATACAGCAGTAGGAAAGTTGGGTTGACGCGGCCCTCGCCCCCGCCTAATGCCGCCCGCGGTCGCGCCGCCCCTGCCACATCGCCCCGTCTCCCATCCCGCGCGCGTGCTTCAGAAGGGGAGGGAGAAGAGCTGCCAGCTGCGCCAGCCAGCCGCGTCACCCCCTGCCGCTGCGCACCCCGCTGCCCTCCCGTGCATCGCCTACTGCTCCTCTGCTCCCGCGTTGCGACTGGTGGCGGTGCACGAAGGTAGGGAGGAGGAGGAAGAGGCATAGCGGGAGAAGGCGAAGGGCTCAACACCCGGCGGTGGAGTTGACGTGTTGGCGGTGGAGGCGCAATGGGTGGGAACGGCACCCTCGGCGTGCAGCGGTGCTCCATCTGCCGGTGCCAGAACGGGGAGTTGAGCAGGCATGGCGCGACGACGTTGGTGGTTGCCTCAGATCCACACGAGACTTGAGGGCGATGCCAACGTGGGAGGAGGGTGAGTTGGGTGCCGGCATGGGTGGAAATGGAGCTCCGTCATCATTCTGCACCTTCCGCTAGATTGGGTTAGGCTACCAGCGCTATCCCTCTGCTCACCTATAGAGGCAGAGAAGGGGAGAAAAAAAAAAAGGCAGCGGTGGCAAGTTGGCTCCACGGTTTTATTTATTTTTTACTGACTGTATCGCCATGTGTGTGCCACGTAGGCTCAAAACCGCTCCGTACCAAGTTAGGGAAGGTAATTCGTCCTGTTTTAAAAAGTTTGGGGTGTCAGATTGTCCAGTATTGTAGTTATGGGATTAAATTGTACTATACACATAGTTCAGGGAGGTAATTTGTACTTTCTCCAGGAATGTTTCGGGGGTGGTGGGAACAATTCCTTTCACATGTACGCACGTTGTGATTTTTTCCTTCCTCACTTACACAAATCTTGAATCAAATCTAACGGTTCAAAATTATGGGAAAGTTACATACAAGTTTTAATTACATGCAAATTTTTAAGAGAAAATTTGTCGATAAATAATATATAACAAATGTTTTAGGGGATTTAGTGCTATTTTATTGCAAAAAGATTATATATAGGTGCCGTCGCTTCCATCATTGTAGGCTGTAGGGCCCGTCATGTAACTAATGTAACGATCACCTACTTCATATATATATATATATATGCTTAGACATATCAGTACGAATACCAGTACACCACTAATCCACCATGAGGATGTGGACGCCATTAATGCTCCAGCAGCTCCACCTCTCGGCCATGATAACCCTTCTCTTCCGCATGTCACCGGCGACGATGGTGGCAGCGGCGGCACAGCGTCCGATCACCGCTCCCCGATGCCCCCGACAAGTGCGGCAACATCAGCATCCCTACCCGTTCGGCACCACAGGCGACTGCTGCTTCGACGGCAGCTTCTTGGTTCATGTGGCAACAACGAGTCCGCGGCCACCGTCAACGTACCGTTCATGCTGACGACCAGGGGCTTCTACTTCGGAGAGCAGCAAAAACCCGGCCACGACGACCAACACGTCCTGGTGGCTCGTCAACCTCGTCGACATCGACGTCGCGCGCGGCGAGGCACGGTGGCCGCGCCAGTCAGCTCCGACTGCAGCAAGAACGAGACCTACCACGAGGTCAGCTACTTCTCACTGAACCTGAACGGGTCGGGGTTCCTCTTCTCCAGCACGCGGAACGCCGGTGGTGGGGGCGGTCGGCCAGAGCGTCGTCCCGCTGCTCATGGGCAAGATGATCAGCGGGCAAAAACTACTTCCGCAGCCTGCAGGTCGCTGTTCGACGCGCCGGCGGCCGCCGCGCGGGACGGGACGTGCGCCGGGCTAGGCTGCTGCGAGTCGGCGGAGCTCGCGCCTGGGCTGGGCCTCATCTCGGTCGGCATGTACCAGCAGGTGAACAGCATGTGGAAGACGTTCCCGTGCACCTACGCCATGGCCGTCGACAAGTCGTGGTACAACTTCTCCCTGCAGGACCTCTACGGGTACGATGTTCTCGACACGAAATTCTCCGACGGCGTGCCTGTCGTGCTCGACTTTGCCGTCAGGAATGATTCGTGTCCGGCGGATGGGAAGACGTTGCCGATGGCTTGCCGCAGCGACAACAGCCGCTGTGTCAACGCCACCTATGGCCCTGGTTATCTCTGCAAGTGCAAGGATGGTTTCGACGGCAACCCATACCTCCCTGATGGATGCCAAGGTACTTCATTTTATCGCGTACGCTTCATATCCTGACTGGACAAAAGGATCAATAAGAACATGTTTTTAGCAGCTTCTTTACTGTACTTCCTCGGTTCCTCCGGTCATTTCTCTACTAGTGCAGATCATAAACATTGACGTCATTAACTAATTAATACGTATTTCATAGACATTGATGAGTGTAAGCTTCGAGATGAACAACCTGAGCTTCGTGATCAGTATCCATGCCATGGGATTTGCAAGAACACGATAGGGGGCTATCACTGTCAATGCAAATTTGGAACGAGAGGTGATGCCAAAGCAGGAACATGCAGGGAAGTGTTTCCCCTCCCTGCAATGGTTGCTACACTTGGTAAGCACCAGTGCACCACTAATATTTTGTTCCTAGTGCGCAAAAAATGATGTCATTTTACATCGAGATAGTTTTGTTGATTTCAATATTTGCTCTTCCGCTTTGCAAATTTTATTATATGCCATACAATGCATATTGATTTTCATATTCCAATCTATTAGTTCAAGAGCGATGCTCCGATGCTCTCTATACCGTTTGTTATTAATTAAGGGTAAATCAGTAATTTACTAATATAGTGATTAGGGGAAACTTATGATTAGGGTAATTTACTAATATGTAATTCATGTTTTTTCCTGGCTAAATCGATATGTGGTCATCCATTACGCATGCGGCGTGCATCGCTCATATTCCATAAAAAAACCTAAAAAAAAGGAAAAAAATGGTTCAGTCACTGCTAAATATCCTTGCACCTACTTTTTGGATAATAATTTTGCTCCATGTATCTATTACCGCTAACTAAGGTGGTAGTGTAAATAGATCTTAATCCTTCGATCAAATCAGATTAACGGTTCAGATTGATTTCTACTGTCAGTGGAGAGAACCTTAATTCAAGGAGCTTGCCAACATCTAGCACAAAAAATCCTCTTCAACACTAATTTCAGGTTACACCATTTGGTCTCATAATGCCTATTTAAATCATTACTTATATGAGATGTTCTCCTATCCTTGAAGAGGTATATACCTCTACCTCTTCACCACTTGAAAAGGTAAAACATTTAATTTGATTAAAATAATGAACAGAAAAGTGAATGGTTGATGTCATGACTTTTCTGACGCTTGGAAGGTATACCTTCTGACAAAACTCAATAGATATACTTCTAAAATATTAGAGGAATACTTAAGAGCGTATAAAAACTTCAATGTATGTGCTCTAACTTCTATGATTATGAGGTATATGAGGAACATACCTCTGCACCGCTAGGAGAAAACCACTACTTATATATATTTGCAACCTTTTTGAATCAATTGTGAATTCTAGATATATTCTTTTGTCACAGTGAACAACTGTCTTTACATTTTTTTTGAAAAAAATATTTGCGTTTCATTAACCTAAGAACTATTGACACGCTCATTGGAATTACTTTTGCATCGTTGGACGGGCTCTGTCCTCTAGTTTGTCCGAGTATGTCTTACTTTGAATTTTGTGCACCAACCTACTCTGACTTTCTGGAATATATATATTCTTATGTACTTCAATTTTTCAATGATAAGTCAGCAAGTCGTAACATATATATATTGTACTTCGGCCGATTGTTCCTGCAGGTATAATTGGTGTCACATTCATTGTGGTCATAACAGTATTGTTTAAGCTTTTGTTTGAGGAGAGGAAAAAGACCAAAGATTTTTTCATAAAGAATGGTGGTCCAATACTAGAAAAGGTTAACAACATCAAGATCTTCAAAAAGGAAGAACTTAAGCCAATAATACAATCATCCTAATGTTATAGGAAAAGGAGGATTTGGGGAGGTTTACAAAGGGCTTCTTGACAATCAACTGGTTTGCAATTAAGAAATCAATCAGTGTAGACAAGTCTCAAGAGAAGCAATTTGCAAATGAGATTATTATCCAGTCACGAGTAATACATAAGAATATTATCAAGCTCATCGGCTGTTGCCTCGAAGTCGATGTCCCACTGTTGGTATATGAGTTTGTTCCACAGGGAAGCCTCCATGACATTCTACATGGCAGTAATAAGGTTAGCCTCAGCTTAGACAAACGATTAAAAATTGCTGCGGGAACCGCCGAAGGATTGGCGTATATGCATTCAAAAACATCTACAACTATTTTGCATGGTGACATAAAACCTGGCAATATACTTTTGGATAACAACTTTGACCCAAAAATATCTGATTTTGGAATCTCGAGATTGATTGTGATAGAAAAAACACACACTAGATATGTCATAGGTGATATGTGTTACATGGATCCAATATATCTCCAAACGGGTTTGTTGACAAAGCAGAGTGACGTATATAGTTTTGGAGTTGTTTTGTTAGAACTTCTTACTAGTAAAAAGGCATCTTTTGGTGAAGATATCACCCTGGTTAAAAATTTCCTCAACGCCTATCAAGATAAAAGAGTTCTAGATCTTTTTGACAAGGAAATTTTATTGGAGAGTGACATTGAAGTGCTCCACGAACTTGCCATGCTCATTTTAGAATGTCTAAAGCTCGAAGTGGACAGAAGGCCAGAAATGACACATGTAGCAGAACATCTACAGATCATGAAGAGATCTCATGAAAATGGCATGTCTGGTGCAAAGATAGTGTAAACACATAATTACAGATACAATTGTGAAGAATTATGGCCACATGCAGTACATCTAAATATTGTGCGGGTTTCTTATCTTCTTCAATGATTGTAATTTGGATTTCTTCCATTGTAATGATGTTTCTTTATCTATTGTAATTCTGTTCAATACGGTTTACCTTGCAATTAAAGCAATATTGGCCGTGATGTTGATCTATGTTGTGATGGTGAACCATGGCAATGATTAATACATGATGAACAATTGGCAGCAATGTCGATCTAAGTTACATATATCATTGTTATAGTAATTTGAGTGAAGCTTGGAAGATGAATTTCTTCTCGGAATTTGGTTTATTGGCCCATTGGTGTTTATTAAGGCGGGAGGTGTTAGGAACTTTCTCGCTGACATGATCAAGACTAAATGCAGGGGAGATAATGTCCGGACAATTATGGAAACGCATTTAATTTCAATATATCATTAGTACCGGATTCTCCATTTTGATGAAGAAATTGTTTATTTTTTTGTTGTAGTTTGACCAGCTTAACATGTGAATTTTGCAAACTCAAACACCTGAAATTCGCATGGTATGGGACCAAATCTACGTGCCCATGACACGACCTTACATATGTATACAATGTCTTTCTTTATCTTTGCCTCATTATTACTTTGCAATATATTATCAATATCTTCATCAACACTTATAGAATCGATGCGTGGTTCAGTCTTGAATGCCAAGGATATTGCACTCTTACTTATAAGGCAATCCTAACCATCATTTCGTTTGGCTATATTTGCTATTGTACCGTAATCCAAACTAGTACTTGAATTATTGTCCTAATCTAGTCCTTCTTGAGTTAGGGTTGTTTAAAGTTCAGTTTCTCCAAAAAGAAGCAATCGTGAAACGTTTGTACCAATTATGGCCAAATATGAATAGAGTTAGTAGGTAAAGAAATGAACCATTTATGAACAATTACATAGAATAATAACTGCAAGGGACCTGACCTTCCATAATGACCTAGTCCCGCAAAGAAAAATTTAGCAAAAATCTAGCATGATAAGGGACCTAGCTACATTTCACGCACACAAAGATTGACTGAATTGTTCCATTATTTGATAGACAAATTATCAACAGATAAACTTGGGGATGTTATGAATGTTAGCACCAAATATTCCGCATGTTTAATTTGGAATACATATCACTAAATAAATATACTTAAAATCTTCAATTGTGATCACTGGATGAGCTGCCAGTTCTCGAATAGAGTTCACCGGAGTACCGGACAACGATGCATCATACATAAAATGTGTTAGAGAGTCTCATTGGAAGCAATGTATCTGTGCTACATACGAACCCAAACTGTTTTTATGCTCCCAAAAAGACAATTACATCGAAAATGCCACGAGTTAAGACAATTTCACTCGCGTAAGGATGCAAGCAAAATTTTCATATTGACTTGTTGGGTACTTAGCAATTGCCAAATTAATGAATCTATGGGTTCAATGTGTCTTCTTCGTCAATTCGTCTAACTTTTTTGATAGATTTCCTTTGGACACGAGAATATTAGCTTCAACTTTCAATTTCTTATTGTAGGATGACTCATCTGAGGTTACAGATGAAGAGGTCAGAAGGTAAAAAAAATCTATGTGTGGAGATTATGGGTACCCCATACCCACACGGCATGGTTATCCGACTGGTTATAGGGGATAACTTATATCTATGGAATATGTAACGGATCATGACTTGGGTATTACGTTTCTCTGTATATTATGGAACGGACTAAAGTGCTGGTTTGATATGATTGTAAAGTAGATTTAGGAAACCGATACCGTATTGGTTAAGGTTTCTATCTTGTAATCCTGCCCCCCGTCCTATATAAGGTGGGCAGGAGGCCCTCTAGGGGGCATGAGCACAACTAGATCGTCATATCTAATACACTCGGCGGATTCAAATCCCCGAACAGGAGTAGGGTATTACCTCTCATTGAGAGGGCCTGAACCTGTCTAAATCCTTGTCTCCACATCCATCCACTTTTAGGTCTCGTGCGCTACCCCCTTTTATTATTGCCGAATCTATATTTCGACAGTTGGCGCGCCAGGTAGGGGTGCGTCGAGTTTCCCGTCGAGAAGTGTGATGGATCAATTACTCCGGTATCATATTTGTTCAAGCAGCCTGGATTCTACCGCTGCTGGCATCATCTTCTGATCAAATCAATCTACGAAGAGATATTGGGTTTGTCGTTCCAATTTAACTCTCAATAGATTAATTTTTAATTATAGATTGATCTACTCGGGTATTATTTTTGTTACCAGTGTCGTCGATGTTGCCGAGCAACAATATCAGCCTCCTCCCAGTGCAAATCCGAGCCCACACGGTGCGAGTTCGGATCCACGCCTACACCGGGAACCACTCGGCGACCACGTGACATGCTGCTCGTAGGCCTGGATCGGTTGCTGCCTTGCTGCTACCTGCAACTCAGTACACAGGAGATTTGTGAGATTGGCCATGCTGCAAAATGCCGAGGCGAGAAAGCACATGCGTGCATGTTGCCTTTTTGCATGTCACCTGATGATTGTTCTCAGCAGGATTTGTGCCCGTATATTGGCTGAGTGCACGTCTCCTGACCGTTTCATAATTTTCCATATTTTAGATGATTTCTAATCTCAAATTAATCTCTCGTTGTTTTTTTGTTGTTGTTCGCATATAATTAACGCGGCAACTATTGAGCGCGATTAATGCTGGTCATGGAACTCAAGGCGTCTCAGCCTTTCCGGTCGATCGGGCCGCGAGTCCACTCCGCCGGCTTGTCCTCGCCCTCGCCATTGCTGATAGCAACAACGACTTCACCGCCGGCTTGTCTTACGTCGCCGCCGACTGGTGTCCTCCCTATACGGTTGGTTGGTCACACCCACCAGTACAGGCGTCTACGCTCTTCACCGACCGGCTGCTTTCGTCGCCGCCGACTGTGTCCTCGCCTATATGGTTGGTTGGTCACACCACCGTGTACTGGGCGTCTACGTCTCGACGACGGTCCGTCTCGTCCGCCGCCGACTGGTGTTGCGCCTGCACGGCTAGACGTTTATGCCGCCGTTGTTGGGCTCATACGTCTTCACCGCACCGGCCCGCCTCTCGTCCGCGCCAGACTGTGTTTGCGCTGCACGATGGCCTATTATGCCGCCGTTGTTGGGCACTACGTTCTTCACCGACCGGCTTGCCTTTCTCACCGTCCGATTGGTGTCTCTGCCTATACGGTTGGTTGGTCACACCACCGTGCATGGGCATCTACGTCTTTCACCGACCTGCTTGCCTTCGTCGCCGCCGAACTGGTGTCCTCCGCCTGCACAGGCTGCCTAATTATGCCGCCGTTTTGGGCATCTACGTCTTCACCGACCGGTTGCCTTCGTCCGCC
>CM020181.1:16158588-16184249 GCA_009805545.1 Oryza longistaminata
GGCGGGACCTCCATAAGCTCTCACCACACCCTCTTGCAGCTCAGCAAGACGAGCTTTTCAATAGTCCTCCTCTTGTGATCTACTCCAGATTCGCTCGAAATTTGATTTCTGAACAATCAAAGACCCTCTCAACCTAGTCCAGCTCCCTTCGAGTTAAATCTTTGTTTGCGAAAAATTCATACATTAATTTCTTTTGCCTACACCTGCTTTATTTCCAATCCATGTATTGGATATTCTCAAAGAGGTACCTCATTTCCCTCACAATCTTTGCTTCAGAGCAAAAATTCACTTTCAAACTGTCCAGCAAACCCATACAACTGAAAGCGCGTTCCTTTGAGTCTAACTCACTCTTCCATGCCACATCCAGTGATAAGGTCCCCAATGACACTACCTGCGACCGTATCCTGTAACCACAGAGTTTCATCCCCTCCTCCCCCTGATCAATCTGGACATTTGACGATATTGACCAAATTTTACAAGTGAAACCAAAGAGAAAATTGGGACAATAGCCTTGGTGGTTTCCCCCTTTGCCACACTTCTAACCACTTTTCTCACTGGATCCTCATCTCTGAGACTCCCCCCATCACGCCTGGATCCCCAAACGGCGAAAAGGATTGACGCAAGAATTTTCTCACCGTTGAGAGATCTTAGCCCCAACTTAGCTATTTTTGCTTACGCCGCTTCTGATTGAACTGTCGCTTTTCCATACCTCCCTAGCTAGATGATCTTCTCTTCCTGCGTTCATCGGATCCCTCCGTTTGCGGCCAATCTCGCTTCCTCTGCTGCTCCCGCAGAGTTCTAGCTCAGAAGATCTCCTAAATCCTCTCTTCCTTCTCCTCTTGCATCGGCACGCGACTCCTCCCTCCACTTCACTCCCATCGGATCTCCCTCAACTACCTCAGCAAACGACCTTGAATCAACGAATTTGGTGGATTTTGTTAGATTTCCTCGCTCTCCACCAAAATCGCCTCACCTCCTCTCTACGGCAGAAACCCTAGCGACGACTCCGAGATTTGCTTTGCCCTTTGGATCCAAACCCCAAATCTCTCTCCCTGGACCGCAAGTATTGATCAAAATCCCTCCAGGACTGAGCCAAAAATTCGACGCCTCACAGCCGCTGTACAGTTCTGGGCCACAACTCTCCTGGCAGCTTGCTTAAAATCTTCTCCTGCCTCTAGATGAACCCACCTCCCGGTATCCTTGATCAATCTCCAACTTCACCCCTCTCTCTGAAGTCGCATCAAAAAGTTTCTCGCACCAAACTTTACCGATCGCGCAGATCCTTTCCACTATTGAATCGCAACCTCCAAAGCCTCGCGAAAGTGAAAGTGTCCGACGAGCGTGCACTCCAAAAACACTTCCGCCAATCTCCACCTCTCTCCACCATGAGCGAAGATGGCAAACGGAATCGCGGCAGAAAACTTAGGGTTTAGCCTTCCTCTCGTGACGTCATCGTGAAGATAAAGGATAGCTCGCCAAGTCGTTAGCTGTTGCTTTGATTCAGATACTTGCCAGAGTCAGGTTATTTTTTAGTTTTATTTTTTTAAATTTTGTAACAAACCTTTCCAATAAATATTTTTAAATCTTAACCTTTGCTACGCCCAGCCCGGCCTAGCTGGCCACTGAATTTGATTGACAGCAGATTGAACAAAAATTCAAGAAAAATTTTACAACATTCTTTGTGGATGGATACGAAATATCTAGCAGGTTGAAAAATAAAATTCATAGGAAACTTGGCGAACCCTTATTATTCTATTTTATTAAAGACCTTTTCGAAAACTGAACTTTTTTGCCACGCCAATCGATCTGGCTAAGCATCGCCAGTTGTTTTGCCACGTCAGCTGCCGCGTGGCGTGACAAAGTGATTTTTGTTTTCACAACTTGAATTTTTCTCGGTGAAACTTTTGTCCCAAACGTGAGAACTTCTCCGTACTCTTACCCACAGATCATAATAATTTGACTTGCCATTGCTGTCTAGAAACAGGGTTGTATATTTCTATCTGCGCCTCTTTAATTAAGTCCCTATTGAAGATTTTTGAGCTGGTATTCTCTGCTCCTAAATTTATGATGTTAGGACTCACAATTGCATTAATAACATTTTAAAATAAATTAGGTTACTCTCATTTAGATTGAAATTTAAAATTTGACACCATTAATGTACAAACTCCAAATGTAGACTATCTAAGATTAAATATTAAAGCCTCGACAATCTTCATTGCAGGTGTGGAATTCTCTTGTACAAAACATGCGTGGCCCCGAACTTGCACCGCGGAGGCTCTTGATCCTGAAGTGCTCCGCCTGACGAACAGAGCTTCCGTCGGCTCCAAAATGTGTCAGTTGGGCTGCTTCTGCGTTCAGAATCGTTCCAAATTAGGCCCAACATGTCAGTCGTTGCTGACATTTGCTAAGAAAGCCAAGGAGCATGCCGCCTATTGATCCTATCAGGCCGACTCTTCGCAATATGGAGGTTGGGAACCGTCGGCCACAACAGCAACGGACGAAGATCTCACATGATCAAGCTCTCGCACGGTTGAGAAGGTTGTGGCCTCTGAGCATATGCTGCCCTTTTCTTGAAAACAAATTAATGAGCGTTGTGTTGTGTTCAATGTTTTTGGATTAAACAGAAATTTAATTGCATGCCAATCAAAATAAATGCATGCCAAGAAGAAACATATTCGTTTTTGTGAGAAAGCTTTTTTTTTAGAAAACCAATAATTACAGAAGATATTGTGAGAAATACAAACTGCGCCCCCGAAACCAAGAGGGCTCCACATCTTTAAATTAACGCTGACCAACTCCCTTTATAGTGAGGAAAAATCCGGCTGTCACCAAACAAGTTGAGGCACCCCAATGAAACTGGCACCATACCCTAGCAGATCATCTGACACAACAAGGTAAACCCATCGACCGAAAGCCCTATTAAAAACCAACCAAAAATATAAACGGAGAATCCTACCCATGGATGAATAGGACCCCTAGAGGATTAAATCACTAAAAAATTATCCAAGATGATGAAGGACATTACTTCATCGGATAGCTCATAACTTCACACGTTCCAATATAATCCAAGTCCAAGTCCAGTTCGCGCTTCGGAGGATAGCGCTGACTTCAAACAGACCTAGAGCCTTCATGCCAACTCCAATTAGCGTCTGTACTTGATGGAAAGCTATATATCCTACCTTTCAAACGCATCCATCTCATATCCAAATTCATTCTGAATCAATCGAACATCAAAACAAGTAGGACTCATTGCTGAAACCGAACTTAGCCTTTAGCCTTGTTAATAGACGTTAGGCCCATCTCGAAAAATGTCTCCCTTCCCACCTCTACGAATTACCACTTAAACCCTAGATCTATTATCCTCTATAAATGTCTATGTTACACCCTAAAAAACAATGGTTTTTGTTGAATTTTACCAAGTGCCATCACCTGTCCTCTAGTCCTCGTTCGATTAGTCGGCCGATATTAATTCAACCCCCAATAGTGCGTGTAATGCATTTGCTGGTTCGATTAATTACTACTTCAATTGCAACTATTTCTTTGTGCCTTAATCACTTATTCGCAAGATTTAGAATGCATCTTATTCTTGTGCTTGCCATGTTCTCTCGTTGCATCATGGATCATCAATCCGCGCGTCACCGTTGGTCACATCATTTGTGTGGTAGCCACGATATGGATCATAATAGTTGCGTCAGACACAAAAAATGTAGCCACGTCTCGCAACGTTGCACTCCGATCAAAAGCGAGATTATCCTCTCACCTGGAGATCGGGCCACGCAGACGAAAACACATCACAAGGAAACACCTAAAACTTAGTTGACTATCACGATGACGGATCTCCTCCCCTCGCGCCAACGGCACTACTACTGAACCATTCAGTGCTGGATGACTAAACTCAACACTGATTAAAGGATTTTCTATCTCTCAAAAACTACGCAATGCCCACACAATTAAAAAACAGCCTGATGCTGATACATCCGTACCCCGCTGTAGTAAAAAAACCTATATAGATATGCAAGAAACATCCCAGTGCTGAGGTTATAAAAGGAGAGCTTTATCGTGTTTGCGACGCAATTTACTCGTATAAGTTAAATTCACAAAAACTACAGATACTATGCATCAAATTCATCACAAAACTACAGTTTAACTCAGTGTATCACAAAACTACACATTAACACCAAATTTATTCCCAAAACTTAAACATTTAGATGAAGTATCATAAAACTACATGTTGTAACTTAATTATCACAAAACTATAGTTTAAAAACCAATTTAACACAAAGAAATAATGTTTATAGCTCCACCATTAACCAAGTCTGCTTTAGGGATTTAAACTCCAAAGTTGTAGTTTGTGACAACTCAATATTAAATAAATGTATTTTTGGATACTTAACCTTAAATCTGCAATTTGTGATAAATTCAGCTAAAATCTGTTAGTTTGTGATACAATGCCTTAAAATCTGTAGTTTGTGTTAATTGTCAAAATACCCTGTAGTTTGTGAAAATTACTCTATTTACTCTATAAGTATGAGAGTGGATATTGCCTTGGGGCTGATTCCTAGCATCGAGGCTCGTTGATGAGTGATATAACGCAAGCGTGCTAAGTATTACTTGAAGAAATCAGAAGTAAATATTAAGATAATTTGTTTTTTCTCTTAACAATTGCAAAAGTACCCGAGTAGTAAATTCTGATTCGTGAAACTTTGTTCCATTAATGACGAACTCATGTCACTTGTATGCATGTTTGGGAAGTGCCTAGGCCGACTCCCGGTGTTTGGGGACTATGACTAGTCGGGCAGAGTGTTTAAACGTAAGGAGTCATCTGCTCGGGGAAATCAAAATTGACAAGAGGAGAAATACATATTTATAAATATTTTAAAATACTTGCATTTTTCTCGAGTATTATATTTACATCAGATACTACTCATCCTATATGTTTGTTCTGCAGGATCCAGATCTAGATATGCACAAAAGGGATTCATGGCTTTAAGCTTATCTCTTACGCTCCAGGAATGGATCAGTCAGAACATCACCACCGGCTTGCCGTCATCGCCGCCGACTGGTGTCTTCGCCTATACGGTTGGTTGGTCACACCACCGTTGTTGGGCGTCTACGTCTTCACCGACCGGCCGCTTCGTCGCCGCCGACTGGTGTCTTCGCCTATACGGTTGGTTGGTCACGCCACCGTTGTTGGGCGTCTACGTCTTCACCGACCGGCCGCTTCGTTCGCCGCCGCCTGGTGTTTCCGCCTGCACGGTTGGCCTATTATGCCGCCATTGTTGGGCGTCTACGTCTTCACCGACCGGCCGCCTCATCCGCCGCCGACTGGTGTTTCCGCCTGCACGGCTGGCCTATTATGCCGCCGTTGTTGGGCGTCTACGTCTTCACCGACCGACCGCCTCGTCCGCCGCCGACTAGTGTTTCCGCCTGCACGGCTGGCCTTTATGCCGCCGTTGTTGGGCGTCTACGTCTTCACCGACCGACCGCCTCGTCCGCCGCCGACTAGTGTTTCCGCCTGCACGGCTGGCCTTTATGCCGCCGTTGTTGGGCGTCTACGTCTTCACCGACCGACCGCCTCGTCCGCCGCCGACTAGTGTTTCCGCCTGCACGGCTGGCCTTTATGCCGCCGTTGTTGGGCGTCTACGTCTTCACCGACCGACCGCCTCGTCCGCCGCCGACTAGTGTTTCCGCCTGCACGGCTGGCCTTTATGCCGCCGTTGTTGGGCGTCTACGTCTTCACCGACCGACCGCCTCGTCCGCCGCCGACTAGTGTTTCCGCCTGCACGGCTGGCCTTTATGCCGCCGTTGTTGGGCGTCTACGTCTTCACCGACCGACCGCCTCGTCCGCCGCCGACTAGTGTTTCCGCCTGCACGGCTGGCCTTTATGCCGCCGTTGTTGGGCGTCTACGTCTTCACCGACCGACCGCCTCGTCCGCCGCCGACTAGTGTTTCCGCCTGCACGGCTGGCCTTTATGCCGCCGTTGTTGGGCGTCTACGTCTTCACCGACCGACCGCCTCGTCCGCCGCCGACTAGTGTTTCCGCCTGCACGGCTGGCCTTTATGCCGCCGTTGTTGGGCGTCTACGTCTTCACTGACCGGCTTGCCTTCGCCGCCGCCGACTGGTGTCTCCGCCTACATGGCTGGCCTATTATGTCGTCGTTGTTGGGCGTCTACATCTTCACCGGTGGCTCGCCTTCGCCGCCGCCGACCGGTGTCTTCGCCTCTACGGCTAGCTTATTGTGCCACCGTTGTAGGACGTCTACATCTTCTCCGATCGGTCACCTCGTATGACGCCAATTGGTGCTATCGTCTTCACGGCTGGCCACGTCGCCGCCACCGTAAATAGGCGTCATCACCTTCAACGCAAGCTGTCTATGTCTGCTGCCGACTGGTTTTTTCACTTCAATGGCTGCATGATTCTGCCAGTGTTGATTGGCCTTATCGTCTTCACCACCGGTCATCTCGTCTGCAGCTGACTAGTGCACTCGCCTCTACGTCTGGTATAAACCGCTACCACTACTGATGGACGTCATCGTCTTCCGTCGCCGACTGGTTATGTCGCCGCCGACTGATGTTTTTATCTTCACAACTATGCGTCTTCGCTACCGGTTTGCTTCCGTTGCCGCCGACTCGTGTTCACTTCGTCACGGCTATGCAACTTTGTCACCATGGTGGAGCGACTTCATCTTTATTATCTTCGGCACCGACAAACCCAATTGTCGCAACTTGACATGTTTTGCTACTTCACCAACCACGACGTCTACAAGAGCTTTGACATATCGGCATGCGTCACCAAATATGATTGCGTGTTACTTTACTACAACAAGTAGTTCTCCAATTTTCAGGATTTCTACTTGGACATCTTCAACACATATCTTCAGTGCAAGCAATGGTTGTTTTGGCGACAAGTTATAGTTCTCGACTCTATGTTCAGTTGTGTCCCAACTAACCAAATAGTCGGGGGCTACACAAATACAAGACCCTCAAAATTCGACAAGCTGAAGTAATTAATTAATCAGCCAACGAGTCAATTCCAGGAGTCATTATCTTTGTTTTCGCTTCAGAGTCGACATTTTACTTTAGCGACTCCAATTATTTCAACGACAATTTGCAACAGCTATAACACCAAGATCTACTGTTGTTTGATGGACAACTTCGTCATCATAGTCGATCATATCTGTTGCTGCTTATCGTCATTACTGTCGGTTGCGTTTGTCGTCGCCGACTATTTTCTTCATCTTCATGATTGGTGGATTTCGTCATCGCCTTTGATGCGTGTCTACATCTTCACCGTCGGCTTGCTTTCGTCACCACCGACTGGTATCCTCGCCTTCACGGATGGCTTATTATGTCGCCACTAATGGGCATCTTCATCTTCTTCACTAGCTGCCTCGTCTGTCTCCGACTGATTATTTCGTCACCATGGCTACAAAACTCTGTCACTATTGCTGGGTGCCTTCATCTTCATTGTGAGTCGATCTGTCTGCCGCCGACTGGTTTCTTCGCCTCCATGGCTATGCGACTTCAGTACCTTTGATTGATATCATTGTCTTTGTCACTACCAACATCTTCGTCAGCTTTGATGGGTGATATCATCTTCATGTTAGTCATTTCGTCTCCATGTCGACTGCATCAGCTATTGTCAATGGACAATTTTGACTATGACAGCAGGACAAGCTATATATGCTCAGGGGCTTATCAACTCAAACACAAGGATCATACCTTCGAGTTGGATTTTGTTCTGAGATTATGTTCTATGCTCGAAGACTGCACCAATCATTATTCCCCGTAAGGGCTATCTACCGAATACTTGCGCTAGTCGAGATTCAATTTTTATATCTATTTTGGAGTATCCCATGAGGGATAATCACTCAGATCAGAAGCTATTTATATGAGCTAAACTTGGTCTGTATCACCCAGAAGATTTATTACTCGGGAGCATGTTACATGCGTCATCCTTTAAAGGGTGTCGAAGGCATATTTTTTGGCCTAGGCCTAATATGTCTGCAGCCCATATTTTCAGGTGTGGCCTGTCACGTTCTTTTAGGGACTTAGGCACTTTTTGCTTAGGCCAAAGTGCGCGTGATCAAGTGCCCAATACCTTAAAATCCTTTTATACCGCAGTTACTCGACTTTTTAGGAGTTGGTACAATGCATTTTAAAAGGTGCCCAACAGTGAAGTTTTTCATAGCTGCCCCGCTGACTTTTTTATATAAGTCAAGGTGTTGTTTGGGTTTATACAGCAATTGATTGGATACAATATCATCTTTTTGCTACGTAAGTGTGCATTTTTATTGACCAATATTATGGCTTAGGCTGATTATATATCTTAGTCATTTTTTAGGCTGATTATGAGTTTATTTACTCGGATGTTACACCACATATGCCATATATTTTCAGGTGTGGTGAAACCATGTGTTTTTTAGGGACTTAAGCACATCTGTTAAAGCAATGTGCGCATGGCGTATGCCCAATACTTTGGAAAATTCTTTATTCACAGCATATAAGGTTCTTTATAGCTATTTTTGCTATGTGAATTTTCAATGATGTAGTCAACTTTAGGTTGCTCGCATCAATTTTTACAAAGCAGACGGTATATCACTTGGATCATGTTATTTGGGGGATTCACACCACATATGCTATATATTGATATCAAGTCACTTGGTTGATTACAACTGTCGAAACCACTCGGTTGGTTGGATTATTTATTCCTTGACTATATGCTTGGTTTATTCAATTAACCACATAGTCGGGGGCTACACCTATTAGGTGCATCTAGTCGATGCACCTGACTTTATTTTTCAGCCCTCCACAGTCTTCAGATTTGGTAAAAGTACACGGGAGACCACGGCAAAGATGATTGAAGCACTCGGCTTTGGAGTAATCTAGTTCGAGAGAAGATTATCTTTTTGACTGTAAAGGTCTCAGGGGCTACTGTGGAGATTATGGGTACCCCATACCCACACGGCATGGTTATCCGACTAGCTATAGGGGATAACTTATATATATAGAATATGTAACGGATCATGACTTGGGTATTACGTTTCTCTGTATATTATGGAACGGACTAAAGTCCTGGTTTGATATGATTGTAAAGTAGATTTAGGAAACCGATACCGTATTGGTTAAGGTTTCTATCTTGTAATCCTGCCCCCCGTCCTATATAAGGTGGGCAGGAGGCCCTCTAGGGGGCATGAGCACAACTAGATCGTCATATCTAATACACTCGGCGGATTCAAATCCCCGAACAGGAGTAGGGTATTACCTCTCATTGAGAGGGCCTGAACCTGTCTAAATCCTTGTCTCCACATCCATCCACTTTTAGGTCTCGTGCGCTACCCCCTTTTATTATTGCCGAATCCATGTTTTGACACTATGGGTTTGTTGTGTCTTCTTTATCAATTTGTTGTTCTCTTTCTCTAGAGTTCCGTTGGACATGAGAAACAGCTGAACTTAACCTTTCTATTTCTTCTTGGAGACTGACTCAGGTCTGAGCTTTTTTCTTTCTTTTTTTTTGCGGGCCTGGAAGACTCAGGTCTGATCAAGTAATATATACAGAGGAAGAGGTCAGAAGGTAAAAAAAACCCCAGAAACAAACTCAGCCTAGGTTGGAAATTCATCTCCATCTTGTGCTGGTCTTTCCTCCATGGCAGCCTAGGAAAAGAATGGTTATATTTGAGAAGTTGTTTTTTTTTTTTTCAATTATACGTCATGCAGAAAACGAAAAAAAAAAGACATACTGAGTTACAATAGCTTGCTTGACCAGTTCACTTAAACCAGTTTTTTTCCATAGCTCCTTTTATTCCTTATTCTTGACTCAGGTGTTCTTGAATGGAAGGTAGATGGATGAATGAACCGCTAGCCATCTAAATTGTGATATTTATAGATGAATAAACCAGTGGGAACCTCAGGAACAACATTGTCGATGCAGCCTCCTCCACCCTGAGCATGAATGTATCTTCAAACTTCCACCATTAAGTACGAGGAGTAAGACAGCTGAGCCTAATAATTAGCCGATGCCATTTTACATGTGACGACCAACACCGGACTATAGGCTGGGGCCATGGGACAAAGTGCTAGATATAAATAATCTGAAATCAGGGTAGACGTATGCATGCTTAGTTGGAAAAACAAATGGTGAAAAAAATGCACACAATCCATTTTTTCCTATTTTCAATTCTTTTCTTTGGAGAGCTTTGAAATACACTAAGAGCAATTCATGGACATGTGTTGCAAGATAAGAGAGATAAATCCATCAACTAGTTAACAAGCATGTAGTACAATATAAAGATGAATCGAAGATATTACAATTAAGCTCAAATCAGTACTAAATTTTCATGTATTCCAACAATTTATAATGCAACATATTCACTAGTATATGGGTTGAAATAAAAACCCCTAGACATAGACAAATTGTATTCACACTCATTCTAAAATTTAAAGAAAAAGAGTAAGCAAGAGAAATTTTCAGCAAAAATTTTAGCTTCTGTGCACATTCTGACATTGAACATAACATAAATCTTCTGGTTTTTCTGGGTACGTCCTTATTGTGATTACTCTTTCTGGAGATTTGGCATCTATTACATTCCTTGCCAAGGACAAATCCTTGTCATGTTTACTATTTTCAACCAAATAGAACCAATATTTATAATTGTACTCTTGGAATTTATAGAGCATTTGATGAATGAAAATCCAACAAGCACACATATAAGCATTAGTCACCCAAACTAGCACTAGCTTCAACATTGCATATTACATAATTCAACTAAAAGTATTTAAGTGCATCATCTACCTTAAAAGCAAGAGCTACAACTTATATAAACAATTGAATACATACAAGCTAAGCTAGCGACCAATAGGCCTCACTTATATTACTAGCAAGCACAAATATACTAGAGGTATAAAACAAAGCTCTTATCTTCTCCTTTTTATTTTTTTAGAATTAATAGCAATCCATAAAAATAAACATCAACGCATCGAAAAGCATAAACTCTTCCTCAAATGAACCTTTAATCCCTCCCGAAGAAAAATATTAAGAAATTAAAGATTTTGGAAAGGACACCAATTGCCAATAATATCACTAAGGTTTTAAAGATTTCTTGATATGAAACCACTCGCAATAATAAAAATTACACAAGAAAGCTAATGGACCAGGAAGTAGAGCAAAAGTATGTAAATCCAAAAGCGATTGTTGTTTCAACATTGTAAGCAATGGAGGAATATGCGGCCGAAATATGTACGAGCAATTGATGTCGAGGCCTCCATGTTGGGGTTAGAAATTAGAAATTTTGGAATCCAACAATGAGACACATAGTTCAGTTGAAGTGGTAGGTACATATGCATGCGAAAAATCAGAAGCAGATTACGTGAAAACTTGTATGGATATTTCACAAAATGTCGGGATTTAACGCTGCACAAAATTTCCCCAAGCACGGAATGTCCAACGTTGTGTTGTCGGTCCATTTGGGTCGGGCCGATTGGTCCGATGGTTGAACATCCATCAGAGAAGTGGGAACCTTGATCCCCATGTGGCACTCAACAGTGCCTGTTGGGAGTAAGGCCAAGAACCTACCTCCTTGGTTTAGCTAGCAATGCCCCATGTTTGAGACACAGGACCAGGAGCTGGACCCGAGCACGAAGGATATCCCGAACACAAAGTTGAGCCTGAGACCGTAGCACGCCACTAGCCTAGACCTTTGTGGCTGCTCGGGGACTATGGGATTGCATTAATGCGAATGGACTCGGTCATCTTTCCACCATGCCGCACACCCAATCTTGCATTTAAGGTGCACAATACGAATCTATCGGCCATGCATTGAGAGCAATGGGCGATAAGATGACGCATACCGACCATGGAACAGTCCATCATAGCTCCTAAAAAGCCGGGAGTGTGGGTTGTCAGGCAATGCGGGTCCTTGACCCTAGCACGGTCGACTATTAGAGACCGACGAGTGCACCCGACAGGTGTCGTTAGCAACCCTGGGCTACGCGTCGGCCCTAAGGGCAGCGGGCTAGCATACAGGTGTCCATAGTCTCACTAGCTCCTCCAGTGGGTACCGCCGAATACTTGTAGAAGGCCTCATCTATTGGCACATGACGGAACATCCCATACCTAACTCCTATATGTGGTGGACCCTTTTGTAGGTGACGGCCAATGTGGTATCCCCCAGTAAACATCGACTATAAAAGGAGGGCCAAGGCCACGAAGGTGATCACAACCTAAAAACCCACTAAGGATAGAAATCTCCACTGGCACTAGAATGAAAGTTTTGAACAATTTGTATACCTTGCAGCACGGGATCTAGAACAAAACAAAACAAGAGTAAGGTTGTTACGCATCCAAACGATCCGAACCAGTATAATTGCCTGCCTCACTTTGTCTCACGCGACTTAGTCTTACCATCTGCCACCTCCTCTCAGACCAAATTTGAAAGGAAGGCTCCATGACTGCCCGCTATTGCCACACCGATGCAACATGTAGGGTTATCTAACACTTGTCTCAGATGATCTATGTTGGGTTTATAACTTTAGCTCGTTATAGATCTATTGTCATATGTAATGCGTCTATTTTTTATTATTATTTTAGGGGTGATGAGGCTATTTGAGATGGATCAATTTGACCCATCTATGACATTCTGTTTGAATATTTGAATATATTATATACTCCCTCCGTCTCAAAGAAAAAAAAACGAATCTTTAGGACTGGATGTATGTTGGCGGCTGTTAATGACAAATTTTATGCCGCCAATACCTGCATAAATCAAGGAAATAAAATATCCAACATAGTGATAGGGTTTAATTCTGACATATTCCACGAAGTGTTGGTGTATATTTGAGTGCAGGTAATAACCGTTAAAGTTGGACCGAAAATAGACTTAAGTAAAGGAGAGAACCCGTCCATACAAGGAGTGGGCCAGAAACTATCCTGAAAAGGTTTCAAATGGGCCTTCCACTCGCAGAAATGGACAGAGGAAGTAGAGACGGAGCAAAAGGCCGAAGATGGGCCCTGTCGGGCCAGACTTGGGTTCGGCTGAACCCATGGTTCGGCCGAACCACTCCCACGGCCGTTCGATCTGGGGCTTTGCATGGATGGTCCAGATGAGCTCCTGAATGACGGTTGGAGGGTAGAAGTGTCTTTTCGCGTTCCATAACCGTCATACCTGCCCCTATATAAAGACATCAGTTCACTCTCTCCAATACACACTCCAAGCTTGTGCTGAATAATAAGAGGCTCTTTTGTACTATATTGTATACTAGAATAGGAAGAGAGAGTAGAGTAGAAAAAGTCGGAGGAATTCCGGAGTTGTCGGTAATTCTCTCCCTGTTTCTTTCTGGTCTGTTAATTACTCTGATTATAATAGAATTATCTTTTGAGTAATTTAGTTTTGCTCGATGATAATTATTTCTTGGTTAGTTTCTATTTAGAGTACGAGATCATCGTTCACTATAATCAACTAAAATATAGTGATTTACTTTGGTATGTAGCTAACATTAAAGTAAGTAATTAATCTGCTTAGACGCGGTGTCTAGGTAGTTAATTTTTGGTGTTTGCTCCACATCCTACAGTAGGTGTGAGGTGGGTGTAGAGGTGGTGACAGCCCTAAAGACACTGAAGTACTCCCTGTCTGGGTGCGCAGTAGAGCGATATCTGGGAGCAACGAGCTAGCCAGTGCCCGAAGTACCTCATTAGGATTTAAGTTAAGCTTTCCGTAGACACTGTTCTTCACCGGTGAAACCTCTCTATCCTTTGTCTATCCATAGCTTCGTGTCCTTGGATGAACCTGAACCGGAGTTAGCACACAGGTTCCCGTGGAAATCGATACCTGTGAATACTCCCGGGTGAAGTGCTACATCGGTATATTTCGTGCGCTTACGGATTTATCTGTGATCGTCAACATTACCAACAATGTAATATATTATATTATAATGAATCTGGACAGACATCTGTCTAGATTCGTAGTGTAAGGATATGTCACATCCAGCACTAGGTTGGTTTTTTAATAGGACGGAGGGAGTATTAGGGCCTATTTAGTTCGCGAAAAGAAAATTTTTAGGTGTCACATCGAATATTTGACCGGATGTCGGAAGGGGTTTTCGGACACGAATGAAAAACCTAATTTCATAACTCGCCTGGAAACCGCTAGACGAATCTTTTGAGCCTAGTTAATCCGTCATTAGCACATGTGGGTTACCGTAGCACTTATGGCTAATCATGGACTAATTAGGCTCAAAAGATTCATCTTGCGATTTCCTCCCTATCTGTGCAATTATTTTTTAAAAATCTATATTTAATGCTCTATACATGTGTGTAATGATTCGATGTGATGTTTTTGAAAAATATTTTGGGAACTAAACCAGGCCTTACTTATTCATTCGGATGTGCATATGGCCAGTTAATGATTGAGAAAGATTGGTGCGCCGTTGATTACTTAATACATGTTTTGTCTTCTAGTAGTAAAATCCTGTGTCAGTACGAATAATATAAGCAAGATATTTCCAACAGTATCGGGTAAGGAATTCTTTGTGGATTGCCGGTCATAATTTATTTTTTATTTTTTATTACGTGTAATGTTGGTGCACACGAATAATTGCGTACATGCAGATAGGTTTTTAGGGGTGTGTTTGTAGGTGTATGATGAGTATGATGTTAGATGTGCAGTGATGTGTGTGCTTGTACATCCCTGTCATGTAATCCCAAAAAAAGAAAACACATTTTCTGTATGTACCTCCGCACTTGTATGCATGCTAACAATATATCCCATAAACAACCTTAATAAAATTTTATTAAACGCTAATAGAATTGGAATCCCGATTGGTAGAGCTATACACCATATTAATTAATTTGCCAGCCACTACTTCAGCCAGAAAATGTTCATTGATCATTGCCAGCCGTTGTTAGCCTCTCCTCCTTTTGTTGTTCTCAAGGGAGCAACAGTGATCAGGTATTCTGACTTGTTCATTCATGAAACAAACTAAAACCTAAGAAATATTCCGTTGTGATAATGTTCAATATGCTCAATGATTGAACAATATTTTTGAACTTCGATCATCGTCATGGTTGAAACGTGCACATGCTAATGATGTAGGAGCAGTGATATATTTTGATCTTCAGGTGACAGGTGAGAATGTCAACGGCGTGAATTTGTGATATAGAAAAAAATAATTGGAATATAAAAAAACCTTTTAATGAAATATAATGTGACCATCTCTCACCCGCCCTGCCTAGGTAGAACCTGCTTCTCCCATGTCATCTGTATGTTCTTGCCACACCAGTTCCAATCTCCCTGAGGATGTCCAATTTATGTGTCTAAACGCTATTTCATATAGCATTGGGAGCTGGGACCACGTTCACCACAGCCAACTACTCCGTGTTACTTCTTCCATCCATACAATAAATAGTTTTAAGTAAGACAAAAAAAGACTAAACGATAGGCCGGTTAAAAGGCTATTATGCCATTCATTAAAGTGGTGAGAAAAATGAGGAGAAAACGAGAAGAAGGGAGGACTAGTGGTTAGGTTGAAACAAGATGAGAAAATGTTGAAGTTGTGGATCTCACCCTAAAAATACCCTCCTTGTGGAACAAATTATAAGAATAAAGCTAGCACCGATGGCCTTCAGCTGAAAAAAAACATCGAGGTAGGATCAATGAATCGGGTTAATGATTGTAATGCTAAAATATGAAACAAATATAAAACAATCACAAAATCATTACATCACATAATCGATATACATAACATAATCAGCAGCTACAAAATTGAAGACAGAGCTAAACGAGACCTCTCGTAGCCGTTGTTCACTGTAGAGTAGTCCACGAACCCGGTGGCCTGCAGACAGTCACCGGTGGCAAGATTAGCAGGAGAGAGGAGGATAGGATGAGGATGACGAGGAAAGTACAAAGGGTGGAGGGGAGGATAAGGATGCTAACCTTTGGTGTCACCAAGAACGTGACCTGCCAGGCGGAGTGACAGAGACAAGGATGAGGTGGCCCCAGATCTAGCGGAGGGGGCAACATGAGGCCAAATCTGTCCCCCGTGAGCTCGGGCCTGTTGGATCTAGAGTCGGTGCCATCGCCATCACCATCAGTGACGAATGCGGCAGTGGGGGCCAAGGCCGTGCCCAGCCGCCGTTGTGTCACCGGGAGAGGCGGGCTGCTTCCTTCACATGACTATGGAGAAGATACATCACTGTCACATGGCTAGGCCATCGTTGTCACGCCATCGTAGAGAGGCAGGCCGCCACCTTCGTGTTGCTGTCAAGAGGAGGGCTACCGTCATCGCATCGTTAGGGAGAGGACAACCGCTGCCTTTTCGTCGCCTGCTGGGCTTGGATAGCCGGAGAGAGATGGGGGAGGAAATAAGGTTAGAGAGAAGGAGGGGGGGGGTAGAAAATATATTCAGGTGATCAGAGAGGGATAGAGGAGGAGATAAGGTTGGGCTGACTAGGGCACTCGGCAAGCGGGGCCATAGGTTTCTTTATTTGTATTGGTTTATTAAAACACCAATAAAAACTGGTGTTATATGTGCAGGTTTTAAAATTGAGCCCCATTTTGCAGCTATTGAAGACGAGAAATATTTGTTATATTAACGAACTGGCACATATCATACATCAGCTATTAGGATTCTAAGATAGAAATCATGTACACACTATTAGGGTACGTACAAAGGTCTCTATTTACCGTCTCTCTCAGTTGCTAATGAGGAAAATCACTGATGTGGAAGAGAGATGATAGGAGAGAGAAACACCGTTTTTTTGCATGACATCGGCTACACAATGACTCATGGCGAGAAAAACGCGAGGAGCACGGCAAAACACCCCGCGTTCGGATGTGATGCGCAAAATCAGGAAGATTTAGCTCGGCAATGGAATTTTGGTGCGAGAGTGGATTCAGAGCGCGCGACATCAACATCAACTCGCGCGCAGCAATTTTGTCGTACTATTTCACAAGTTGTAGAGAGGTCTAGGGAGGACTTCTTCACCCTGACGCTGCCGCCGCTTCTCCACCACAGCATTCCCCGTCGCTCCTCCGGCGCGCGACTGCAGCTTCTCCGCCCTGAGGCCAGCGGCGCTTGTCCACCGCGGGGCTGTTGTTCATCTAAAGAGTTGTTGTTGTTGTTTTGCCCGTACATCGCTTGCTACCTTGCACATGATGGATGGGGGATAGAAGAAGACGGCATCAGCGGTTGATTCTTCTGTCGCCACCAGCAGCGGCGCAGCCAGTGCCTTCTGTCCCCACCCTGGTATATTCCTCCATTCTCTGCATGGATGGCTGCAGCCGGCACCAGCACCCATAATGCCCCCTTCATGCAAACAGAGAAGAGACCGGACCAATATGGCAGCGCTTTGGAAAAAAGTAGAACTACTCTTTATAACGAAATGATGTAATTTAGCTTATTGTTTACTTAAATAATAGTATATGTGTGTGCTGGTATGTTCGTTGTCTTTTTTATATGATTATGTTTATGGAAGGCTGAAATTTACATTTCATCTAGTATACATGATGAATTTATTAGTCATTTATTAGCCTGTATTAATGGAGAGTCGGCTAAAGAGACCATCCTTTGTCCATAGGAGTTTTTTTTTTTGCTGACGTGGAGTGTGTAGAGAGAGCTTGCACTGGGCTCTAACTTTAAACATGCCCTTAGAAAATGTTTCATGTTGGACACCCAGTAGATGTCTAAAGGTTAGGCACCCTCTCCTCTCTCATCTACCGCTCTCTGTTTCCTACCTTCTATATGCATTACTCATTTGCATGAATGTTATCATAGACGTTAGATTTTTTTCTCTTAAATGACTTATTTAATCTTCGATTCAATTATATTATTGTATTCATTATAATTTACCCTTTAATATGAGATTATACTATGATGAATTAAGAATATATGTTTGAACCATTAATATTCTAGATTGTTGAGTATAAATATGTGTATGTAAGATTGATGTATGATTAATATTGGATATCTCCCTGTGAGTGGATGCATGAATTCTATAAATGGTTATATTAATTTTTGGAAGAAATTAAATGGCTTACAGTGCCAGTTCCCTGCCCTATCATGTAGCCCTCCACGAGGCTGCGCTTGACTGCCTATCACAAAACAGTGCTGATTTAACAATTGCACTGATGGTGCCGTTACAGACAGACAGTAATGAGGTGTCCAGGGACTGGTGTTTATCAATCGTTCTCACTAATCTTATATGGAGTGGAATCTTCCGATATAAAAAGGTTGTCAGTGTCATGTGTTTAATTTTTTTAATTCGTTGAGTTCTTGCCACGTCCCTGATGTACCCTCAATTATTTTTTGATTTTACTATATATTTATCGATAAATTTTTCTAAAAATTTCAGATGTAAATATAGTACAATCGCAGTATAAATACAATATAACTTGTATATGTAATTATAATGCAATTTGCATGTAACTGCAATGTAATTTTGAATCGTTCGATTTGCTCTAAAATTTGTGCAAGGGAGGTAAAAAAACACAACCCACACACATGTGAGGGGATTCGGTACTATATTAACTCCGTTTTGTTATGGATTCATATATGAACCATTACCACGCCTTTTTTTAGTAGTGATACTTTCACTCGATTGGTAAACAAGCTGCGACCGCGTGTTCTCCAATCTGTCTTGGAGGATCCTTTTTTCAGTTAGATAAGAAACTCCAGATCTGGATGTCCTATGGCAATGCGATTTTTGGCAATACAGAAACATGTCAGCTAGACCCAAAAGTCATTTGCTGGAAATGCTACTCCGGCTAGCCGTCGTTGCCATTCTGACCATGGCCGCCGTCGGCGCCAATCAACAGCGGCCGATCACTCTCCCTGGATGCCCAGACAGGTGCGGCAACATCAGCATCCCCTACCCATTCGGCGTCAAGGAAGGCTGCTACTTCGACGGCAGCTTCTCCGTCATCTGCGACGAGCGCACCGCGTTCCAGGCCACCCTCGGCGTGCCGCAGGTGTACAACATGACCGGCTACTACCTCGGCAACAGCGACGACCCGGCGGTCGGCATCGTGACGAACAAGACGTGGTCGACGGTCGACCTCGTCGACATCGACGTCGCGGGTGGCGAGGCCCGGGTGTCCATGCCGGTGAGCTCCGACTGCAGCGCCAACGACACCTACCACGCGCTCAGCATCTTCGTCATGACCGTCAACTTCACCGACACGTTCCTCTTCTCGTCGACGCGGAACGCGCTGGTCGGCGTCGGCCAGAGCGTCCAGGCGCGCAGGGGCGGAGCTAGAGAAATATGAAGGGGGGTTCCTAAGAGCAAGCAACACTAGGCTAGCTCTGGCTGGGGCATGCAATTGTGGGGTCCACGCGAGCTGGCGTGATGCAGAAATGGCGGGACGAAACAACAGCAACAAGATTAAAAAATTAGATAGGAAAGCTAGCTAAAGATTAAAAAATTGGATAATAGTCCATGTAAGGCTGATGTGGTCATTTTTACAGCCATTAGCGGGCGGCACTATTGACCTTGCTTTAACTTTCTTTAAGTAATACTAACATGCATAGTTCTAATGATTCGTGTCCGGCGGATGGGAACACGTTGCCGACGGCTTGCCGCAGCGGCAACAGCCGTTGTGTCAACGCCACCTATGGCCCGGGATACTGCAAGTGCAAGGATGGTTTCGACGGCAACCCATACCTCCCTGATGGATGCCAAGGTATGTATATACATGTGTCACCGACTTTACTGTCATTGGAAAAAGAATGTGGCAGCAGGCTGTAATTTGAAAGTAATTATAGCAGGCTATTTTTCGTTCAATTTGGTAAAAAAATTTACGCTAAGAAAATTTGGTACCTCTTGTCAAGAACCATAAAATTTCTCTGTGTTTATATATAGACCTGTAGTGTCGTAGCATTTTTCGAATAGACTAATGTTTCCATGGTGTAGATGAACACAGTACTATACGTGAAATTCCAAATTCAGACAGCCAAAACAATGGCACCTATCTAGTACTCGTTCCGTTCCAAATTAAATTAATCTACTACGGAATGTAACGTATCAGTACTACTAATATTAAGAGATTATATAATTTGTAGTAGTGATATGTTATTAACTTACACTAGTGGAGAACTGAGTTTTGACACCGGTTGGGAACCATTTTAGTAACAGTTGTAGAACCAATTTTAGCAAATCGAGATCTTAGTACAGGTTGAAATAACCGGTAGCCCAGTACTAAAGATACATACGAAGTCAAAAAAATAAAGTGTGGGATGTAGGATTCGAACTAAAAATCTCTCACCAGCAGCTGGCTACACTATTAACCTTGCTCTTATCCCCAGTTCAAACATAGAGAGTCAACCATCAACTAATGTTCACTGACCTCCCCAATTTCGGATTATAATATTTCTACACACGATGATAACATACACCATCTCATCACAAATACTTTCCTAATTTCTTTCAATCAACTTTAACCAAATTTAGAGATATATCAAAGGAGGAAGGTGTGAAATTACTCAACTAACACAAACTTTATGTACTTTCACCTGCGGGATCCGGATCACCATTTGTTGTATCGAATTATTATTATTTATTTAATTTCTGCCAAAGTTAGCAAAAGTTTTGAACTTAATTAAAATTTAACTTTTGCAGATTTTCATAAATGTACGTAATAGTATAAAAATTGGTAAGTTCTGAGTTTTTTTTAAAAAAATGGAATACTCCATCTGGTTTCAATATATGATGTCGTTGATTGTTTTCATATGTTTGTTCTTTTAACTTATTCAAAACAATCTGTGCAAGTATGAAAAATATAGGTTAGGAAAAAGTCCATATATTCCCTAAACTTTGGGTGAAAATCTATTCAGCAAAAATGAAATTTAAAACTGGACATCTAACCTACAAAACATTGGAATATCATTGGAAAAAGTACAAGTAACCCGCTAAACTTTTATTGAAAATCCGTATAGTATCCTAATGTTCGAAACTAAACATTCAGTCCCCTAAACTGTATAGTATCAATTGCTAGCCTATAATTGATCGCACGTAAATATATTGTATTAGTTGTTTAAAGCCACTTGTTTAAGGTCCCAAGTATGCAAAACCACTATCTAAAATCACCTTAAGGGGTAATATGAATGGTATTGTAAAATTCTGGGGTGGACGTCCGGTTTAGTGTTTAGAGTGCCAAATGGACTTCCATCTAAAATTAGGGGGTGTATTTGGAACTCTTTACAATAACATTTATATTATCTCCAAATGTGGCAGTAGGCGATGGTTTTGCGTATTTGGAAGCTTAAATGAGTGGTTTTCAATAACTTATAAAACATATTTATATATCGTTAGTTCTTAATTTATACTCTGCAGTGATGTCATGCATGGTAATATTATGTTGGTATTCATTTGTTAATGCAAGCAAAAGGGGGAAAAAGAAATATTTGGCTGATGATTTTAACACATATGTCCAATGTGTATGTCACTTAGTCAAACTCATCCTATGTATATACAAACAAAATATAAAACTACTTAACAAAACCACCCTTAGGGTTATATAGATTATTATATAAATGGTATTGTAAATTTTGGAAGTTGAATGTCTGATTTTAAAGTTTAGGTGCTATATACTTCCAAGCAATAGTTAGGGCCGTATTTGGATGTTTTCTTATAAGTTATGCTTAAACTGCCATTAGTGATAAAGTAAATCATAACAAATAAATTATAATCACATATTTAATTTTGGTGAATAAGATAAATGGTCAATCTTATATTCAAAACTCAATGACAGCTACTTGAAAAACTGGTCCAAAATTCAAATTAGATTGGATCTAATTTGAATTTTGGACCAGTTCAGTGCCAAGTGAGTTTTCTCTCTGGTGTGCCATTAACTAATTTAGTGTACTTACAGATATCGACGAATGTGTTCTTCGAGATGAACAACCAGAGTTACAAGATATATATCCTTGCCATGGGAAATGCAAGAATAAGATAGGGGGCTACGATTGTCACTGCAAATTTGGCACAAAAGGTGATGCAAAAATTGGAACATGCACACAGGTGTTTCCCCTCCTGGCAGTTGTCACTACAGTCGGTAAGCATCTTGTTTTAATTTTGCCATACAAGAGTTCTGATGCTTTGTATATTAACTACATGTCCTGTAGCAGTATTAATGGTATTTTCTGTGCTCATTTTCAATTAATGTGTTTGAAATTGATCATATCATTTCTACCAAAACCAATAAAAGGTGAGATATATACCCAATATAAATGTAAATATGTAAACGACAAAGGGAATATAAATCTTTATTTCTTGGGGGAAAAATGATAGAGGTCAATGGTGTGCAACTATCAGTTGCATGTTTCTCAAATTTAGTGTTTCAGATAACGGAGAAGTTCACATTTTCAGCCTCCGTTTTACCAAATTATATAATATCTCCATTTTTATATTTGACATTGGTTAGTTTCAACTAATCAACGTCATCTAAAGAAAAAATGGTTGGTGTATAGTAGTAACTATAGATAAACCATTGGTAACAACTTAAGAGCAACATGAATGAATGATTAAATACGAGAATCATTCCCTGGGATGAACTGTAATTAACTATGAATTGGACCTGCTTTTGTTTATTTCTCATCAAAACAAATCAAAATATTATATATTAATTTTGCAAAACTACAACTACTTTGATTAAACTATCGCAAAACTCATATTTAAGGCATCTTGTCTTGAAACTACATACTTAATTAGCATCAACATGTATCACCAAACTACTATTTAAGATAAAGGTATCGTAAAACTGTAGATTTACTAATTAAGTTATCATAAAATTATTATTGTCGTTACTGGTACCGGTATTTTTTTAAAATTTACCCAAATATTATGTAGAAGCATACGACAAAATGATACTACATCAGTTTCATATTATAAGTCGTTTTGACTTTTCCTTAATCAATTTTTTTTAAATTTGATCAAGTTTATATAAAAGTTTAGTTATGATGTTGAAAATATTTCTACATTTTTCTATAAACTTGATCAAATTTAAAGAAAAATTATTATAAAAAAAATTCAAAGCGACTTATAATATGAAATATGAAACGGAGGGAGTATTTTAGTTTCATAATCATATTGCTCTAATGTGTTCACTTTATTACCTAGGTGCCCGTAATGACATACTGGACCAACAACTAAAATTCAATAATACCAGTGCAACACTTATTATTCAAATAAAGTACTCTTGTAATTTTCTGCACTACATCCCAAATATATGCTGAGCATTAAATTTAGATTACTAAAATACTTTATTCATATATTTTCCTACTCCGTAAATGATAAGTCCAGATCTGGCAACACATATTTCAGGTGTAGGTGGGCTGACGTCCATCACTGTTATTATAGTCTTGTTCAATCTTCTACTGGCAGAGAAAAGAAAGACCAGAGAGTTTTTCCTAAAAAATGGTGGTCCGATACTTGAACATGTTAATAATATTAAGTTATTCAAAAAAGAGGAGCTTAAGCCAATAATACAGAAGTCTAATGTAATCGGAAAAGGTGGATTTGGAGAGGTTTACAAGGGTCTGCTTGATAATCAAGTAGTTGCAATAAAGAAATCCATCCGTGTGGACAAATTTCAGGAGCAGCAGTTTGCAAATGAAATCATAATCCAGTCACGAGTCATCCACAAGAACATTGTCAAGCTCATTGGTTGTTGTCTAGAGGTTGATGTTCCACTACTGGTCTACGAGTTTGTTCCACAGGGAAGCCTTCACGACATTTTACACGGAAGCAATAAAATGAGCCTTAATTTAGACAAACGTTTAAACATTGCTGCAGGAGCAGCAGAAGGGTTGGCTTATATGCACTCGAAGACTTCTTCCACTATTTTGCACGGTGATATCAAACCTGGTAATATTCTTTTGGATTCTAACTTTGATCCAAAAATTTCTGACTTTGGAATCTCAAGGCTGATTGCAATAGATAGAACACACACTACACGTGTTGCAGGAGACATATGCTATATGGACCCAATATTTCTTCAGTCAGGCCTGTTAACAAAGCAGAATGATGTATACAGTTTTGGTGTTATGCTATTGGAACTCCTAACAAGACGAAAGGCAGCTACCGGTGAAAACAACAGGCTCGTTAAAATGTTTCTTGATGCACATTCAGATGGGGAAGCAGCAATAATTGAATTACTTGACAAAGATATTATAGTGGAAAGGGATATGGAATTACTTCATAAACTTGTAAGGGTCATCGCTGAATGTCTTAAACTCGAAGTGAACAAAAGGCAAGAGATGACAGAAATAGCAGAATGTCTTCAAGGCATGAAGAGATCACAAATAAAACACCCTGATGCGTGAGCTGTGTCAATACAATGCATATAGTAGAAAAAGTGTCCTTTGTCTATTGAACCAATGATTTTTCAGTGTTGTTGAATAAAATGGTTATATATCATTGTGCTTATGCGTTGATTCTGATCAATGAGTGCTAGCCAATAAGAACTCCACATTTTAGTGATAGGACTGGGCATTATATATGAAACAAAGAATGTATCACAAAGTGTAAATTGTCAATCGTGATGAATTATGAATGATTCGGAATAAATATTATGTGTGAGGAATAACACTTGACAGTAGGATTGAAACACATTAACCAAGCCTATCAGAGAGTATGGAATGACAAAACCACCATAAATCAATTCCTTATGTGGAATAAAAATAAACAATCAAATCTCAATAAAGTCTTGGTCTGACCACCATTTATTTGCCGGTCTGTCCGCCTGGATATCGTTAGTCTGACTGATCTACGTATGTTGCCAGTTCAACCGCTTCCGCATCACTGGCCCGATCTTCTATATGCCGCTGCCTGTTGCAATGAACGTCAATCTGACCACCGAGACAAAGAAAAACACAAATCCAAGTACTTCTTGAAATTAGATCAACTTTATTGCATATAATTGCGTTTACAATGTGCAACAATGGCACACCTCCCTCAACATTTGAACTAAACTAGAAATCTAGGCTAAACCCTAAATTTTCCCAAAACTATTCTCTCACAAAAATCAATACCGAGAACATCAACCTATTATATATTTATATCCTAAGGTGGCTGTACTAAAGCCATGAAACCGACATGCATAAGTAGTGCCGATCCCTTAGGGAACCTAGCTACCCATACAAGTATACAACTTATCTCATTACAATTAATACTCCAGTCTTTCCAATATCTAACTGCTTCCAAATTTAACTCAGCTTCCCATACGCACATGATCCTCTTGTATGCTGCAATGAATCTTCACCACCCCATGTCTTGTTCTATAGTGTTAGTATCCGGCATGAACTCCGTATCATCCAAACAACAACTTCTCCCATATCGACTCACGATCCATCACTACAAATGCTCTCCTGAGGCCTCAAGCAACACCTACACATGAATAAACAAGAAACCATGTTTGACCACAAGCTCTTTCCCAACTTGACTTAACATTAGCACACAACAGTATATGATATGTATACAAATCATCTGGAAGCTATAAACATGAAACAATCATGAGAATCCATGAAAACAATCTGAAACCTACTCTAACAAAAGAGTTGGGCGGTCAGACCATTAGGCTAGATGGTCTGACCATCAATCGAAAACTTTCAACTCCGAATCAAAATTAAATCTTCAGTTGAAAGTTTTTTAATCTTCACTTGAAACTTTTCAAATC
>CM020181.1:16187765-16203309 GCA_009805545.1 Oryza longistaminata
CTGCCTCCCCGGCAAGCGGCGGTGGCCTTGCCTCCCGCGACCAAGTTGGCGGGCCTTCCTACCATGCACCGGAGGCGAACCTTCCCGCACCACCGTGGCGAAATCTAGCGGGAGGGGAGGCGGCTCGGCGGCCCGTCGGGCGTCCCAGCGGGAGGCTGGCCGTTCCCCGCCCTCCGCCGGATCCAGCAGGAGGAGCCGCCGCAGCAGCCGTCCCTGCAAGGCGCGACGGCGGAGGTGTGGTGGAGGACGGCGGACCTCTCCCTCTCCCCCCTCCTCCCATCTCATCCACACATGCGCGGCGACAGCGGGGGTCGGCGGACGGCCGTTGTCCCTTCTCTCCTCTCCCTCCCTCTCCCCCGTCGGCCTCGACGGCCGTCCTTCCTCCCTCTCGGCGATGGGCGCCCTCCCCACGGCGGCAGTCGGTCGGCGACGGACGGCGTTCACGGCTCCCATCGGCGGATGGCCGTACCCTACGAAGCATCGTACGGCGGACGACAGGTTGTCTGGCGACGTATGCCGGAGTGGATCCGTCAGCGGTGGCTGGCGACCGTGGTGGATCTGGCAGCAGGGCGGCTCCTCTCCCTGGCATCTGCTTCTCGCCTCCGGCGGCGGTAGTGCGTCGGGCAGTCCGCCGATTATTTTTTTTTTATTTTTTTTTTTTTTGGCAATTTGTTTCCAATCTGCTATTGTAACCCCAGATCGGATTGTGTATGGATGAATACGGGATGAAAATTAGATGTGACGAAAGAAAAATACGAAATATATTTATTTAGTTATATGATAGATAGATGTGCTACATTATTACATACCGCTTAAAAAGCTCTGACTTCAAGCGGCCGATCTTGAGGCAACCCAGAGTCGGTGTTTTTTTTTGCTTTACGGAGTGAGATAGTCTAGTCGGATTGTTTTTGCCCCCCTTTTTTGTTTTTCTTTTTAAAGGAGAAGTCGGACTTTTTCTTTCTGACGACATTGTTTTTTCTCGCTTCGTGTTTTCCACGGACGGAAATGGAACGGAGTTTATTTTTTAAAGTATGTATATATCTAGCAAAATCCCGTTACTGGCGTGCAACAGTAAAAAATAATCCAATAACAAAGACATTTTTCAAGGCGTACGACATATCAAATGATAATGTTTCTCCCATGGATTCGCGTGTAGCTAACACAATAGAAAATTAGAGCATCTTTCTGTGTAATGACCAGCGTAATACTCGAGTTGATGCAATGCTTTTTACGCAAGTTGCTTTCCTTTAGTCTTAAAATAAGATGGTAGAGTTATTCATTAGGTGAAAACGAGTATCATATGAATTTAAGAAATATTTCTTCTCAATCCTCGTTATTCTTGCATACCGAATAATCAGGGTTAAGGTTCGTGCAAATCCTATTCATCTCAGGATCAAGTGCTACACAAAGATAGTTCGACTGGCCGTGGGCGAGTCTTGCTCTTTAAGATATTGTGAGGTTGAAGAAAATGCGGATGGGTGTTATTTTTGTAAATACTATTTCCGCGATATAGTAGTATGTTGGTATGGGGTAATAAGAGAGAGTGCTGATAATGAGGGAATGCAACAAAGAAGGTGCCTAGGGTCTCCCAATGCAGGGGAGAATTAATGAGGAAACAAATGATGTTAGTGGAGAGTGATAAGTAAGAGATCGATTGGATTAGTTGTCTGTATTCCGATCCTCAAGCGTTCCATGTATCAATTTTATCTCGGCTTTGAGTCGGACGGGTTTCGCAGCGGTTCTTTTTATAAACGGCGGTTTTGTTTTTCTCGTCAGGGCTGTTGGATGGTTTCCTCTAACTTTTTTGCCCCCGCTGCCGCTGCTCGGGGGGAGGGCGCCACCGCCGCCGCCGCTCGGGGGCGCGAAGGGGAGGGCGGCGAAGTGAGATGGGAGGGAGGGAAATGGGCTAGGGTTTCGGCGGCTGAGGAGAGGGAGGGGGTTTTGTTTCCCCGATATCGACGCTCGGCCGTTTGATCAAAACCCTAAAGATCGGACGGCCGGCGTCGGCCAGGCCGAAATCGGCCCAAGAGGGATTGAGAGTGGGGCCACTTCCGGCCCAAGCCTAGGTTGCGGCCTGCGGGAGGGAAAGTGAGCCCGCGCGTGCGCAAATGGCTGTGGGCCGACCGACAAGGGCTGGAAATAAGTCTATATTAGGTTCCTCTGGCCGAAAAAAGAGAAGTTCATTTTTAGCGCTTCATTTTTTCAGAAGCATTTATACAATTATAGTTATTGAATGTGTTTATTTCTATGTAAACCAAAAAGGAAGGATTTTCTTTCTTTTTCCAATTAAATAATTAGTAAATGATGTTTGCATTATTAAAATTAGCAATTAAGCTCTGAAAATTCCAATAAAATACCAAAGAGCGTAACTAATCATGGAGAATTTAATAAAATTAAATTTAACCATGTCATTTTATTTCTCACACTTGCTTTACTTGTAAATTTATTTAATTATACACATACCTACTTAAAAATACCAAAAATTTCAATGAAATTGTATTTTAATTAATTGCATATTTTTCTAATCTGTACGCTTCCCGGTGCAATGCACGGGCACTTTTGCTAAACCAAACAACACTTTTGGTCAATATACACACTCCGTAATCACCCGATGCAACGCACGGGAATTTTTGCTAGTATATATATAGATTCATTTTAAGTACCAATATACTAGCACGGATTTGTATACTGAATTCAACTTTTCATTCTAATAACTGAAAGTTACTATGTAGAAAATACTATATTTCGGTTTAAATTTGAAAAAGTGAAGTCAGAAGAATCTAGACTATAAGGTAATAGCCATAAGATTGCCATGTCACCTAACGCTCATTAACCAAAACAACATACATTTAGCGAAGTTGTTGCACCAAAATACTAAATTGTTAAATTATTATAATAGAACATACCCACTTACAAAATCGCTGCGATTGTGATGGCGTTCGCTGCTATTCTGAAGAAGTATGATATGGGAAAAATAGATGGTTGTGAATGTGCGTCTAAATATACTATGAGATGAGACAAGAAAAATACCACACTAACGCGGGGAAACACCTTTTATCATTCAAGCGTACGTTACTCTTCATTACATGTCAACTAAATGAATAAATTTTTTTTAAAAAAAATATACGATAAATTAGTATGTAGTATATCACCCTACAAATATGCACTTTCAAATCAAAATTGTTATTTTTTTCGCAACTTGTAAAAATGAAATTTAATAAATGCTACATTATATCCTGATCTATCTTTTTTTTATTAATGTTTTTCTTAAGTATTAAATTTACAATACCTCCCTCCAATGCGAGAAACGGTGGGAGAGGTGGGAGCTAGCCAGCCACGGTGGTAGCCACGGAGAGGTGCGAGAAACGGCAGTCTATGGAGGGCGCTCTACGGTACTAAACAATGCGCTGCACGTTCTATGGAGTAATATACGTTTACCTAAAGAGAAAAATATCTGGTCTGTGCATGGGCAAAATAAAAATGCCAGCCCATATATATTATTACAAATTTTTAACATGCGACGACTGCCGATAAGGTCGTAAAATTTATAGATTAAACATCGCAACAAAAATAAGCTGATAACAGAAAAACCTTTCGGAGAGTCAACTGTTAGTTCAGTAATTAAGGTAGTTAGGAAAATATATAATTGGAGAAAGATAATCTATGAAACCAGGCTGCCCAACGCAATTAACGGGCCGGCCCTCAGTGCACGACATGTCCAAAGATTCCTGGGCGTTTTTTTTTTCCATTTTTTATAAATATAAACAATAACAAAGTTCCTGCATTCCACGTTACATTAGCTGATGGCTGCAACAAGAAATTTTTAAAAGAAGCTTCCTAGAAATATGGAAAAAGGAAAATTTATGCATGAACGTCAAAGACAGCAAGTCGCAAGTTTCATATATGGTACTCAAATGCGTAGTACACTATTACTTTGACAGCGGTTCCCGAATATAACTCCAACGGAGTTGTATTTTTTTTTTTAATCAAAATCACTACTAGAGAACTAATCTTTCAACGTGATACCCAAAATCACAAATTATATATCTTGGTTAGATTAAAAACTGGTACTAAAGATGCTTTAGCATCGGTTCTAAAAGTCCAAATCCTTAGAAAAATTTTTAGTTCCAGTTGGTATACTTAAAAATAAAACTTTAGTACCGGTTGTTAACACCAGCTGAGACTAAAGATGGAATAACTTTAGTCCGAGTTGGTGTTACCGACCGGTATTAAAGATGTTTCCAGGCTTCGTTCAAAAGGAAAACATCTCCATTCAAGTAAGATATGTGTAGTAGGTAAAATGGTTACGCGCGTAAGAGGCAATTAAGGTGAGGGATCTTGACTTCGAATCCCATATACCACATATTTTTTTCACTTGCTATGCATCATTAGTACCAGTACTAAAAATTAGATCTTTAGTCCAGATTTGCTCATCTCGATTGCTACAACCGGTAGTAATGGGCATTGTAAACCAGGACTAAAAATCATTTCCCCTGTAGTGAGTACTCCTTCTGTCTTGAAAGCATCATATAATTTTGTATGATAGTAAATGTACATGGTATAACAATTTGACGGTTAGGTCTAATTTGATACAAGAACTCCTATGGTAACAACTTGACAGGTGAGGTGAGTGTAATTTACATCGTCCATACAACAACCTAGGTCAAATAAATCAATACATTAAAAATAATTTACAGTGTGATGGTTGACCTCACGAACTTTCTCCTAACGAATGTTCCTTCGCTATGATCATCGCACGAGTAAGGGGTGTCCTTATTTGATAGGAGGATGCAGGTCAACAGTCACCACAAATGTAGGTTGCCCTTCAAACTGATCGTAATCTTTGTCAGCCTTATCCTCGACTCCGATGATTTTTCTTTTGCCTTCTCCATGTGGTGCTTTGGATCGTTGGGCCCTTCCCCTTCTTTGATTTGCTAGGTATGTCTTTCATGTAGAAAACTTTCATTACATCATTGGCTAGAACGAATGGTTCGTCTGAGTATCCAACCTTATCATCAATCGTTATGCCATTGTCATCCCACAATCATCAATCGTTATGCCTTTACTAGTCGGCCTAACCCGTTGGCTCCGAAACAGAGGGACCTTCAGTGGTCCATAGTCGGGTTCCCATATCTCGTTGATGGCACCCTAATACGTGCTAGTAATCCCATCGTATCTCAAGGAATCAGTACGAACAACATTGTTATGGTTCATGCTCTTTCTATCTTGGGCTCTAGTATAAAATGTACGCCAAGTGATCTCATATCCTTGAAATGTCGAGATCGAGCAATATGGTCCCCTCGCCAAGAAGGCTAGTTGTTGGTCAGTCGTCTCGTTACCCATGAGATGTCGCAACCAAGCTGGAAAAGTATCAATGTGATGGCGTTTAATCCAGGCATCGAATGTACCGATGCTTTTGGAGCAAACAATCGCTAAGTGCTCCTTGATGTAAGGAGCCACCAACGAAGATTGTTGCAAAACTGTGAAATGTGCTTTACGGAATAAATAGTTGTCCATAGTCATTATTGCTTTCCCTTCCAGAGTCCCATTTCCCGTAGTATCCCCTCGTGGCTTGATTCTTAGACCCCAATTGGACGAAGGAATTTACGCATAACTCAATGACCTCGTCTGTTCCATACCCCTTGGCAATGCTTGCTTCCGGACGAGAACAGTTATGAACATAATTCTTTAGAATTATCATGTATCTCTTGAAAGGGAACATGTTGTGTAGGTACACAGGACCGAGAATACCGATCTCTTTGACAAGGTGACATTGACGAAGATGTGTCATTATATTTAAGAAGCATGGCGGAAAGATCACCTCAAAGCTAACAAGACATTGCACCACGTCATTTTGAAGGGCTATTGAACTGTCCAGATCGATGATCTTCTGCGAAATTGTGTTCAGGAAAGCACAAAGCCTTGTTATTATTGCACGGACATTATCAGGAAGAATACCCTGAATTATAACAGGAATCAGCTATGTCATCAACACATGGCATTAATGAGACTTTAAAGTTATGAACTTCTTCTCCTTCATGCTTATTATTCTCTTTATATTTGAGGAGTATCCAGATGGTACCATTATACTCTCCAAGCAATCACACATACTTTGTTTCTCTATCTTGCTCAGAGTGTAGCTAGCTGGACTCAAATAATGGCTTTCTTTCTCCTTCGGTTCCGGATGAAGGTCGTCGCGTTGTTTCATATGCTTGAAATCATTATGTGCTTGATGTGTATATATTCACCTAGGAAGCCCAGGAGGTTGACACACAAGTTCTTAGTGAGGTGCATCATTTCGATTGCATGGCAGACGTCTAAAACTTCCCAATAGGGTAACTCCCAAAAAATAGACTTCTTTTTCCACATTACCGCGTGACCATCTTCACTCGCTATAGATTGGCTGCAAGGCCCCTTTCCAAATACTACTTTCAGATCTTTCACCATAGCAAACATATGATGTTTAGGCTTCATACAGTGCTCTGCCTTCTGTTCAAAATATTTGCCTTTCTTTCGGACAAGGTGGCTTGCAAGAAGAAATCGACGATGGCCCATGTACACAACCTTATTACAATGCTTCAAGTACGTACTGTCAGCATTATCCATATAGTGGGTGCAAGCCATATACTCCTTGTTTAATTGTCCGGATAGGTTGCTAAGTGCAGGCCAATCGTTAATGGTTACGAACAACAAAACTAATAGGTTAAATTGCACCTATTTGTCCTCATTCCACACAGGTGCACATTCTTTCTTCCACAACAGTTTTAGATTTTCAATAAATGGCCTTAGGTACACATTAGTGTCGTTACCAGATTGCTTTAGACTTTAAAAAATAATCGGCATCATGATGTACTTCTGCTTCATGCATAATCAACGAGGAGGTTGCAGATACACATGGTCACATGCCAAGTGCTATGATCACTGCTCATCTCTCCAGATGAATTCATGCTTTCCGTACATAAACCGAACCTTATTTTTCGTGTATCCTCTCTGAAGTCTTGAAATGGTCCGCTAACATACGATCTATTTTCTAGACCTCCTTTTTACTTTCATAGTCCTTCTTTATGTCGCACATCATCCGCACCGTCGTTGTCTTCAACAGCCCCATCCACCTCGCCAGTTGTATTTTCTTCGAATCCACCAAATTGGGCCCAGTCCAGAATGTTCTCGTCTTCTTCTTCATCTTCTTCCATTGCAACCCCTAACTCTCTGTGCGAGGTCCAATAATTATAGCTAGGCATGAATCCCAACTTAAACAAGTGGGCATGAATAGTTCTTGATGTAGAATACTCCTTCTGGTTTTTACACTTTTTGCATGGAGAACGTATAAAACCCTTATGCTTGTTGGCATTGGCATGATGGAATTATGCTCAAAATTTCTATTACATGACCAAATAAAATCGTCGATACTGTAGTGGACTGATAAGGAAGAAACACCAGATGTAGGGACAGTCAATATATGAATATAAAGAATTGGTAGATGTGTTTACTCGGCATATCAGTGTAACATTAATTTACATGGATCAAAATGTTGCTTTCAGAAGATCAATAATTTGCAATGACTGCTCAAACTTAACTGCCAAACCTGCAAATGCTACCACTCTTCTTCAAGCACACCTCCCACTGCACGCCCAGTGCCACTGTCGAGCTCCCATCAGCACTGCAACTGCCGCTGGATCCGTTGGCTCGGTTGGACTTTGTAATTCTTGTTGAGAATTCCCAATGAACCAACCAATCAGTCCATTTCATCCAACAACTAACAAGATCATCGCACAAAATTAACCAAGCCATTAGATTTTTTTTTCTATTACGGACTGTAGCTAGCATCAACAACCAAGAAACCAACCACCATAGAGCAAGGAGCAGATTAGCCTGCTCGCTGGGGAAAGCACCACATGGGCTTGACAACGGAGGATCGTCGGTGGCTCTGGTTCTTGTGGTAGCAGGCTAAAGGAATGGGTGGAAGATGGGGGAGGGGGCGTGGGCAACGGAGGGGCGATGAGGAGTGGGGATATGCAGGGGACAGAGTGGATCGATGCGTGTTTTACGAGCGGATCAGAGATCCGGCCGAACGAAGCCGTCTCACCACAGCCCGAGCGCGCTGCCGTGTGGGGCGTAGTGAAGGCGGTGGTGGGGCATTGTGCAGGTACGTGCTGAGCAGCAAACAATCTTGGAAGACTTTGTCGGTGGCATCAGGGACAGGGCGACGGGCATGTCGTACTCGGGGTCGAGTGAGGAGGTGGACTTGCCAAGATCTCCTCACCATGCGCTTGGTGCCGGTGGGGGTTCAGGCTCCATGGCGACGCGCGTGCTGGTGGTGCCTGAGAAGATGGTCTAGTTCACTGGCATGGAGGATGGCAAGCCTCATAGATGGTAAGCCTCGTCTCCCCGAAACGCTCCTTTTCATGGTTCTTCATCTTGCTACCCAGATTGCTAAAGGTGCTCTGGGGCTTCGAGGTGAAGAGTATACTCATCACCACAACCCCTCGGCTACCTGATACGTCGATCTTTTCGTCCCTGCGACCTCTAGCTGTTCATTGTGGATGATGGTGGAGGGATCTATTTCGGGACCGATAAGGTAATATGGCAAGCTGCAATTGAAGGGGGCAGATGCCGACATTCTTCTCATGATGTTAGCAGCTACTTCTCGCCATGATGTTTCCTTCATCATAAGGCAGTGACGTTCAGATCTACCATAGACCATCGTCCGCTTGGCTTTGATTCAAGGTATCATGTACATCTACATCTCATCCTTTAGATCTACCCTATGGATTTTGGGCGTGTGCATTTTTGGCTTCTCGCGACATTATCTTCGTAGGGTATTTAGCTGTAGCCTATGGATTTTTGGCGTGTGCCTTTTTGGCTTCTCGCGACATTATCTTCGAAGTGTATCTATAGAAGGATGCAGGTAATGATGTTCGTGGCCTTTTGTGATTGTGTTATGTCTGGAAGGTACGGAGGTTCTGTCTCGGAATGAGGGGGCAACAATACTAGTGGGCTTCATTCAGGTGGTACTTGTTACTAATTCTTTGACTCCGGGGTTAAATCCCTAAGTCTGACCTTATTTAGTTGTACTAGGCAACGGATGTTCTTTCCTTCTTGAAGGCATTGTCTGGAGTTCACATAATTTCCCGGGGTGAAAACCTATGGTCTGATCTTAGTTGATTGGAACATGACAATGACGACGTGTGCGCGCGTTATTTCCTCATTGGAGGCGTTGTTTTAAAGGGAGTTCGTATGATAGTCTAAGTGTTGTTTTGGTGGAGCTAGGAAATGAAGTTTATTTGTGATTGTAGTTTGCCGCGGCACGGTTATAGTAGTTGTGTCTCTTTTTCCTTTTCTGTTATAATATTGATAGGTTGTGTGCATCCTAGCTATGTAGAGCCCGAGGGTGGTCTTAGAGAAATTGTATCATCTCCTTGTAATTGTTTAATATCAATAAAACTCTCTTTATCTTAAAAAAAATGTAGGGGAAGGCGATAACAACGCCTCGGTGGAGCAGATTGTGGAAGGGCGAGACCGGAGAGGCGTCCGACGTTGAACCGGCGATGGAGATCGACGGTTGTGCAGAGGAGACCAGTGGGCAGCAGAGTAGGCGGGTGGATGGTGGTCCGGCGATGGAGCTAGAGGAGTGGCGGTGGTGGCCTGGCAGCGGAGAACAATGTCTGCACGGGGTGGAGAAGGAGTTTGAGGTAGAGGGGGCAGCAGCTAGTGCCTTGGTGGAGCAGATGGTGATTCGAGACTTGCGAGCGGCCAAGTTGAACCGGCGGCGGAGATCGGTGGTGACCTGGAACTGGAGCCAGCGGGTGAGCAGTGGGCAGTGATGGGCGACCGGCGGTGGACAACCCGGCAGCAACCTCCTCTCAAACCGAATTCGAAATTGAGATTCCATGACTGCCCGCTGTTTCGACATCCATGCAAGATGTTAGGTTATCTGATACTTGTCTCAGATGATATGTGTTGGGCTTATAACTTTAACAAGTTTTAGATCTGTTGTCATATGTGACACGTCTATTTTTTTATCATGTTAGGGGTGGTGAGTGTTAGGCATGCCATGAGGGCTTTCGACCAAGGCTGTCGAAACCTGGAGGGCTCGGGCGAAGTGCCGGCCGAAGGTCAAGGTTTTCACCGTGGGTGAACCCATCGGGCGAAGCACAGGAGATTCACCCATGGCCAAGGTGCTTTTGCCACCATGTCAGAGAAGCTAAAGTGCCAAAATGGGCCATTCGCCACCCACTGGCCCATTACAAAGTCCATCAAGGGGCCCAGCAATAGCAGGTGGCAAGCGCCTCATGACACACAATGGGGGCACTGTTGCTCTTCTAGTTAAAGTGGCATATATGCCTCCGTTATCTAGGATGTGGTGCTCAAGTTCCTCTCGAGGGGACCTGAGTGAGCTCACTAGGAGAATGGGCATGTTGGAACTGTAAGCGGGAGAAATCCAGCACCCGCTGGAAGGACACATAGCACAGGCAGAGGTGTGGCACCCGAATATTGATGCACGACTTTCCAATTTCGACAACATGATGCATCAGCAACAGGCTGACTTGCATGCCTATTTTCGCTATCAAAGATTTTATCCTCACCCTGGATCCTGAGCAACAAGCAAGCTTGGGGGAGAGGCCTCTCCCCCGCTAAGGTGACTTGTATCTTTTTATTACGCATTGCATTTATGTGTAGAAAACAACTTAAAAATTTGAAAAAAAAACATTGAAAGAACAAAAATATAGGTTAGATTTTGTTATGCTAGGTAAGATTGCTTAGTTCTCTTTGTTGAAATGATGATAATTGCTCTATTTTATTTCTCTTATATATTGGTTCATTAGGCCATTCCCAACCCAAGACACTAGACATAGTTTCCATAAACTCCACATCATCAAAAAAAATAGTATTAGACACTACTCTTCAAATGCAAACACCACTATTCCATACTTAAATTTAATGCTACTTATCTCACACGATGTCTTGGATATTGTGTAGAAACCATGTCTCACGCAAGACATGGTTTTCTTCTCTTTCCTCATTTATTCACTTGCCACGTCATTTTCATACTAGGTGGCAGCTTATTTAGTGCTATGAACACCATTCTAGTCATTGGGTTGAGAATGGCCTTACTTCAAGTAGTTTCAATGAGACTCTCTAAGACATTTTATGTATGATGCATTGTTGTCTAGTGAAGTCCATTCGAGAACCGGCAGATCATCCCGTGACCACAACAGAAGATTCTTTTAGTATATTTATTTGGTGATTTGTATTCCAAATTAAACAAGCGCAATGTCTGGTGCTATCTTAATATCCCCAAGTACGTGTATCAGTTGATAATTTGTCTATCAAATAATGGAACTATTCAGTCAATCTTTCTGTGCGTGAAATCGAGCTAGGTCCCTTATCATGCTAGATTTTTGCTATATTTTTTTATGGGATAGGGTCGGTACAGAAGGTCAGGTCCCTTGCAGTTATTATTCTACGTAACTGTTCTTAAATGGTTCACTTCTTTACATACTAATTCTGTTCATATTTGGCCATAATTAGTATAGAAGTTTCACGATTGCTTCTTATTGGAGAAATTGAACTTTAAACAACCCTAACTCAAGAAAGACTAGATTAGGACAATAATTCAAGTTCTAGTTTGGATTATGCATTGTACAATATCAAATATAGCCAAATGAAATAACGGTTAGGACTGCTTTATAAGTAAGAGTGCAATATCCTTGGCATTTAAGACTGAACCACGTATCGATCCTATATAAGTATTGACAAAGATATTGATAATATATTGCTAAGTACTAATGAGGCAAAGATATATAAAAAAAGACATTGCATACATATAAAAGGTCGTACCATGCATGGGCATCTAGATTTGGTCCCATACCATGCGAATTTAAGGTGCTTGAGTTTGCAAATTCACATGTTAAGCTGGCCAAACTACGAAAACAAGGAAAGTAATTTCTTCATCAAAATGGAGAGGCCGGTACTAACAATATATTGAAATTAAATTTGTTTCCATAATTGTCCAGACATTATCTCCCCCCGCATTTAGTCTCGATCATGTCACCGACAAAGCTCCTGACACCTCCTACCTTAATAAACACCAACGGACCAAAAAACCATATTCCGAGCAGAAATTCATCTTCCATAAACTTCACTCGAATTACCATAACAATGATATATGTAACATACATAAATCTATGAAAATTAATAAAAAAATATCATAATCAACTTAGATCAACATTGTTGCCAATTGTTCATCACGTATTAATCATCGTGACGGTTCACCATCACAATATAGATCAACATCTCGGCCAATATTGCTATAATTGCAAGGTAAACCATATTGAACAGTATTACAATGGGGAAAGAAACATCATTACAATGGGAGAAATCCAAATTACAGTCATTGAAGAAGATAAGAAACCTGCACAACATTTACATGTGTACTGCATGCGGCCATAATTCTTCACAATTGTACATGTAATTATGTGTTTACACTATCTTTGCACCATACAGGCCTTTTTCATGAGATCTCTTCATGATATGTAGCTGTTCCGCTACATGTGTCATTTCTGGCCTTCTGTCCACTTCGAGCTTTAGACATTCCACAATGAGCATGGCAAGTTCGTGGAGTACTTCGATGTCAGTATCCAATAAAATTTCCTTGTCAAAAAGATCTAGAACTCTTTTATCTTGATAGGCATTGAGGAAATTTTTAACGAGGGTGATATCTTCACCAAAAGATGCCTTTTGACTAGTAAGAAGTTCTAACATAACAACTCCAAAACTATATACGTCACTCTGCTTTGTCAACAACCCCGTCTAAAGATATATTGGATCCATGTAACACATATCACCTATGACATATCTAGTGTGTGTTTTTTCTATCGCAATCAGTCTCGAGATTCCAAAATCAGATATTTTTGGGTCAAAGCTGTTATCCAAAAGTATATTGCCAGGTTTTATGTCACCATGCAAAATAGTTGTAGATGTTTTTGAATGCATATACGCCAATCCTTCTGCTGTTCCTACAGCAATTTTTAAGCGTTTGTCTAAGCTGAGGCTAACCTTATTACTGCCATGTAGAATGTCATGGAGGCTTCCCTGTGGAACAAACTCATATACCAACAGTGGGACATCGACTTCGAGGCAACAGCCGATGAGTTTGACAATATTCTTATGGATTACTCGTGACTGGATAATAATCTCATTTGCGAATTGCTTCTCTTGAGACTTGTCTACACTGATTGATTTCTTAATTGCGACCAGTTGATTGTCAAGAAGCCCTTTGTAAACCTCCCCAAATCCTCCTTTTCCTATAACGTTACACGATTGTATTATTGGCTTAAGTTCTTCCTTTTTGAAGATCTTGATGTTGTTAACCTTTTCTAGTATTGGACCACCATTCTTTATGAAAAAATCTTTGGTCTTTTTCCTCTCCTCAAACAAAAGCTTAAACAATACTGTTATGACCACAATGAATGTGACACCAATTATACCTGCAGGAACAATCGGCCGAAGTACAATATATATATGTTACGACTTGCTGACTTATCATTGAAAAATTGAAGTACATAAGAATATATATATTCCAGAAAGTCAGAGTAGGTTGGTGCACAAAATTCAAAGTAAGACATACTCGGACAAACTAGAGGACAGAGCCCGTCCAACGATGCAAAAGTAATTCCAATGAGCGTGTCAATAGTTCTTAGGTTAATGAAACGCAAATATTTTTTTCAAAAAAAATGTAAAGACAGTTGTTCACTGTGACAAAAGAATATATCTAGAATTCACAATTGATTCAAAAAGGTTGCAAATATATATAAGTAGTGGTTTTCTCCTAGCGGTGCAGAGGTATGTTCCTCATATACCTCATAATCATAGAAGTTAGAGCACATACATTGAAGTTTTTATACGCTCTTAAGTATTCCTCTAATATTTTAGAAGTATATCTATTGAGTTTTGTCAGAAGGTATACCTTCCAAGCGTCAGAAAAGTCATGACATCAACCATTCACTTTTCTGTTCATTATTTTAATCAAATTAAATGTTTTACCTTTTCAAGTGGTGAAGAGGTAGAGGTATATACCTCTTCAAGGATAGGAGAACATCTCATATAAGTAATGATTTAAATAGGCATTATGAGACCAAATGGTGTAACCTGAAATTAGTGTTGAAGAGGATTTTTTGTGCTAGATGTTGGCAAGCTCCTTGAATTAAGGTTCTCTCCACTGACAGTAGAAATCAATCTGAACCGTTAATCTGATTTGATCGAAGGATTAAGATCTATTTACACTACCACCTTAGTTAGCGGTAATAGATACATGGAGCAAAATTATTATCCAAAAAGTAGGTGCAAGGATATTTAGCAGTGACTGAACCATTTTTTTCCTTTTTTTTAGGTTTTTTTATGGAATATGAGCGATGCACGCCGCATGCGTAATGGATGACCACATATCGATTTAGCCAGGAAAAAACATGAATTACATATTAGTAAATTACCCTAATCATAAGTTTCCCCTAATCACTATATTAGTAAATTACTGATTTACCCTTAATTAATAACAAACGGTATAGAGAGCATCGGAGCATCGCTCTTGAACTAATAGATTGGAATATGAAAATCAATATGCATTGTATGGCATATAATAAAATTTGCAAAGCGGAAGAGCAAATATTGAAATCAACAAAACTATCTCGATGTAAAATGACATCATTTTTTGCGCACTAGGAACAAAATATTAGTGGTGCACTGGTGCTTACCAAGTGTAGCAACCATTGCAGGGAGGGGAAACACTTCCCTGCATGTTCCTGCTTTGGCATCACCTCTCGTTCCAAATTTGCATTGACAGTGATAGCCCCCTATCGTGTTCTTGCAAATCCCATGGCATGGATACTGATCACGAAGCTCAGGTTGTTCATCTCGAAGCTTACACTCATCAATGTCTATGAAATACGTATTAATTAGTTAATGACGTCAATGTTTATGATCTGCACTAGTAGAGAAATGACCGGAGGAACCGAGGAAGTACAGTAAAGAAGCTGCTAAAAACATGTTCTTATTGATCCTTTTGTCCAGTCAGGATATGAAGCGTACGCGATAAAATGAAGTACCTTGGCATCCATCAGGGAGGTATGGGTTGCCGTCGAAACCATCCTTGCACTTGCAGAGATAACCAGGGCCATAGGTGGCGTTGACACAGCGGCTGTTGTCGCTGCGGCAAGCCATCGGCAACGTCTTCCCATCCGCCGGACACGAATCATTCCTGACGGCAAAGTCGAGCACGACAGGCACGCCGTCGGAGAATTTCGTGTCGAGAACATCGTACCCGTAGAGGTCCTGCAGGGAGAAGTTGTACCACGACTTGTCGACGGCCATGGCGTAGGTGCACGGGAACGTCTTCCACATGCTGTTCACCTGCTGGTACATGCCGACCGAGATGAGGCCCAGCCCAGGCGCGAGCTCCGCCGACTCGCAGCAGCCTAGCCCGGCGCACGTCCCGTCCCGCGCGGCGGCCGCCGGCGCGTCGAACAGCGACCTGCAGGCGGCGGCG
>CM020181.1:16204800-16225318 GCA_009805545.1 Oryza longistaminata
GCGCGACTGGCGGCGGCAGGTACGCGGAGGCGAGGGCCGCGTCAACCCAACTTTCCCTACTGTTGTATTTCCCCCGTCTTCCAGCCGCCGTATTTCCCCCGCCATGGCCATCTCCGCCACCGCACCTTCGCCTTCGACCCCGTCGCCATCGCCTCCATAGTTGCCGGCCTCTCCAGCCACCTCGCCGTGTTGCCCCCTCTCTACGACCATGGCCACCTTCTCGCGCAAGTCCACAGCCACTTTCCCGACCATAGAGGACGAGGCGGATCGTGAGTCGAATGGGCCGGCCACCGTTAGCACGCGCCTCATTGTTATAGCCACCAGCGCGCCGCTCGTTCTCAGCCTCCGACGCGAGAAAGATAGAGAGAGGTGAGAGTGGTTGGATAGGAGAGAGAATATGACCGGTTGGCCCTACTATTTTTTTAAATAAAAAATTACTGATTGGACTGCCACGTAGGACCAAAACCACTTTGTGTTGGTTTAGGGGGGTTATTTGTCCGGTGTTTTAAGTTCAGGGTGAACGATATCTAGTTTTCGAGTTCCATGGGATAATTCGGTCGACTGCAATAGTTTAGGGGGTTAATTCGTACTTTTTCCAATTTCTTGCGGAATCACATATGATAACTAAAGAGAAAATTATAGAAGGACATAGGAGGATTATATAAGTCGATTTATAAGCTAAAAAGACTCTAAACAAACACAGCTTTTCTGTTTAGCTTTTTTGAAGTTATAAGCCATTCTTATACTATTATACCAAAAGCTTGAGCGAAGAATTTTTTTTGCTTATGTGAGTTAAAAATATGACTCCTTCATTAAATTTAGCACTATAAATCCACCGATTAATAAATCATACAAGACAAAAAGCTAAGTTAAAAGCCTAAGCCAATACCTTAAAAAAGGCCATATGAGCCAACCCAGATCAGTTCCATTTTGTCTTCCTCCCTCCCAAACCCTCCGGCGTGTCTGTCTCCCTCACACACGGTGCTCTGATCATGTCCTCCTTATCCACCTACAAACCTGCGGCACTCTAGCTTAATGGCTCCCTTCCTCTTCCTTCCTCAACCAATGCTTTTGCCCTACCATTTCTCATAGTGGCGGAGAAGGGAGAAAGAAGAAAGGGAGGCGGGAGGGACCTCAACCCTTGCCCTGACACTAGCTGCATCCCGTACTTTTCCTCTCCCTCCTCCTCTTTAGATTGTAGACGGGTCATAACTACTCCCGCCTACAAAAATCAATTCCCCAGGCATGGTTCAAGACTGCGTGCGGAAATCAATTTTCCTAGGCGGGCTTCTTAACAAGCCAGGATGCAAAAATACCACTCTATCAATTCTCCCCTCCATTCTCAATCCCACTAAGTCCTTTCCCGTCCACCCTACTCCTACATAGTTCTCCTCACTCCTTACACCCACTTCTCACCCTCCTCTCCCGTCTCCTCCCAAGTCCAGAGCTGCTTTCCCGACAATAGGCGGATCGTGAGTCGGATGGGCCGGCCACCGTTAGCACGCGCCTCATTTTTATAGCCACCAGTGCGCCGCTCGTTCTCAGCGTCCGACGCGAGAAAGATAGAGAGAGGTGAGAGGGGTTGGAGAGGAGAGAGAATATGACAGGTTGGCCCCACTATTTTTTTAAATAAAAAATTCATGATTGGACTACCACGTAGGACCAAAACCACTCTGTGGTTTAGGGGGGTTATTTGTCTGGTGTTTTAAGTTCAGGGTGAACGATATCTAATTTTTGAGTTCCAAGGGGTAATTTAGTCGACTGCAATAGTTCAGGGGGTTAATTCGTACTTTTTCCAATTTCTTGCGGAACCACATATGATAACTAAAGAGAAAATTATAGAACGACATAGGAGGATTATATAAGTCAATTTATAAGCTAAAAAGACTCTAAGCAAACACAGCTTTTCTATTTAGCTTTTTTGAAGTTATAAGCCATTCTTATACTATTATATCAAAAGCTTGAGCGAAGAATTCTTTTTTTGGCTTATGTGAGTTAAAAATATGACTCCTTCATCAAATTTAGCACTATAAATCCATCGATTAATAAATCATACAAGACAAAAAGCTAAGTTAAAAGCCTAAGCCAATACCTTAAAAAAGGCCATATGAGCCAACCCAGATTAGTTCCATTTTGTCTTCCTCCCCCCTCCGGCGCGTCTATCTCTCTCACACACGGTGCTCTGATCATGTCCTCCTTATCCACCTACAAACTTGCGGCACTCTAGCCTAATGGCTCCCTTCCTCTTCCTTCCTCAACCAATGCTTTTGCCCTACCATTTCTCATAGTGGCGGAGAAGGGAGAAAGAAGAAAGGGAGGCGGGAGGGACCTCAACCCTTGCCCTGACACTAGCTGCATCCCGTACTTTTCCTCTCCCTCCTCCTCTTTAGATTGTAGACGGGTCATAACTACTCCCGCCTACAAAAATCAATTCCCCAGGCATGGTTCAAGACTGCGTGCGGAAATCAATTTTCCTAGGCGGGCTTCTTAACAAGCCAGGATGCAAAAATACCACTCTATCAATTCTCCCCTCCATTCTCAATCCCACTAAGTCCTTTCCCGTCCACCCTACTCCTACATAGTTCTCCTCACTCCTTACACCCACTTCTCACCCTCCTCTCCCGTCTCCTCCCACACTCTCTCGCCCCGATGGAGGGCGAGGGGAGCGGGCTTGGGTGACGGCAGTGGCAGTGGGCTCAAGTGACGTTGGCGGGCGAGGGCGATGGCGGTGGCAGTTGACGGTGGCATGCTCGAGCGAAAGCGGAGGTGGGGGCTTGTGCGAGAGGGATCCCGCCAGCGGCGTTGTCAAGATGGGTGGATCCGGAGGCCCCTCACCCTCCCGCGGATATCACCGCCTCTCCACGTGGATCCGTCGATGGGAGGGGTGGATCTGGGCACTATGGCGGCTGAGTGGCGTCGATTTATAGGTTTTGAAAAATACCATTATAACTTTTGTATTTGTAACCATGCCATTGCTCTTTTGTGAGAATAAAATCTATGCCATTATCTACCATTTTTAGACCAAAATACCCTTCTCTTCTTCCTCTTGCCATTGCTTCCTTCATCGAGCTCCTGCCATGGTGGCACAACAGCGATTTGTCGATGGCGAACAGCTTCCGGAAGAGCCTCAACATAATCTCCAACCATCGAGGAGGATGGGATGCCCTCAGCATGGAAAGCCCACACCCATATAGACCTCCAGGAGACACGTCTCCTCGTCCGTCGGCCGACGCCGACGTCCCCACCACGCGCTGCTGCGGCCCGAACTTCCGCCTATAAAATCAAAGAGTTTTTTATTGTTATTATGTGATGAATAATTGGCATTGGAGATTATTGGTTTTGATATTTGGAGATTATTGGCGAAGTGATTTTGGAGGTGATTGATTTTTCAGGTGATGAACAGGGTTACTGTTTTTGTCAGGTCCGGTCAGACCGGGCAGTGTGTGCCAGTCAGACTGGCGTGTACTGCACGGTCAGACCGTCCAGCCCACGGTCTGACCGGCGGACACTATATATGTCGGTTTTGGTTTCGGGTTGTTTGTTTGGATATCTGTGATTGTTTCATGATTATGGCTTCTAGATGGATACTATGCGTATGCAATACTGTTGTTTGCTACTAATGAGTCAAGTTGGAGATAGCTTGGTCTCGGAATATGGTTTCTTTGTTTGATTGATGTGTAGGTGACGCCTCGGGAGAGTATTGCCGGTGATGGATCGGGAGTCGGCTTGGGGATAAGACGATGTCCGTGATGGTCAGATATCATGCGGGATACTTAGGCTAGAGTTCATTGCACGTGGTTGATGAAGATTCTATATGGCATACGATGGAGGTATTGTGTGCGTATGGGATGCGGAGTCGAATTTGGAAGGAGTCCAAATTTGAAATGATTGGAGTTTGTAAAGTTTGTTTCTTGTATGAGAAGGTTTCCTAGGTGGATTAGGACTTCTAGTATGAGTTTGGTTTGTGGCTTTAGGCTGCCTACCTCATGTATAAATAGAGAGGGAGCGTGAGGCTTCCCGGTATCGCTTTTGAGAGCAATTGAGTTGATAGTTTAGTTAGGGTTTTGAATTTAGTCGAGATTTTTTGTAAGGAGCGCTGTTGTTGCACTTTGTAAACACAAAGAGAAGCAATAAAATTGTCATCTACTTTGAGAGTTCTTCTATTTGTGTTTTCTCGGGTACGGCGGTCTAACCGGCTACACCCGGCGGTCAGACCGGTGGCAAGGCGGTGGTCAGACCGGCGGTATACCTACAGTCAGACCGACTTCACTCCCTGTTGACTTCTAAGGAAATTACTTATCTTTTATTCGAATTAATAAGCAGGTTGTAATACATACGAATACCACTATAAATATTCAGGCCTTGTTTAGATCCCAAAAAATTTTGGCCAAAAACGTCACATCAAATATTTGGATACATGCATGGGGCATTAAATGTGGGAAAAAACCAATTGTACAGTTTGCATGTAAATTGCGAGATAAATCTTTGAGCCTAATTATGCCATGATTTGATAATGTGGTGCTAGAGTAAACATTTGCTACTGATAGATTAAATAGGCTTAATAAATTCGTCTCGCAGTTTACAGGCAGAATCTGTAATTTGTTTTGTTATTAGTCTACGTTTAATACTTTCCATGTGTGTCTGTGTAATTTATAGGTTTAGTTAGGGTTTATTGGATCTATGCCATTATAAGAAGTAAGGGTTATTTGGATCTATGCCATTATAAATTTATAGGTTTTGAAAAATACCATTATAACTTTTGTATTTGTAACCATGCCATTGCTCTTTTGTGAGAATAAAATCTATGCCATTATCTACTATTTTTAGAGCAAAATACCCTTCACTTCTTCCTCTTGCCATTGCTTCCTTCATCGAGCTCCTGCCATGGTGGGACAACAGCGATTTGTCGATGGTGAACAGCTTCCGGAAGAGCCTCAACATAATCTCCAACCCATTGAGGAGGATAGGATGCCCTCAGCATGGATAACCCACACCCGTATAGACCTCTAGAGACACGTCTCCTCGTCCGGCGGTGGCTGCCGACGTCCCCACCATGCGCTGCTGCGGCCCGACCTTCCGCCATCCACTTTGAGTGCGCTCCCATCCCCTTTGGCTGCACTGCTTCCCCACTACCAAATCTGCTTCCATGGCTGGACAGGATTGGATGCCGCCGTCGGAGTTTCTGCGTTCCACGAGTAGCTCCGTCTCCTTTGGGCAACAGTCATGGCGATGGCGTCCATCTTGGCCACGCTGCAAGAGCAAGGCATAGCAGGTACTTCGTCCCCTTCTCGAGACATCGTCCCCATCAATGGCGATGGCCATGGTCGTTCCCGATGCCGCCCCCTCCACCACTCGTGGAGCATGGACATTGACGGCAACGGTGATGGGCGAGGCCGCAGCGGAGAAGGCGATAGCGCTGCACGCGTCCTGGCCAATGGAGATTGTGCTACGCTTGTTCCCACTGCCGGCAAGGAAGGCCGAGACTGCCTCAGCGGCCACGAACATCCACTTGCATAGGTTGTGGTGTTCCAATGGAGAGGTAGAAGACGAGCAAGGTTGGGGATGAGAGCATTTTTGTCAAATACATGCAAAATACATATGCCAATGGCACTATTACAATTAAAAATAAGCAGTAGTGGCATGCTTACAAATACAAGAATTGTGATGGCGTTTTTCAAAACAGACAAATTTGTAATGGCATGCATGGATCTAATTAACCCGATGAATATATATGTTAAGGATTATAAAATAATAGATATATATGTTAAAAATATTGTGAAAAATAATGTGAAGGGAAATGATTGGATGTTGATTTGTAGAATTTAATGAATTATAGATGATGTTGCATGTTGGCATAAGTTTTGTATGTAATTATTGCTAGTGGATGATGAGATGGCATGTTTGTATGTTGAGTTTTAGTATCAGTGGGTTATAACTTTATATAATAAGATAAGATACAAAAGAATTTCTCGATAGCGGTAGGTATTGGTATGCATCAATGTATTCATATATTATCTCTCAACACGTGAAGTCTAGCAAGCAGGGGCTATCATCCTAGCTGGCCAACCAATCACACATCATGTTTGTCGACCAGAAGGAGTTGCATCGTCGCAACAATCAAATCCTATATCGTATGACACACCTTGAATATATCGTCAGAAAAGCGCAAAATAAATCTTAGATCTTTGGGTTTACCAACCATTCCCCCCCCCCCCTCTCTAGTTGGCTTAGTTCTTGTGTTTCAATCCGACAAATGGTATCAGAGTCTTGTTTTCTTCTTTCGATTTTAACCGATCTAGAGTTTTTGCCATGGCTAATAAGTTTACAACTAAGCCCCATGTTTTCGATGGAATGGATTTTTCTTATTGGTGTAGTAAGATGCAATCTTACATTATGGCTGAGGATCTTGATATTTGGTGAAAAATTTCTAATCCTTATGTGATTCCTGAACAAATTAATACTGCTGCTTTAAAAACTGAATTTGAAAATAATTGCAAAGCTCGCAATATTCTTTTGAGTGGGATTTCTCGTTCAGATTATGATCGTGTTTCTCATCTTTCAAATCAGCAATGAGATTTGGAATGCTTTGAGTAATTTTCATCAAGGAACTACCAATATTAAAGAACTTCGTCGGAATCTTTTTAAAAAAGAGTACATAAAATTTGAGATGAAACCTGGAGAAGCTTTGGATGACTATCTTTCTATGTTTCACAAAATTTTGAGTGATCTTAGATCTGTTGATTCTTCTTATGATGTGAATTACACACAATCTGAGGTTTCTCGTCACTTTTTGAATAGTCTTGATATGCCTATTTGGGAGATGAAAGTTACATCGATTCAGGAGTCCGTCGATATGTCTACTTTGACTTTGGATTCGCTTTACACAAAACTTAAAACACATGAGATGAATATTTTTTCTCGTAAAGTTGATTCTAAGTCTAGTGCTTTGGTTTCTTCTTTGACTTCTTTGGATGTTGGTGCTTCTACATCGAAGTCTTGTATTCTTGCTTTAATTAATGGCATGTTGGCTTTGGTTACTAACAGGATTGTTCGAGCTATGAACAATGTCAGGTACATGAAAAGAGGTGGTCCAAACCGTTGCTTTGAATGTGGTGCTGTTGATCACCTTCGTTCGCATTATCCTAAGCTTAGGAGAGGCAAAAAGGAAGACAATGGTGGTGAGAAGACAAAGGAGAACAAGCCAAAGAGCACATTCAAAGGGAAGAAGATCAAGGAGACTCTCAAGAAGGCTTTTGATCGAGTCTATGCCGCTTTTGAGCCACTAAGCGATGTAGATAGTGAAAGTAAAGATAAAGATAAGGGAAAGAACATCTCCGATGTTTGCTTCATGGCACGTGGTAAGTCGGATTCAGAATGTGAAGACAATGAGGTACGTTCTTTTGAGGAAGCTATTCTTATTATTTTAAGTGCAAAAAATAAGAAGTATGAGAAAATGTATAGAAAACGACTTCCTTTACGAGTACGAAGGGAGTATATGTTATCTATATATGTATATATCTACATATACTAATTGAGTACTTTTTATGAGTTCCCGTATTAACTAGAAATATCCGGTTATTAGATAGATAGCATGATTATCACAATTTATTATAAAACCAACCAATTCCCTATTTTATCCCATCTTTAAATTAACCCTTCTAATCCTATACTTGATATCTGCGTGAGAGCAAATGGACATCTTACATCACGACTTCACAAGCAGATCTACGAGCGCTCTCAAGTCGCCCTTCATCAATCCAGATCGGCGGCAATTTGTATACCGTGAACCTACAGGCTTCAATGTCGGAACTAGCGTGAGACATGAAGACTTCGTGATGGGTGCACCTAAAGACTTCTACAGCTCAGGTACGTACAGTTCTCGATTTTAGCTTCTACTGTATTATTTTCCAATCAAGATTAGATTCTAATTCCGTTCTTCCCTCATCCGAAATCTGAAACGACATGAGTCATTACTCGCCCCTGCCGTCATATAGCTATATGAGTTTCAGGTGTTATTAAATTCACAAATCGAAAAATTCCTTGCATGCAAGAAGATCGATCTATCGGTGATTGTTCAATCTACAATCTAAGAAGGTATTGCATCAAACTCATGGGTCACATCTGACCTATTTTAAAATAATTTTAAGCATAGAACATTTATAGATAGTATATATTGTATGTATATGCACTACGTTGAATCAATATAACATGTTATTCATGGTCATGTCGTTGGATTTTTATCCTCATATGAGTAGTCCTAATACCACTAATAAAGAGAAAATTCGATACATGGCACAGGAAAAAACTCGGTACCAAAAAATAGCACAACACATTTTTCACTTCCACCAAAGGCATAGGACACCAATTTTCATGCGATTCATAGCACTCCCGTCACATTTACCATCCAAACATGTGAGTTGACATGGAAAAAGACTCATTTGCCCTTCTTCCCCGAGCCTGCCGTGCAATTAGGAGGATGCCTCGCATTGTGATTAATCTGGGGAGTACTGCACTTGCAAAAAGCTAATTAGGATTTAATTAATTAGTTGATTAATTAGGTAATTAATCACCCTCTCGGCGAGGCTATGGCTATCGGTGGCTTGTCCCATCCTCGCCCTCACATGGATGTAGTCTTTGGCTGGCTCCGGCTTCTCCTCAGCCGCCGCCGCGTCGCCGTCGCCATCATCTCCAGCGCCAGCGACCTTGGACCGCTTCGGGCTCGCGTTCGTGGCGTGCTATAGCACGAGTTGTTGGCGCTAGCGCCACCGTGGTTGCAGATGCTCCCGAGCCGGCCGATAAGGCGCCGATGGCCGCCATCTCATCAGTCATCACCACCGCCCTGCGGAGACGACACGAGCGAGCTGAGCGTGGAGTCGAAGTGCGCCACGGACTCCGCCGCCGCTGGCGCCATCATCATCATCTATTCAACCGCCACCGCCCACGACGGCATCATCGTTATCGTTCCGTACGCCGCCGCTGCAGGCAGCAACGCGCCCGCACTCGTGCCGGCGCCAGACGAGGAGATGGAGGAGGAGAAGTAGTCGGCCATCGTCGTCGTCATCAGCGGCGGCGGCGTACAACGGCCACATCCATCCACGCTGACGCTAGGGCCGTCCGCGTCATCGTCGTCAAGCGGCCTCCAGCGCAGGAGGCTCGCCCTGGATCAGCAGTGCCAAGCGCTAGATGGGGTCCGCCTCCGGCGACGGCGAGCCACGCGTCCACGTCGTTAAAGAGCGTGTGCTGTAGCTTGCTCGGCGGTGGCGGGGAGACAAGGCAGTCGCCCGGCATGCCGATGGCCGCCGCGCCGCCGACCACGAGGGAGTGGAAGAGGAGACCTGGTGGGGAACATGGGGAAAGAAGGGCAAATGAGTCCGATGAAAGTTTTCTCCACACCGATCTAACGCCGTTACTTCAAAATGCGACGGAAGTGCTACGGGGTGAAGAAAAATCGGTGGCCTATGCCTTGGATCAAAAGAGGAAACTTTATGTGCTATTTTTTGGTACCGCTTTCTTTCCTGTGCTATAGATCGAATTTTCTCACTAATAAACCAGTTGCTTCATCTAGAAACATTTGTTCTGTTTTAGTTGATCAATATGTAATTTATTTGACAAAAATAATTTAGCAGACAAATCAATATTTCATATCGTCAGGCATTTTTAGAACTCATTTAATATGGATTGTGCCTACTACTCACTATATGTCTTTTTTAGCGTGTCCAATTCACGTAATTAATAAAACTTGCCCGTAAAAATTATGTGGGCTATTAAATTTAGAAATTTGAAATTAACAAAATAAATATTAGAATAGATTATATACAATTACTAATTTTGTTTTCTTGGAACTGATGTATTTAGAGCAATGGTACACATAACTTACATTAAAAAAGATTTTACTTATAAATTTGGCATTTATATTTTAGCATTTATAATATTAATAGCAATATATAAACCCATCCCGTGCAACGCACGGGTTGGCGACTAGTAGATCTAATAGTTAAAATAATGGATACGTCAATTTATTTGGTTTTTCTTAGAATCTTAGGACATAATATATTGTGATTATGAGCGCTTTGGGGGCATTTAATTCATTTTTGTTGGCGGATGGCGTGAGGCCCTTCGACCAAATCTGCCGAAACCCAGGGCGAAGGCTATGAACCAGGGATGATGCGAGGCGAAGGGTTGCGTGAGTACCTGCCGAAGAAGGATGAGTTCGCCATGGCCAGTTCGCCCTGGCATCCAGCTCGAAGAAGGACGGCTCCGCCATGTCCAGTTCGCCCCCGCAAGGGCCGAAGAAGCCTTTCCGGCCCATCAAGCTTAGGAGCTATAGGGCCGGCGATCGCCCGACGGCCCATCAAGGGCCCATAAGCCCCCTTGACGCTATGTAACCATGTAAATGTCCCTTTCATAAGGGCAACCATGTAAATTCCTCAGTATAACCTAAACCCTAGTAGTAAGAATCTGTAATGGGGCTATAAATAGCCCCGAATAAGAATCAAAACACACATTGATCTTACAAACATTTCCTACATTCATAGTGATGTTAATGAATCTAGATAGATATATATGTCTAGATTCATTAACATCAATATGAATGTGGGAAATGCTAGAATGACTTACATTGTGAAACGGAGGGAGTATGTATTTAGAATTTTGGTACACATAACTTACATTAAAAAAGATTTTACTTATAAATTTGACATATATATTTTAACATTTATAATACTAATCGCAATATGTAAACCCATCCGGTGCAGCACACGGGTTGACGACTAGTTCATCTAATTGTTGTACAAACTGGGTTTTATTTCAAACAATCATGTCCGTAAAACCGCACGGCCAGATCGGTAATATAATATATCGATCACCAGGCATCAGCCAGTATATTGTTGGAGTACTTCGCCCCATCCACTGTTTTGCAACATCTTCATCAGATCTAGAATGCGTGTTGAAGTTCCGCTTTCTCTTGGTCTATCCTCTGACCTGGATTTATCTAATTTGATAGAGCTGCCGTTCCACATCCCTCATGTCAGGGCGTTTATCCTGGTCAGGTTCTAGACATGCCACAGCAACTTTACTGATCATTTCAAGAATATTATCTGCTGTAATCTCATTATCTCCTATGCCCCTTTCTTGTTTATCAACGTAGGCCTGTACAAAGTTTCCAACATAGCTCTTCTTCTCATCATATTTAGCCGGCTTCCTTGTAATAACTTCAATAAGAACAATTCCAAAACTGTAGACATTACTTTTCTCAGTGAGAATATGATCTTCCATATATACTGGATCTATATAATTTGGGTCCGCAGGAATGAATTTATCGGGACCAATTTTATCACCTGCAGCTAGTAATCTGGAAGTCCCAAAGTCCGAAATTTTAGGGATGAAATTATTGTCGATAAGTATATTACCGGACTTTAGGTCACCATGACGGATGGGAGTCTCCCGTGCTGTATGCATATAAGATAGTCCTTCAGCTGACCCAATAGCGATCCCCAAAAGCTTATCAACTGCAATTCTGTCATTGCATTTGAAGAGGACATCATATAAACCCCCTTCCGCGTGGCAAACTCATACACTAACATAGGAACATCCACTTCAAGGCAACAACCAAAGAGCCGGAGTATATTCTTGTGCTTCATTTCAGATTGGAGTATGACCTCTTGAGTGAATTCGTTTTTCCTTTCTTGATTAACTGTTTTGGACTTCTTTATAGCCACTTGTTGTCCGCCCTTGAGAGTCCCCATATAAACTTTACCAAAGGCTCCTTCGCCAATCGCGCTGCTATAGTTTCTTGTTATTTGTTTCAGTTCTTTCTTTGTGTAGATCTTTATATTTCTCACACCTTTCAACACCAGGCCACCATTTTGTTCGTACAACTTCTTGAGTTTTAGGTGTTGTTTCACCATAAGAATTAGGAAGACGAAAACAATCAAGGCAGAAAGGCCTGTATGTGAGATTGGAAAACAGGTCAGCATTCAATTAAGAGAGAACCCATTATATGCCACTTAGTTTACCATAGGTCTATGATTTATCACTAACTTTATCACGTTATATGATACGCCATCGACTTTTGCTTAACTTCTACGATTTACCATCGCCGTCTGGTTAGCCTCCATTGATACAATTTTATCCAAATGACCAAAATACCCCTGAGATAAAATCTTCCAAAATTTAGACAAAAATTCTGAAATATCAGATTTTTCAGTTTTTGGCCAAATTTTGGGTGTTTACAATCTTATGTTTATAATAGGACATTTTGATATTTTTGTCCTAATTTTGTAAGTTTTTATCTTACGGGTGTTTCGGTCATTGGGACAAAATTGTATGGTCTTAACATAGGCTAACCAGACGGCGATAGTAAATTGTAGAAGTTAATGCGTATCAGGCTGCCAGGTAGCTTACCTACAGCGGCTTTTGCTGCCGAGGGGAAGTTCTCAGTGCATGGTCCTGTTTTGCCATCGCCTGTCATTCCTCGTTTGCAACGACAATTATAGCTCCCTGCGGTGTTGATGCATACGCTATTAGTGGAGCAATTATTCTTACCCCGGAGATCAGCACACTCATCTATATCTGCAAAGTTTGATTTAAACCTATTAGTATGAAATGAATCATATGAAACGGACAATTTAATTTTTTTGAAAAAGGAATCAATCGAATAATATGTTCTTTGGTTTTTGAAGATATCATTTCTCATGTGGCTAATTAAGCTATTGTCACTACTACCGAATAACCCCATGAAATTCAGAAAGTTCAAAAACATTAACCAAGCTTACTTCATTACAGTATAATTAATTAAAGGACTATCGTTATTGAGTATTTTTGTTAGTGCGTACTTATCACTAGCTAATAGCATCTAATTAACGTTGCTCACCATTAGACTGCGAGGAATTCTAGAGTATATGGTTAATTTTTTTTTTTTTGCGAGGAGAGTATATGGTTAATTAGGATTAATCCTGTGTGTAATGATACGTACGATATGATATACTAGGAGATATAATTTTTTTTTTGTTTTGGTTATGAGAAGTGTATATATATCGGCCTCAATAGGGCTCGCGATACGATTTCTGTCACCACCAGCCGTCTGGCATGAGGTCATTGCGCGTTGCGCTTCCAGAAGCAAATTAATTAAGAGGATATTGAAGTCAGGAAGCCGCTAACAGCCACAGGGCAAGACAGCCATACGGAGAGACGCATTAATTTTGACAATTTGACCCTTTGCAAAAACTATTTTTACAAATGAACCGCTGTCAAAACTTATTTAAAAATGACCTCTTTGCTCAACGCCAAATCATGCATGTGGCGCTGAACTTAGACACCTCAGTGCTATGTCAGCTGGCGCTGAATGCTATGCCACGGCGGATGGTAGACTAAGTCAAGTGTGCCAACGTACATTCAGCGCCATGCTATTTGGCGCTGAGGTGTCTAAGTTCAGCGCCACATGATTTGGCGTTGAGCAAAAGGGTCAGATTTGAAATAAGTTTTGGCAGCGGTTCATTTGTAAAAATAGTTTTTGCAAAAGGTCAAATTGTCAAAATTAATGCCGAGAGACGACTGAGCAAGTTGTGGTTTGCGAGAAGACGAGATTAATTACTTAGGTTATGAGAGCGAGAAGAGGCCATGGCTTCTGGCATCTATTTCAAAGGCAAATTGTGTGAGATGCACGCAATTGATATTTGGCATGGTGAGTAATCTTTACTTTTGGTAGTCCAAATTTTGACAATGAACTAAACACGGCCATAGCTTTCTTTCTCCTTCTTCCTTTGGGAATTATATCAATGAACTAATAGTAGCATCCCTCGATCCCACCTACCCCTGACAGGCGTCCCTGCTGGTTGTGTGTTCGTGCAAACCCTTGCCCCATGGAATGACATGGAATTCTTTTTGCGTGTTTGAAGAAACAAAGAAAGCTAAAAATATTACTCCCTCCGCTTTTAAATATTTCACGCCGTTGATTTTTTTAAACATGTTTGACCGTTCGTCTTATTAAAAAAATTAAGTAATTATTAATTCTTTTCCTATCATTTGATTCTTCGATAAATATACTTTTATGTATACATATAGTTTTACATATTTCGCAAAAGTTTTTAAATAAGACAAATGGTCAAAGATGTGTAAAAAAGTCAACGGTGTCAAATATTTAGAAACGGGGGGAGTACTGTATCTTAAATGGAATTCTTTTTGCGTGTTTGAAGAAACAAAGAAAGCTAAAAATATTACTATATCTTAAAGCTCAAGGTTAAAAACACCTACGAGCAAGTACTATAGACTGTTTTAATTTTGAATCGTATGTGATCCATCATAAATGGTTTGCAAAAACAATCTGTGAAGAATGTCCATCACAGATGGTTTAAATAAATGCAGTGTCAATAGACATGCCAGATTATCATATACGATTAACCTTCTATATAATCAGCAACTTAAATCTGGGAAGTATATAGAAGGTTAATATCATAGAGCAACTTAAATCACATGTAAGCATAACACATCTACCCACTAGCAATTATTAGAAGCTAAAGCTCAACAAGCAAGTATACTACATTACCTAATAGCAATTACTATTGTAGAACATCTTAAATGACAGGCAAGCATAACACATCATCTAGAATATAATATTGTAGAGTTCAGCATATAAATATGGGAAGAGGATTTTGATCGTTCTTTGCATGTCACTCAAATGGTTATGAAAAAATTGAAAAAAATTGAAAAGTTGTATTAACATGTGATATATCACTCCACAAACATGCAAGTAAAAATTTAACTTCTACATCTCACAACGAAAAAAACAAATTTGACTCTGAATATACGTTAACTAGATGCGGTTTAATTTGTTTTTTTCATTTCGAGATGTAGAAATTGAATTTGAACTTGCATGTTTGTGGAGTGTTACATCACATGTTAATAGTCCTTCTCAATTTTTTTTCAATTTTTTTCACAACCATTTGAGTGATATGCAAAGAACGAGGGGATATCCCCTCGAGGGATTAAAATAGTTTCCTATAAATATATCAAATTGTGTTCCTCGCATCATTTTCACGATATTTCAACATTCATCATTTCTATATATAATATTTACATTTATTCATCCATTCATTCCGCAGCAAAGTGCGGTGTATCGTCTAGTAATTTTCTTGAACGATGCCTTAAGTACATATGGTTTTTAAAAATAACCATGCATGTCATGAGTTAGCTGTCACGGGTAATTAAGGTATTAATTAGAAGAGTGTAGGGTAGTTGTATGCATACCTTGGCATCCATTAACAATATAAGGATTGCCGTCGTAGATGACTCTGACAGGGACTTGATACGTTTGTACCTACGTCTTGTTTATTCAAAGATAGATAGATAAACACCGGTATACCCTATAGGATTTATCTTTTCACTTATGGTTATGTTTATCAGCTAAATTTAAATTTTCGATCTTAAATTTAGAGTTGATTTTAGGATTTCTTATCGAAGTTTAATTTTCAGCCTTTACTTTAAATAACTAAAAACACGTATATAAAAGTTTTATTCACAAATTATATTTCATTTACAAATATGCCGTTTCGATGGGTCCAGGCGCAGTTCGATCGAACTGCAGATTTATAGATAGAACTTTTATATATGCGTAGTACTCCCTCCGTCTCAAAAAAAAGATAAACCCTGGTTTCCGTGCCTAATGTTTGACCGTCCGTCTTATTTAAAAAAATTACGAAAAAAATTAAAAAGATAAGTCACGCATAAAGTATTAATCATGTTTTATCATCTAACAACAATGAAAATACTATTTATAAAAAAATTTCATATAAGACGGACAGTCAAACGTTAACAAAGAAACCTATGGTTCGTGTTTTTTTTTTGGACGGAGGGAGTAGTTGACGATTTTGCTGGGCATGCCTTCGTCTGTGCCGGAGTAGTGGAAGTTGCCCGTCAACATGAATGTTCTGTCACTGCTCCACACGTCCGGCGGCCACTTGTCGCCGAACAATGCGGGTCGCCTGCGAGGAAGGCGCGCGGCGGGCTGAACGTGCGGTCGCAGATGACCTCGAAGCCGGCGAGGTAGCAGCCAGGTTTGATGCCGAAGGGATAGGGTATGGTGATGTCGCCGCACTTGTCCGGACACCCCGGGAGTGCCGCCGGTTGCTGCTCGGCCATGGCTGCTATGCAGCCTAGGCTGAGGAGCATCAGTAATACCAGGATCATACTGCAGGCCATCTATAGGATGGGTGTGTGTTAATGTCTTATCGTATATATGTTATGAAACCCTCTCTCACCTCTCTTTATATATACATGTCTATGCATGCGCTGAGACATCATCATTTTGCACATTTATTATTATTATTATTATTTTGTGTGTGCAAGTGAGTTATCACTTATCAGGCCGAGCGACAACATGTCAACATATTTTTGTAGTGAAGTTCCATCCGGCCTATAGTTGATACAAACTTAACCGTACCCTCTGTGTGCCCACAGTATTTCGATGCAAACGAACAAAAAACTATGAATTTGTCGGGACATCTTTGGAAGCAAGACAAGAGGAATATTTTTTTTAGATAATGTACAAGAGGAATATATCTTTTTTTTTTTCTCTTCCAGATCAAAATGCCCATTGGCATCATGGCTTCGCTAAGTTAAGTGTGAATATATACTACATGTTGACTGCAAATTAATCGAACGTCAACGCAGATAGGAGCTATAGCTAGGTCAACCGCAATACTGTATAGCAACCATAACATTCTATGCTAGGTCAGAGCAATACTGTATAGCAACCATGACATTCTATGGTTCCCTAATCTGACATGCGCTTATTATTTAACCATCTTCTTATTCGTTTGGCCTATGTTCTTTCTTTAATCAAGCACGTTAAATGTCCGGTCTGTGTGTGCAATACACCATCGTGCATTATTCATGTTTTCATTATTTTTAAATTTCTAAACATATCTTCAATGTATTGCACTTTTATCTAACTATTTTATTAAATTAACTTAGTTTTTCTTTTCTTTTATCTTAGTTTTCTATATTTTTCTTTTGTCATCTCTTTTATAACATATTTATCCACATTTTTCTAAATTCAAAAATAACCTAATTTTCCCTAAACAAATTTTCTCTCTCATCATTTTTCACAATAAATTAAACCTTGTTGGAGACAATATTGTATGGAAACAATGTTATAAATGTAATATGCTAAGCATACATCATTAGATAATGTAGTTGCTAAGCATACATCGTTATAAATGTCATGATAACGTAGTTTCGATCCCTCCGATTCGTATATTACCATCAAAACACTTTCACCATATTTATTATCACACCTAGCAACAATTATTTCAAAATAGTTGCAACATGTATCTATATCTATGATTTTAGTATTGATGCCACGATTTTTTTCGTGGCGATAATTCACTTTCCTAGTAGTGTGCAGTGTATATATTAATATATAAATACAATATTTAGAGATTGTTCATACGCATTGTCTAGCCATTGTGAAATGAGGTCGTAGGCTACTTTTTGCTCCATGGATAGTTAACCAAGGCAAGTTCTTTTCTATGGCCATATTAGACCCCGGCAAAATTTTTCGCCCTGTCACATCGAATGTTTGATTCATGCGTGGAGTATTAAATATAACGAAAATATAACTAATTATACAGATTGCGTGTAAATTGCAAGACGAATCTTTTAAGCCTAATTCCTCCATGATCCGACAATGTGGTGCTAAGTAAACATTTGTTAATGACGGATTATTTAGGCTTAATAAATTCGTCTCACAGTTTACAGGCGGATTCTGTAATTTGTCTTGTTATTAGTCTATGTTTAGTACTTCAAATGTGTGTGTATATCCGATGTGACACGCCAAAACTTTACACCCTTGGATCTAAACACAGCCTAAACAAGTCTCAACAAACAGAAAAAAAATGGGGGAAACCTATAAAGATTTTGACAAATTTGCTACAGGGCACTTGAAAAGTGTGGTTTTTGCTGCTAGACACCACAAGAACGTTAATTTTCCCGAGAACACTTCAAAAGTATTGTAATTTACCCTAGGACACCAAACACATTAAAATACAATATCTACCTAATTGATGACAAAGAAACCATGTAAAATGTCAGTTTTGTCCTCGTCTTCTTTTTCCTTCTCCCTTCTCACGGAATAAGGGATATTTACTAAAATTGAAACCTAGAACATATAAACCTTTTACTAATTTATATTAAACAATAGCAGTTCTATTACTGTTTTATGCGTAACTTATAAACCGTCTAATGGAATCTGGCAACCAATACAACTTCGGTCATCTAGACAAAATTGTCTACACCTTTCATGTTGCGGAAAGAATCAGATCGCATCTGTTGGTCTTAGATTAAGGAAAAACGAATTGTTGTCCCTATTTTCAGACCCGACAGTAGTACCCTTTCTTTTTTGTTGTTTCTCCTAGACCGTTTATACGAATCGAGTGACACTAGCACCATTAGAAAGATATTGACGATGACTACAAACTTCATCTAGGACAACTGTCCTAACCTGAAACCCGATTGTTTCCTACCAGATTTGAAAATACAGCCAGCGCATAATCAAAAACCTCAAAAAATTGTACAAACGACCAGCGAATTAATTTCTATTCAAATCTCTTACGTCTAGGGACTAAAAACAAGTTACCCTTGGAGAGCTGGTTTTCCAGGATCTTCTATTCTGCGTTTCGTTGGTAGATAGCACACCGGAGGAACACTACCTTGCAACAAATTTCCCTAATTTACAAAATCGTTGAAATTCCTCAACATTGCTTCTGCCTTTTCATTTCCTTCTCACTACACTAGTCAAGGTCACCTGTGACGGGCCCAAACCCTCACCTTTGACAGCTTTGGGCTTGGTCAATGATCAGTGGTCACAGGTGAGTCCAGTCACCTTTGACGGGTGGCTAGCCGTCAGTGGTGACATCCACATCGGACGGGCAAGTTAAAAGAAGGCCATCAGAGGTGTTTTTCTCAGCTAGCCTAGGGCCAGTTAGGACCTGTCACAGGTGTCTCATCTCTAACGGGCCCCTAAATAAATGCCCGTCAGAGGAGACGGTCTCCAGTATATAGTAGCCGTCACAGGTGACCCACCTGTGACGGGCTCGAAAGTAAAGGCCCGTCACAGGTGGGTCACCTGTGACGGCTACTATATACCGGAGACCGTCACCTCTGATGGGCCTTTATTTAGGGGCCCGTCAGAGATGAGACACCTGTGATGGGTCCTAACTGGCCCTAGGCTAGCTGAGACCAACACCTCTGACGGCTTTCTATTAACGAGATGGATGTTACCACTAACGGCCGGCCACCTGTCAAAGGTGACTGGACTCACCAGTGACCACTGATCACTAACCAAGTCCAAAGCCGTCAAAGGTGAGGGTTTGGGCCCGTCACAGGTGACCTTGACTAGTGTAGTGAGAAGGAAATGAAAAGGCAGAAGCAACGTTGAGAAATTTCAACGATTTTGTAAATTAGGGAAATTTGTCGCAAGGTAGTGTTCCTCCCCTGCAAAGGCAACTTCTCTTTAGTTCCTAGAAGTATAAGATTTAAAAAGAAATTGATTCGATAGCTGCTCGTGCAATTTTTGAGGTGCTTGATTATAGGCTGAAACCGTGTTTTCAAATCTGGTATTGAACCATCAGGATTCAGGTTAGTTGGCCTAAATAAAGTTTATAGTCATTGTCTATATCTTTCTAACGCCGCTAGTTTCGCTCAATTCCGATTAACGGTTTAGAAGAAACAACATAAACAGTACTTCTGACCGGGTCCGGGAATCAGGACAGCGATTCGTTTTTCTCAATCTGGGATTTTCAGAGGCATAATCTGATTTTGAGCCCAACATAAAAGTTGTAGAGAATTTTGTCTAGATGACCAAAGTTATATTATTTGCTAGATTCCGTTAGACAGTTTGCGAGTTATGCATAAAATAGTAATGGGACTGCTATAGGTTGTTTAATATGCATCGGTAAAAAAAAGTTTATATGCTATGGGTTTCGATTTTACTAAATATCCCATGTAACTATCGTTAGTTGAATATAGTGGTTTATGCGTAGTTTTGCTCCACAGGTGTGGAGGGTTCCAACGTTGGAGGAGTTGAGTCGAAGTATCGAAGGAGTTAAGGCAAGTACAAGACGGACTTGTCTGATGTATAAACTGTGTTTTTCTTGTTTGGTTTCACATACCCTCACTAATTGTGTAGATTATATCGTTATTGAGTTATCTTATAACTACCTATCGTGGATGTCCGTATTTTTAGGGGAGACTCTGCCGAAATTTCTAATAATTTTGGAAGTTAGAGGTTTTGAGTGTATTTTGGTGTGGCACTCCAGGTACGTGGTTACTTGGGGTGTTACAGGTTCAGACCCTCTAAATGAGAGATAATACCGGATGGTATCCACCAAGTTGTGTATTGATCTGACGATCTTGTTGTGAATACCCCCAAAGGGGCGCCATGCCGTCCTTATATAGGCGAATGAGTAGTCTTACAAGAAAGAAACTTATCCCCATACGGTTTACGGTGGTGTTTGGATCCAGG
>CM020181.1:16230466-16277542 GCA_009805545.1 Oryza longistaminata
GATTTTTTTTTTTTTTTTTTTTTTTGTTGAGAAGGCTACCATATAAGAGAATACACGTGTAATATAAGAGTTCATCTTATTTTGCGTATGTATTTGTAGCATCTAGAATGTATAATATTCTTATTACCGATAAGAGAATGCATTTGTTTATGCTTTTTTGCATGTATTTGTCCATTTATGGTGTTATGAAATAAACTGATGATCTCAGGTTGGTAACCGAAGGTTTGGCATGGCGATTGTACCGTGCCCCGCGCCTTCTCATCTTCTCGACACTCCTCGGCAACAGGCGCGATGGTTGGGAACTCCTCGGCAACCATTAAGCCTATGGTTGCTCTAATCGCATTGATCAATAAAGCACAAACGATTATATTCTCTCGCTCTCACAATCTCAATTGCCTTTTCAACCGTTATCAGTACTCCGATCTTCACGAGAAAAGAAAGAAGAAAAGAAGGTATGCCTACCTTCAGTTTGATGATCGACACCATTCCAGTCCTTCTTCGTCGCCTTCGCACTCTCCTCCGTTGCTCGACGAGGAGTTGCTACCATCAGCATGACTGGCGTCGGACTAGGGTTGGTGGCCGTACAACCACCCTCAATACTGCATTGCTGACACCGCAATTCCGGCGCTCCTCTCCTTCTCCGCCAGCCCCTGCCTGGCCGGTCATCAGGGCGTCCCACCGCATCCAAGTCTAGGGGTATAGCTTTGTACCTACCCATGGATGACTGCGATGGAGCCGCCCACTGATGAGTAGTGATCCCTCCCGCAAGACGGCAAGAGATGGAATATGGAATAGCCGCCAGTTCCTCTCGTCGTCGCCCTGCCACCACCGACTGCACCTCCACCACCTCCATCGACACACAGCTGCCAATCCGATGCTATTCCCAACTCCCGTGCCACCGGGTTTTGGCCGGACCGGAATCCTAGCCACACGCACAGGGGAGCCGGCACCTCTTCAGTCCATCCTCGTCCGCTATCAATACCAGGGCCACTGCAGCACACCGCCCCGGCCTCCGCGTTGTTCCTCATGGTTCTACGAGCCGCACGCTCCGGACGGAGTGGGAACGGCGTATTGGTCTTACCAGACTCTGACTCCGATGAGGAGTGGGGGCTATCGGCCTACTTCGGCCAGCAAGCCGCTTTTGGACAAGGGGGATGTTGCTGCGGAGGATGGTGGAGCGACGGTGGATGCGGACTGCAGCGGTGGTGGGTGCGGTGGGTGACGGTGGTAGACTCAGCGGCGGTGGCGAAATGGACTTGATGGCGGCAGCAAAATGGGTGGTGACGGCAGCGCGTGGCGGAGAAACCGTGGGATGGTTATGGTTTCTAACCCTAACCAGCCTGGTGGGCCGCATCATGTTGATTTCGGCCCACCACCCATTTACATGTTTTCTTTCTTTCCGTTAACATTAATTTTATTAAATTAGCCATTTAACTTTTGGTCCCCATCCTTTTAGACAATTTAGTTAAGTAAATCATGAGTTTGTAAAAACAATTATCTATCCAATGGTCCTTTAGATCTCTGATGTGTTATTGGACATATGTGTTTATTAATACCTGCTTTAGTAAATTTACTTCTTATCTTAATAAAATGCCTTTTGCTATTATTTAAAGAGACGCCCTACTTAATCGCTTTGTTAATTTGCAAAATTCTTTTAACTTTGTATTTTAATTTAGGAATTCCCTTAATTATGTATAGCATGATTAATGAGAATTTAATGCATGTTCACCTACATACTTTGACTTGGAATTAAACCACATGTTGGTGGAGCCCTATACTTGTAATGCCCCGGTTTCGAATTAGTTATTTTCGGAGAATATTAGAACAAACACGGAAAAGTTTAACTTTAAACCATTGTTCGAATAGGCGATCTCAGGAACTGTGGATGCGTAGATCTCGTTGAGTAGTGCAAAATATACTCGAAGTCTATATTAATTGGAGTCCAAATGGAGTCCCGGGCATTGAAACGATATGGGCAAAAAGAAAAAGACTAAGGGAAAAAGGAGAGAACGCTACAGGCTACAGCCTGCCCTAGCCGCCACGCTCCTGCGCTCTAGCCGCCGCCGCTGTCGTCCGGTTACCGCCGTCGTCTTTCCACCGCCATCACGGCTATAGCTGGAGGCCGCAGCTGTCGCCATCCATCGCAACTGGTGGTTTCTTTCGTTTTGCTTCTTCCCTGGTGAGTTCCTGCTGCTGCTGCTTCTTCTACCGTTTCCTGCTGTTGCCGATCTGATCTCTTCCTTTCTGCTGCTGCTAATGCATGGTTTGCTGCTGCTGCTGATCTGATCTCTTCAGCCTTGCTGCTGCTGCTAATGGATGACTTGCTGCTGCTGCATCGATCAGAGAGAAGGGTCCGGAGAGCAGATCAGGAAGCTGTTGAACAGAAGGAAGGAGGGAAGGAAAAGGCAGAGCAACTTTCAGAAATTCCAGCGATCTTGTAAATTAGGGAAATTTGTTGCAAGGTAGTGTTCCTCCGGTGTGCTATCTACAACGAACGCAGAATAGAAGATCCTGGAAACCCAGCTCTCCAAGGGTAACTTGTTTTTAGTCCCTAGACGTAAGAGATTTGAATAGAAATTAATTCGCTGGTCGTTTGTACAATTTTTTGAGGTTTTTTGATTATGCGCTGGCTGTATTTTCAAATCTGGTAGGAAACATCGGTTTCAGGTTAGGACAGTTGTCTCTAGATGAAGTTTGTAGTCATCGTCAATATCTTTCTAATGGCGCTGGTGTCACTCGATTCGTATAAACAGTTTAGGAGAAACAACAAAAAAAAAAGGGTACTACTGTCGGGTCTGAAAATAGGGACAACAATTCGTTTTTCCTTAATCTGAGACAACAGATGCGTAATCTATTCTTTCCGCAATGAAAGCTGTAGACAATTTTGTCTAGATGACTGAAGTTGTATTGGTTGCCAGATTCCGTTAGACGGTTTAAGTTACGCATAAAACAGTAATATAACTGCTATTGTTTAATATAAATTAGTAAAAGGTTTATATGTTCTAGGTTTCAATTTTAGTAAATATCCCTTATTCCGTGAGAAGGGAGAAGGAAAAAGAAGACGAGGACAAAACTGACATTTTACATGGTTCTTTATCATCAATTACAATACGGTAAATTACATTTTACGAGGACATGTTGTTGGTGTAAAATCAAAGGTGTTTTTGATTATTATTCTGTGATGAACAATTGGGCATTGGAGATTATTGTTTGTTATTTGGAATTTATTCACGAAGTGGTTTTGGAGATGATTGGATTCACAGGTGATCGCAGGGTTATTATTTTCATGTGACCGGTCAGACAGGGCTCTGGTAGCCGTCAGACCGGCGTGTAATGCGCTGTCAAGACCAGCGACCGTCGCGGTCTGACCGGCCGACCTGTGTCGGTTTCGGTTTCGGGTTGTTTATTTGGATATCCGAGTTTATTCCATGATTATAACTTCTAGATGGATTACAAGCTAGTATGTTGTACAGAGTTGAAAAGGAGCGACAACGGTAAGCCAGCCGGGCAGGGTGAGGAAGCGAAACGAAGCAACTACTTATAGTGCCATGGCGGCCGGAACATCTGGAACGACGGCTTGTGCGACGCCAACACCAGCAGCACCGCCACCACCGCCGCGACGGCCCACGGCGACGCGCCGCCGCCGCCGTCGTCCCCGCTACCCCACCGCCACGACACCGGCACGGCGACCCTCCCTCCGGCGTCCACCAGCGCGTGGCTCCCGAGCAGGAGCAGCGCCACCGCACCGAGCACCAGCAGCACCCACAGCCCGGCCTGCGTGCGCCGCCGTAGCTGCTCCTCGTACTCGTCCATCTGCCACGTCAGGTAGAGGAAGAACCCGACGATGGCGGAGACCGCCACCACCGGCGCCGGCGGCAGGCCGACGGCGAGCCATCCCTGCCGCCACTGGAGGTCACTCGATTCATCCATGTGAGCGAGCTAGTACGTGTGTACGTGTGTCTTCTTCATCGATCGCTGGTGGTATATATTTTGGAGGCAATCATGCAAGCGAAGGATGTGGAATTGGAAGCGATGTGAGATTCGGTCCTGTGGTTGCGGATGAGTGGAAGGTGGTAGATGCTTGTGGAAGGTGACACGGCGCGACGTACACGTGTCGTGAGTTAGGAATGAACGAGTGATGGCGTTGGAGTGGCCGGCGCTTTCAGGATCGCTGTGGAATGCTACTCGGCAGTCTGCCATCGGTTGCTGTCTGCCATGCTGATCCCTTTAAGGATTTTCCTAGATCTTTTTCTTTGATTTGGAATTGGACTTTCTAGTGCTACGTCACAAAAAATTACTCTCTGCATTAAAAGCAGGATGCTGATGATCTATTAAAAATATATAAACCGGAAAACGTGAGTTATGTTAAAGGACCTGTTGGGCAGCCGGTACGAACAGTACCGTACTCACTATGTGCCGTCGCGATTGACCTGTCCAAACACAAGATGAATTAAAACAAATTATATTATAATCATAAAATTTTGATAATACGAGAAATGGTCGAACGCATTATAAAAGATCAATAACTTTATACAAGAAAGAGTATGTGATTTCTTCGCTAGAAACTATTTTAGACTCATAATTGAATATCCTTATTGTTTGTATATTATTTAAATGGTTATAATTTTTTTTAAAGTCAACAATATAGATTAATATGTGATATATCACTTCACAAATACGTAAGGTTAAATTTCACTTTTGCATGTTGCAAGGAAAAAAAATTTGACTACGAATATATATTAATTAGCTATGGTTTAATTAGTTTTATTTATGCAACTCACTACACAAACTTGCCTGATTGTGTAATGATATACCACACATTAATCCATTTTATTATTTTTTAAAAAATGTCATTACTATTTACTCCCTCCGTTATAGAATATAAGAAGTTTTAGAGTTGGACACGGTTATTAAGAAAGTAGATAGAATTAAATGGGGAGAGGTTGTGATTGGTTTAGAAGTGGAGGTAGGTGGGAAAAATGAATGGTGGAGGATTGTGACTGGTTGAGAAGAGAATGCTAGTGAGGAAGTTGTTATATTTTAGAACAAATTTTAAGTGCTATAAGTATTCCTATGAGAGTTTAAAATTTCTCTTTTCTTCGTACCAGAAAACAATTGCTCGGCTTGGAGTGACCCTGGAGAAATAGAAAGTGATGGCAAATTGAACCATGACTGATTGGAATAAGTCTATTTTGCCTCTCTCAACTCTTGCTCCTGGTTAAATCGCATCATCGTTTGGGAGTCAGTTTCATCTGATGTGGCAGCTTTGACCCCGTTGATTGGATAAGTCAGCTTGTGGGCTCCGCTCATCAGCGACTTCCTCCATATCTTATCTTCTTTCTCACCTCTTCCCCCTCTCTCTCCTTTCTCTCCTCTTCATCCGCTCTCACCTTCTAGCAGCACACAGTGTGGGATCCATCAGGACGTGATGCCGCAAGGTGGTGGTTCCCCTTGGGGCGTGCGAACTACCTCTGCTCGGTCCACGTGACAGTCGTGCTATGCTGACGATGCCGCAGCCGTGCTGCCCCGAGGATGAAACGATCGATGAATGCGATGGCAATGGTCTTCTGGCCTTGCCGACCGTCGTGCGAATCAGGCGATGCAGCTTTGGGCTGCCGTTTGAAGACGTCCCGTCGTGCGCGCGTTGCCTCGCTGTCATACTGTTTCCCGCAAGAGCTAGCGCAGGGCGGGGTGTTCCCGGTTTTTCACCTCGCAGTCCCAATTCCCATCACACCGAGCTTAAACGAACCCGCCTGCCGCGATGGAAAATATATCCTCTCTCTACAACTTTGCATGCATGCCCATCAAATAATTATCTTTGGTGAGTTAGTTTAGCTCTCTTTCTGACAGCTAGATATGGATTGCCTTTGTTACCGCCCTCTCTTTCCTTTTGGTGTTACATATAGTGTGAGTTGAGAGGCAGAAGATGAAAAGCAAAGCGTCTATATTGTTGAAGCAGATGGTGTCGACTATCGTGGTGGTGGTGAAGGCGAAGTTGACGGTGGTGAGGGCCAAAACGAGAGCGCCATGAAGACGTGACTGCTCATGTTCGACATCCTCCGCAACCGGAAGCTCCTCGTAGCGCCATCAACCATAGGACTCATGCCATCATTTTTTTTTTTGGGGAGGGGGGGCAGCCTAGAACAAAGCACATCACCAGCAGTAGCAAGAACGACCACGGTGACGCATCAGCGAGGAGGACGACGATAGCAAGAAGGTCGCTTACTTCATACCATGGGGTACACACCACAATGTAAATTATATGCCGCACGCAATTTCATCGAGTTGGGTGAAGCCACGGAGGTCTGTGCATGAGCGGTTGTTGTCGTCAAGCAAAGACCGAATTCTATCAAAAATTGGTTTGAAGAGGAAGAGTAGGAGGAAGGTGGAGACAAGTGCTTCAGAGGTGATTACTGTCAAAGTGAGATCTCATGATGTGCCAATACCTACTAGAGATGAAGTCAATGTGTCCAAAGTGAGAAACCGAAGCCGGTATCAGCGCAGGACGTCGGTTTGACCGGGCCTTCTGGCGCGTTTTGACCAACGACCCAGACTGGTGTGACCACACCTCAGGGCTGGTCTGACCGAGGTCATCCAGGAGTTGGACCATTGCAAAGGACCGGTGTAACCAGGACACATGGCTAGTCTGGCCAGCGGCCCTTAGACGGTTTGACCGGGTCCGAGGCCAGTCTGAACGAGGTCGTCTAGAGAGTAGTTCGAGGGCATTAAGGGTCATAACATAGCTCCTGGAACAGAACCAAAGCCAAGGTGAATGCCCGCGAATTTGACCGCTACTCAAAGAGAAGGTTGCAACGTCTTTGTGCTCAGGAGTTAAAAGAAAATAAAACCGAAGAGTTGATCGATAAAAGGTTCAATGAGTTGTGGACACCGCCCAGACAAGAGTGGATGCTTAAGCCAATGGAGTTGAGCAACGATGAAGTTGATAAAGATGACGATGAAGATGAGGAATCATCTGTTATTAGTAATGATTCGCCATCAAAGGAGAACATGGGTATCAACATCGTGTTTACATTGCCTATAGGATTTCATGCCATGGATAAGGCGGAATTGCACAACTTTCAGTTGGTATAAAAGATGCCTAAGAGGTGAAATGGCCAATAATGAAGTTATCGCCCTAAGATTATATGTTGTATGCTTTTTGATTCTCAAGTTTACCAAAATGGCATGAGGCATGTGTTTACTTCCAAATTTGTCACATTGGTTCGAAATAGAAAATATTGCTAAAATTTGGAGAGTGTCGGTTTCCTTCACCGGAACCAGTCAGACCCCCACTTATTGGCCGGTCAGACTGATAAGTTGGGCCAGTCTAACCAGCGGTGTATGGCCGGTCAGACCGACAGAGACCCCGACCCTAGTTTCATCGGATCTCTGGTTTCCTTGCTCGGGATGTTTGTTTCAGGTTTTTATTGGTTTGTATCCCGACTCCCGAGTTGGACATGGAGAAGGACCTATGGAAGGTAAGACCAACCATATACGAGGGATAAGACCGTTCAATTGGAAGAACATTTACTCACAATCCAATTTAGCCAATTAAATCGTTTTTTCAATATTGCATCTACTTTTTGCCTAGTTCGTCTATTTTTGTCGATTTATGCTGTCAGTACTGGAGAAGTGATCTTTGTGGTCGGCTGATTTCCACAAGAACCAGGACTAAAGATTGGTTTAGTCCCGGCTAAAAAATTTTTGATCTTTAGTCCCGGTTGGTGTTTCCAACCGGACTAAAGATCATTTTTAGTCCCGGTTCATCCCATGTCAGAGGCATATCTGGGAGCCGAGGATCTTTATTCCCGTAATCTTTAGTCCCGGTTGGTAGTACCAACCCGGAGTAAAGATCATATAGATCTTTAGTCCCGGTTGGTAACTCCACCGGGAGTAAATATTTTCTCCCATCTCTGATTAGTTAAGTCACGAGATATTTAGATAAGATTGGATCATCCCCTCTTCCTCCTCAGATCCGATCCCCTTCCTCCTCCACTCCCCTCTACTCCCCCCTCCTCCCCTTCCTCCTCCTCCTCTCCTCTCTCTCCCCCTCCTCCCCTACCATCCGGCGGCGGCGGCCGTGGCGGGCAGGCGGCGGCGGCGCGCGGCGCCGCACGTGGCGGTGGACGGCCATGGCGAGCGGCGGCCAGCGCGCATGCATGGAGGCGGCCGGGCGGCTCCCTTTTTTTTTTGATAATTTGTGATTCACTGAGATGTATAGTTCTTTCTTTTAGAATTTGTGATTCATTGCATGGATCAGAGATGTATAATATGTGGTGTATCTGATTTGTGTGTAGTTTTTTTATGGATTTGTGATATATTTGAATTGTTTGTATAGTAACTTAGGCTTTGTGATGTGAATGATTTGGGATGTTACTTTGATTTGGGGATTTGGGGTTTGATTTGGGATATGCATCCTATCGACGAGTGATACTCGTGGACCGGATGAGTTAGAGTATTGGGGTACGTTGGAACGAGGGCTACGTAGTACGACATCAAGTAGACAAAGATAAGGTGTTATACTGGTTCAGACCCCTTATCAGGTAATAGCCCTAGTCCAGTTTATATAAGATTGTGATGACGAGAATAGATTACAAGAGAGTAGTCGAAACAGATGATACCAACGGATCGTAGTCGAGGGTTTCGACGAGATCTCCCGCGCGACTTTGGCTCCACGTACTCCGGCTTCGTAAACTTTGGTGGTGTGTTGGGCGATGATTCGATGTCCTGAACCCCAACTCGATCGCTTTCTTGAGCATTTTCACCCATCTCTGTGAGGCCTACATTGGGGTAGTTGCCTTCTTACATCTTTTTTGTTTTTTCTATGAATTCTGGTAGATGGAGGCCAGTAGGGTATCGAGATGCTGGCGGGTTTCACCTACGCGATGGCATGAAGGCGAGATACATATCTCTCAAGTGCCACACATCCTAGACCAAGTGGCGGTCAAAGTGTTCTACCTCGAGCTAGAAGAACTCGATCCAGTTCTTGTCGTGCCCGAGGACCAACCTGCTCGACAAGACTGCTGTGACTTCCAAACCTCTTCTGACTCCTTCCCTTGAAGCCTTGCGAACGTTATCGGAGAGTTGCGAGAGTAGGGGCTAACCGGGTATGAGGTCGTTCAAGACTTCATCACCCGATGTATCCAACCACTGCAAGCCCGTGCCCACCCCGCATTACATTACGAGGGAGCTCGTGATATGACGGCGGATATCGCCGAGGGTGATCCTTCTCCTCGTTGCTACTTCTTTTTTGCTTTTTGACAATACTTTCGACTCGAGATCTGACTAGGTTTCACTTTCTTCCTCGCGCTCCAATTCTCCTCACGGATGTCGTGACGCAGCGGGTCAAGGACGTCTTGATCAGCGCCCGCTTCTACCGCTGACTAGGAGCTTCCGACCCCTCCTACGACAAGCCAGCAGCTGAGAAGGCGGCCGCCATCAACGTGCGTGAGAGCATGCCAATTTATATGTCCCGTTTAATGGAAGATCATGGTAACCTCAACTCTCTGCAGGTTCTGCCATTGACAGATGTCATTGGTCCCCTTGTCGATCACCCAGGCCTCCGCTTCCCTCAAGGAGAAGGTTACGGAGGAGGTTGCTGGCTGAGAGAGCAGTTCTATCCACTTCTGCATGGTCGACTACACCAATTTACTTTGGTTTGTGGTGCGTTGTGAATTTGTGGAGAAAGATTTGCTGCATGGGAAGAGTCTCAATTAGTTTTCGAACAAGACAACGTAGCACAATATTGTCGGAATTGCGAAGCTTCAGTCGACAGAAAACCTACCACCAATCTTGCAAATTTTGTTTTATTGGATATGCTTCGCGATTCGTGCTCCAGCTGCTTCTTCTCCGGCGCCGGCGAACTCCTCTCTTTCTCCAGCGCCGGCGAACGGACCCAACTCCGGTGAAGGGCCAATGAATTAGGTCCCAGGGTGGGTGGGGTGGAGGTGGGACGGGTGAGAGGGGGAGGGGGAAGAAGGGGGAGTTTCCGGGCTTAGAGGATGGCCGGGGAGGCGCAGCCCGGCGGTGGCGGCGGATCGGCGGGCGCCGAGGCGCCGGAGCCACGGGGTGGAGGCCGCGGTGGGCCGGCGTTGGTGCGTGCGAGGAGGAAGCGGGGGGGGGGGAGGGGGAGGAGAGGGGGAGGAGGCTGGCCGGGGGGCCTCGCCGACGCCATTGACGCCCTCCGACCAGCCGACGAGCGGTGTCGGCGCGGTGGGGCGGTGGCGGGCGGGATTGGGCGGTGGTGACGCGCGACGGGTAGCGGCTGCGGCGGAATGGCGGCGCGGAGAGGTGGCAATGGGAGGAAAAAAGTTAGGGTTAGAGCTGTGCACGAATCCTAAAGCGATATTTAATAGTCCAAAATTTGAATATGGGAGGTGGGATTTTCTGTTAACAGACTGTATATACAATCCCATATACAACCCTCTGCAATCGTTGTCCACACATCCATGTATCCCACGGAACGCCGTGCATTTCCATAACTTCAGTGTCGCGCGCAACACAATCTTAATTAGTACCTTCCTCCGTTTCACAATGTAAGTCATTTTAGCATTTTTCACATTCATATTGAAGCTAATATAATGAATCTAGATAGAGATATATGTCTAGATTCATTAGCATCATATGATGGGAAATGCTAAAATAACTTACATTGTGAAACGGAGGGAGTGTCTCCGTTTATTGTGTGGCAGCCCACCTCCAACCAAGGCCACCTTGAGTTGTCATGATCAGCTAAGCTGTCGATGTGCTCCTCCGCCGTCTTCACAAAATCGGTCACCACGCCCGCCTCCAAAGTGCCTAGCCATTACATCCTCATGCGGCGCGACACAGTGCTCTCGCGCGAACGCCGCCTTGTTCTTGACTGGGAAGAGCTGCCCGGCATGGTCATGAGAGCTCCAGATGCACAATCTCGAAGGAGCCCTCGGCGCTGACTGCTCACCACCTCCTCTGAGCAGGGCTCGTAAATGGGCAGATTTGAACATCTCGAGTTCTCCTTTGTCAATCTTTCCCTAATTAATATGTAATCGTACCATTACATCGAAATGAAATATGGAGATCATGGAGGTACCTCTATTTTTGATACATTGTTCATAGTCATATGAAAATATATATAAGTTACGTCTAAAATATTTTTAGTGATAACCAAATCAAAATTTTTAATATATTTTTTAAAATAAAACGAATGATCACATATTGTTTTACCTGAGCTGCCATTTTTATTGAGGCTGATGGAGATGTGATTCCCACATACGCGTTGTCTTCGCTTCTGAGGTATTTCTCTGCATTTCCTCCCTTCTTTTATGGAGATCACCAGCCATCCTCCCGGGATGATCTCCTTTGCCTCGTGACTGGAGAAACAGTGTGAAGTCGATCATAAACTGTAGAGCGTATGCGTCACAGACTTCCTGTGAACATGTTTTGCCCGCACATATGCTCTCCTTGTTTGTCAGCTTCCTGATGTGCACTTCTTCAGGGACCTTAATCAGTAAATCACGATTATTTCAAGAATAAAGTTTCTCTGAAATGATTGTTTCTTTTCTGTGACAGTAATTAAGTTTCTCTGAATCCTGAGGACGGCAACAATATAAATGTGTTAGGCACGACGTACTCCTAACTTGATACCATCTGCGTTACAAAAAATAATTGACATTTTGGATAGCAAATGGTCACCAATATACTATTTTGATTATTAGTTACTAGTATAAAGATTTTTGTTGGCATCGAAAATCATTTCAGCACCAACATATAGAGATCATATAGCTTCCTTTTCTGTAAGCGTCACGCCAAGAAGATTCCTTGCATTGGAACTATTCTGAATTGATTCACTTTCACATAATCGAACAACCAATTTATAAATAAAAAAATAAAAAATCGCAAGTTATAATGACTTTAAAACGTTTTGAAGATAAATCTAACCACTCTCTATAAAAAGCTGAATCAAATATTTAAAGAGAAATTAATGGTCAATTTTAAACACATTGAGAACAAGAGTTTCAAAGCATTAGTTATTTATGACTCAATAGAATATTATTGGGGCAATTTCATTCTTGCCCATACTTTTTGATGTAGGAGGTAGATAACAACTTATGCTACAACTTCTGTTAATACAAGATTCTCGGATTCCATCATTAAGATCCTCTAGATATCCCTCTGACCTCGACTACAGATAATGCATCGACATTCAGAGGCAAATTCAAAATTGATGCCTCCTAAACCACTTATATAAAATCATGCTCATTTGGTCAGAAGATAGATCTACACGTTATTCTACAACTTTTATATAGAGACTTTTTGCAGGAAATCGCATTATGTTAGCCGAAAAGGCATCCAAAACAGAACTGCGCAGGGCAGATCAGCAAAAAAACATGGTTGAGGAATAAATGGTTGACTCCAAACTTATTCGCTTCCCACACTTGATCTAAACCCTAGAGAAACCAAAACAGGGGGAAAAGATAATGTATTTGATACCTAGGCCTCCATGGCAGCGGCAATCAAAACCCTCATTTCCTTCTCGCCCTCGATTCCCTCTGCTTCCTTCTTTTCCCTTTCTTCTCCTTCCTTCTTCCTTCCAGGTTTGCAGTAGGGCAGCCATGGGAGGTTGTTAGTATTTCTTACGACATTACTAGAAATATAATTCCCAATAATAGCGCAGAAATACTTCTGATATATTATGGTTACAGAGGTTCATCGCAAGCTGCACGGATATACCATTTGTACATTTCACCCGAGAGTATTCCAAGGGTATCGTATTTATTTCATCCGTGGGAAATCATGTAGAGAGAACCAACTAATAATTTATTATATCTACTGTGATAATCATATTCTAAGTAGGGGTTAAGATACCAAGTTGGTAGAGTGACACACAAGCGATTAGCTACTCGATTCTCTAATAATTATCTAGGCTAAGTGGAAAAGGAAAGAAAAGAGAATCTGTTTCCTATAGCTTCTAAGATACATTAGTATACTACATTCTAGTTAGCTGATATACTTAGCCTAATACCCCTCTCATCCGGATTGCCCTACGGGGAAGCTGGTAATTCGAGATGCCACCCTGCACTACCGAGTTCTTTACGACAGCCCGTGCATGAACCGATGACAACCGGGGCTAAATACGGAGAATGACTCCCCAGGAAATTAACTAGATAATATACCGTCCGGAGGAATACCACTGTACTGAGCTGTCACCACCGAGCCGGGCCCACCTCTTCATCCGCGAATGATATAACGCCCAAATAATATATCCGAATCTAGACACCACGGCCTAAACTACCAGATAGCTACTCTATATTCATCGGTCATGACATAGGAAGATAATTGCATCTAAGCAACATCGGTTTATACCCGCAACCAAAGTATCTCCAGATATGCTAGCCATATATTCAGATTATAACATGACATAATATAAAGTAGGTAGCGTCATATACTCGAAAAGTATTCAATACCATAAATGTATATAGAAGAGTCATTCTAATTAAAAGTAACCAAAGCTTACAAAAGAGGGAAAGGAAGAGCTACTAGGTCATACCCGTAAACTCTTCGAAGACTTCGCGGATCTCCTGATTTCTACTCTAGTTCTCTTCCCTCCACTAGATACTACTAAACTAAACTTGAGAGAAACTGAGAGAGCTATTGCTGAGGTGTGTGTTTGAGTAACAGAGTGAGCTCCTTATATAGAGGTAGTGTATGAACGGTTTGTGGAAGGGGATTGTCGAAGTGCGCCGTCCAACCGTCATTGGGATTGCAAATCCTGGACGTTTCCCACACCAAAACCTGGATCCATCGCGCCAGGTTGGGTTCGGTGAACCACGCAGGTTCGGCCAACACCTCTGGGGCATGACCCAATCCAGCCAAATTCGGCTGGTGGCCTTCTCATGTGCTCCACTCGCAGACTGTGAATTTTGGCCCAGTTCATTCGGTGTCAGTTCTTGAGTTCTTGGGCCCATCTATTCAGTAACGTCTGGTTCTCGACATAAGTCAATTGATTTATATATCTAAGTTGATGTCGATTCTCCTCCACTTTATTGTCTATTCTCCTGCAAAAGGTTAGTATATCTAATACTAGTGGAAACTTATTCAATATGATAATATGCATTGCGAGCATCGCCTTAGTTCTGCCTGCTGTTTTGGTAATATGAGCGGTCGAATGTTAGATGGCGATAGACTGACCTCAACTCAGGTCGACCAGAGGGGGGTAGGGGGGCCCCAGTTCGCCCAGGAGGATACCAAATGACGGTAGAGCGGGAGGTGGGGGGGGGATCTCCTAGGGTTTTGGGGGGTGTGGAGGGGGCAGCTGGGCCTTGGGCTGGCCGAAAGCTAGCCCAGCTAGCGTATAACTATTGTTTTTCTTCTACTTTCAAACACCAAAACCTTAGGGACTTCCAATATATCCTCTACGGTATTCTATTTTTTCTAGGGCACTACATTCCAACCTGGATATTGCCTAATTTAGAACCAGTACTACGTTAGTGCTAAGGCCTAGTCATTTTTTTTTCGACTCAAAACTTCAACTTCCTCATTTTCCGTTAGCACACTTTTGAAACTATTAAATGGTATGTTTCTTGCAAATAGTTTCTATATAAAAGTTGTTTAAAAAATAAAATAAATTTATTTTTCAAGCTTATAATAACTAATATTTAATTAATCATGTGCTAATGATCTTTCTTGTTTCTCATGCGGTAAACGCAAGAACATTGATACATATAACCACATTGAATAGATTAAGAAGTAATGCATGGGATCAACTATAGTTATCGTCAAACTCAAGGCAATGACTTTATTTCCTCGCAAAACGGATCTAGAAGAAAAGACCACGAGAGGGGATGTAGATGTGGGTGATGCAAGTGAGCCACCCCCGCACTGCTGAAGGGGGAGGGAGCCAACACTATATCAGTGAAGGGGAAAAAGCCATGTTGTTGAATGGGGAAACAAAACGTGGCCATGCTAGGGTCGGGGGAGAGAACCGCCACGATCAAAAAGGGTACACTGGCTAGATCCGGTCACCCCCAAGCTCATTGCAACCAGATCTGACTACCCACGACCTCTTGGTGGCTAGATCTAGCAGTCCCTAAGCTATAGATTGCTTCCACAACATGGGAGTGGATAGGAGTTGCCACCAAAGTTGATCTCGCGATGAGGATGTGGGGGATGGTGAAGACGATGACCGGCGGTGCCATAGTGGCAGGAGGGGGACGACTGGTTGTTGACGGTTGTTAAGTACTAAATTCGAACGTCAATTACCTTAATAAATAAAACAGAACTAGTATTGTATTTCTTATGCGCATATTAGTTACAAATAATGTAGTTCCACTTGTCCTTGGAGAATACATTGAATGCAGGGATTATACAATAAGGTGTAGGAGAATATGTGCCAGCATGCAACATCTCCGGTGAATCACGTGAAAGCACATGGATTGGAGGGCCCAAAAGCCAGACCAAACCAACAGGACCCACATGTCAGCCTATAGGGGAAAGTTAGTCGAGAAGGGTGGTGTCCCTGGTTCGGCCGAAACAAGGTTTGGCCAAACCAGACTGACTCATCAGCCCTCCCTGCCGATGGTTACAGATGAACCGACCTCCGCAACCGCCATTTGATGCTTTAAAAAGGAGGATGCATTCTCCCTTTACAACACACACTCAAGAAGCAATCTCTCTATTATATACTTATATACTCTCTAGATTAGTTGAGTTTAGGCTTTGAATAGTTCTTTGTTTCCTAGTCTTCTCGGAGCTGTGGGTATGTCTTTATTAATTTGCTCTCTTTGTAAGACTATGAGCTTAGTAATGAAATTATCTTCTTTATTTAATTGTGTTCGTTGTTCATACTATGTCAATTGTATGACCTATCATTAGTTTATAGTTCTTTCATGAACTATAAATGTTTAGGCTAGTCGATCTACGCCATGGCATCGGTCCAACAAACTTAACGGATTATACTAGTTCTACCTTATCCATCTGAAGGGTAGGAGTCATGGGGGGAATTAGTGATATTATTAAGCAATATAAACATGGTGCTTAGATTCATTAAATGCCATTGGATACCGGTCTGCCCCACGAATTGTGAATTTGACGACAGGTGGTGATTGCCATGTCCATCTTTTGTATTCCACCACGTTCAGATATGACGTAAGAGTTCGTAAAATACCTTAACCACATTGGCAAACTAACAGGAAATAGTATCTCGGTAGTACTTGGGTGTCTACAATTATGTTCTAGCGATGTATATGTATATGATTATTGTAACGATTAAGCATGATAAATATATAAGTATATATGAAATCATAGCTTTCCTTTGTCTTTCTCCACTTGCTAGTTTATTTATAGATTTGATTTTTCTAGGTGCCACACTACCCAACTATCATTATTTTTTATCACTTTTCTCTGTTAGACTATGGCGTATTAATTATAGCATAATTAGAATATATTGGTCTATATTTTACACCGCCGCCTTCCATGTAGAAAAACAAATAAAGACACCCATGGAATACTCTCAAATAAAATGCTACAGTGATATCCACGTGCCTGCGGATTTATCTATGATCGTATCAAATACCAATATGGGAGACGTAGGAAGGATCAAGAGAGATGAAAGAGAGCCATGGAAGGACACTCCGTAAAAAGGAAAGAGATGAGAGACAACCGACAGGGACAATGAGAGCGAGCCAGCCCGATTAGGTATTCTTAATGGGCATCAGTGCCCTTTTTAAGAAAAAATAGCATTGAAATTTGACCAGCATGGGCCTAGGAAGGCAAGAAATGGCTCATAAATGAACAACGCATATGAGGTTTCACATATTTGGGGTTTTGTTGTAGTCAACATGGTGACAAAAAATCTGCGCTCGGCCGATAGTGCCGGAACTGTGTTGGCACGAAATAAGTCGACAATAGCCACAGCCTGGGAGATCTGCTTAGCTTCAGTTTAGGTCCTAGAATTGATAAGATGGGGGCGTGCCTGTCAGTTTGATCCTGTAACTGACAAGATATGTAAATGTTAACGACCAAATTTGGTAAAGTATGAACCAAGTTTGACATTGGAATCAAAGCGGATTCGGCAAAGAGTTAGATTCGAAGAACAGAGTATGCATCGGCTATGAAGGCATCGGCGTCTGCATCGGCTGAGACGGATCGGACGGAGGAAAACCGATACAGTCGATTCTGGTAATTAAACACGGTTTGAAGACTGGCTTCTAGAATCGATCGACGTGCTTAACGAGGAGTGCCATGATAGAGATAAGCTCTCAGATAGGCAATTGTATCTATTAATTAGGATATCTTATGTACTTTCCTTAGAGATATAATTGGGCAAAAGTCTGCCGCAAAGGCTTATGGTATCTTAGAGTTTGTTAGAGATAAGAGTCGTGTCCGGCAAGGACATATTTTGTATCTCGGGTATAAATATGACCCGAACCCATGTAATCAAACAACACACGTTCAATAATACTTTCGGCGCATCGCCACCCTTTTCACTTTCGTTCTATTTCGACGAGTTCTTGCTTTCGGGTTGAGCTGCATCGATTCGATCTTCAACTAGAGGTAAACTTGTCATGACGGTTTGTGTTCTCGGGATTAGTGCTTCCATCTTCATGACACTAATCTTGTTTATGTAATTCGTTGAGTTATCATATATGCTTTATAATCTCTGTTGGTTTCGCTATATAACTTGCCATCGGCTGGTTTTTACTGTTAGAAAGTAGCCGATAGAGTTAGATCTCGTTATTAACCTAGATTATATCGTCTATCTACCATCTCTTATATGTTTTCATCATCTTGTTTAGATCTTACAGTTATCTTTATACTTAATGCTGCACCGGTTGAGTTCGATCTATTAAGTTCCATCTATAATTATGATATCTAGCCTGTTGTATGATCATCAATAGAGATAGTATCGGAGTTTCAGCCAATCTTACCTGATTTAGCTATTTTATATCTTACATGCTTGATTGTTATGCTAAATCCGCCCTTTATATTTAGATCTTATTGCAATAAAGTATATTAGTCTTTCTGTTTGGTATATCTTACTTGTTTTGATATCTCAATATAAAGTAGTATCGGAGTATTAGCCGATATATGCTAGATCTATTTGATCGGCCATGCTATAAACATCTATATAATCGTTGCTTTAATATATATTTCGACTTAGATGATTTATATTGTCTCGGCATGGCGACCGATCTATCCCAATCACTTAGTTTAAGCATATATTGAAGTAAAGACTATATGCTATTAATATCTATAGCCGATCGAGTAGATTTAGTTCTATCCTATTTATTCATGACTGCCGATCGATTCCGACATGACATCGACTCAAAGATAAATGATATGTCATCGGTAACTAGCCGATCGGCTATCGTTTATGGATTTAACCGCGGTTTTTCCTGTCTCTTTTCTTGTTGATTGCATGATCAAATCAACTGGCACGCTCACGAACCTAAAAGCGAGATTTTGGACCTGCATAGGAGTTAAGCAGATCTTCCAGGCCAGTGTGTGTTTTTCATATCAATAGTAAACAATAGATCAAATAACCAATCGGCTGACAAGCCTATGGAGCGATCCCAGCCGATGTCGATACCAGCCGATGTCGATAGGGTTATAAGCAATCAACTATATTTCCAATGTATATTATGATACTTGAGTAAATAATGATATATAGACAATCGGCTGATAATAATGTAATTAAGCAACAATATGATCCAGTAGAAACCAATCGGCTAATAACGATGTGATAGAACAAGCATTGATCCGAAGGCATGAGCAGACTTGCTCAAAGTCTCGTACATGATGGTAGGGATTTTCTAGATTGAAGCCAGAAAAATTTTTTTCCCTAAGCATGCTAATTAGTTCGGGCGCCAGCTGTATAAATGGGCTCCGATGAAGGAGGTGGCTCATAGAATTCGCCCCTAGGAGCAGACAGCTCGAAAAGAGGTTGCTCCATGGTCGAGAAGAATTTAACAGGAATACTTCTCTGTGATAGCAGGGGTAATGGCAGAATAAAAAAGTAAAAAGGATACGAGGATGAACAAGGTTCGTAAATGATCAGCAACCGTTCCCCGACAACAGCGCCAGAAATGCGTATTGGTATTTCTTACGATTACAGATAGAATCCGCAAGCGCACGAATATACCGATGTAGAACTTCCCCTATGGAGTATTCCAAAGGTATCGAATCCAAGGGAACGTGTGTGGTCAGATCTTTCTCCGGTTCATCCAAGGACACCAAGCAGATGATAGGCTAGGATAGAGAGGATTTACTAGTGGGAGACAGTGTCTAGGGAAAGCTTAACTTTAATTCTAATGCAATACTTTAGGCACTGGCAACCCGTTGTCCCCACATGTTGCTATACTACGTACCTGGACAGGGAGGACTTAAGTGCTCTTGAGAGCTGTCACCACCTCTACACCTACTTCAAACGTACTGTGGGATACGCAGCAACCACTGGAGATTAATTACCCAGATACTGCGCCTACGCAATTAATAACTACTCTAGTGCTGATCAAACACTAAAGCAATCACTATAAATAAATGGACTATAGTGAACAATGATCCCGTATGCTGTTTAGGAACTAACCAAGAGATAATTCTCATGAGATAAATCTAAATTACTTAGGAAGAATATATTATATTAAATTCAGAGTAATAAACAGAATAAAAGAAATGAGAGAAGATTACCGACAACTCCGGAATTCTTCCGACTTCTTCTATTCTACACTCTTCCTATTCTAGTATACAATATAGTACAATATAGCTCAAGCTTAGAAGTGTGTGTGTGAGTGAAGGAGTGAAGCTTATTTTATAGAGCAGTTATGACGGTTTTGAGAAGGGGAAATATCCGAACTACCCCGCAACCGCCATCAGGAGATCATCAGGGGGGTTCGGCCGAACCAGGGCTGGGCCCTCCTGGCCTAGCCTTCGTCCTGTGGATTCCCTGGACTCTCCTCTGTCCATTTCTTGGAGTTTTGGGCTGATTCTCTGGTATTTTGATGAAGTTCACAACCCATCCTCGTATGGATACAAAATTTCCCTTACTTTAGTCTAAATTTCCTCCCAACTCAGGGTTTATCACCTGCATACAAATATACACCAACACTTGCGAAATATGTGAAATTTAGCACCTATTACTATGTTGGATGTTTTATTATCTGAACTATATGCAGATGTTGGTGGTATAGAATCGGCATTTAACAACCGCCAACAAGCACGACTAAGGTCGATGCAACTCGGAGCATGTAAACAAACATAAAGTCTAAACAATCAAGCCTTTGACTAATTTTTAAGAGTGGTGGATACCTCAGCTAATCTAATCTAGTAAAGTGATTTAGTCGATACCGGCAAAAACCCTAAAGAAGATCCCAGCCGATACAAGTAAATCGAGCAATCAAACTAGATTAACTAAGATATATGATAGGTAGGTAGGCAAATATATCAACCGAAACCAGAGTGATCCAAGAGGTCGAAGCGATGCAGCCTTGAATAACACCAATGTAGCCGACATAATTGCCAGGCCCGGCGGAATGTAGGACATACCCTTCGCCGGAGATTGAAAGCCAATGCAACCCCGCGTTAGGTGCGAAGTTCCGCCGGTGATAACTAAAAGCCTCGGAAAAGAGAGTGGCGATGCGCCGAGAGTAGTTGTATTGATCGAGAGATAATTTACAATGACCCTGGGTGCACATATTTATACCCATGGGTAAATACTAGTCCTTGTACAAGAAAGAAACCTTCCTAAGGATAAAAGGAAAACATAAAGTCCATATCAGACACTAAACACATTTTCCTAAAGATAAAAGGAAACTAACATACTCTTCCTAATTAATAGATAAATTGCCATGCCACATCTCCCTTGAACTCAGTCTATTCTGGATAAACTTCCTTTATTTGATTAATTTCCTTAACCGAATATGGCAAGAATCCGACTATTTTCGACTTATAATTCCCATCGGCCGATTCCAGGACTCTGAAACCGATACTGACTGTAGACCGATGATGACCTCGGGGTTTAAGGAATTTCACTGTTAACACAACGTTAAGTGCTACTATTTTCATAAAAACTAGAACGATAGTACACAATTGAGTCAGAAAATTGTAACTTTTCTCCCCCAGCAGTGGTTGACATGTGGGTCTAACTGATAAAAGACCTCATATTTTTGTTTATGCATGCTCATGCTTATCGGCCAAACATTGAATTTTCAACGTTAAATTTGGAGCTGATTTTGAGGTTTTTTCATCGAAGTTTATTTTTCAGCCTTTGCTTTTAGATTGCTAAGAACATATATATAAAAGTTTTATTCACAAATTATTTTTCGTTTGTAAATATGCCGTTTGACTTATTCCATGAATAAGTGAAATGATGGGTCCGAAAGATGAATGTATTACATGTGTGCCTGATGGGTGGGATATGACCTTTAAGGTAAATAAAGTCTATAATTCTTTGATAAAATGAATTTCTGTTGTAGCAGTTTTGTGAAACTCCTACCTAAAAATTTCAGCAAAATGATAGTTTTGATACAATTGTTGTAGTTTTGTGAAATTTAGCCTTTATTGAATGACATAGACAGCTACTGTGTATTCCAAAGTAGTAGCAGCAGAGTGAAATGAACAAAACTAGCATTAAACAAACTTGTTTAGGAAGGCTTAGCTAGCCCATGGATGGCTCTGTGCCGCGGCCGGTTCGATGCATCTTTCACAAGGCCGCCGACGAGGTAGACGTCTAAAATTGCAGTGGCGCCGCCGCCGAGTAAGTGGGCAGAAGCGCTGCCGTGACCCCAGACGTAATGGCGGGCACGATCTTCACGACCTAACTGCCGTCGCCGGAGCTGATTCCCGGCGGGCACGTTAGACGACAACCGGAGCTGGCGACGACCGCTTCCCGATGGCAACCGCGGCGGCCGCTGACGGTGCTCCTGGCGGACTGTAGCTCGAGAGAGAAGAAGGCCTCCGACGACAAGAACACTACACTGCGCAGCCGTGGACAGTGTCGTCGTCGCGGCCGGGTAGAAGCCCCATCGCCGGAGTAGTTGGAGGCTCCACCACCAGAGGCGGTGGATGCAGGAGCACTGCGTGCATTCCGTCGTTGTGACGGCATACAGCTGTGATAAGGAGGCGCCGGCGAGGAAGCATCCCCCGCAGACGCCAACGCCTCGCCGGAGCGGAGGGAGAAGGCGTGAGAGCATCGCAACTACAAAACTAGCTGTGGCACGTCTGTTTTGGACAGCACGATTTTTTTTCTCAACCTCGGCATTATGGATATAGATTAACGCTCGATGGTCGTTAGTTAAATTAATCAATGGTACCATCGATATCTGCAAAACGCCAACACACCTACTCCAAAGTATGGTACAGAATAGGGATTTGGGATTCGTTTCGAAATGTCTGAACCCTGAACACTACTGGCAAAACTATTGCAGACGAGGTGTTACAGTTTTTCCAGGCGAAGAAAATTTTTTTCCACCACGCGTGCAAAATAGGAAGGGTGGTGATAACAATCCGGCCCAGGTGGGGTTGGCCGAGGCCCAACAAATTAAGGTTGCCCGGACCCCAACAGTTTTCAAGCACACCCACTAGCGGAAAGGCCCAATCTCCCTAAAAGACTAGTCCGATAGAGAAAGGGTGGCTCTCCCTTTTAAGGTGGCTTCCTCCTCCCAAGCTAAGCAAGGTGGGATTATTCAGAGGCTTACACGGTCGCCGCCCGACTTTTACGTCTATGCCAGCGGGTAATAGTGGAGGATGTCCTCATCAGGTGGGGTGAGATGGCCGTCTGTCTGCGAAGATTAATCTTCCCAGGCAGACAACATAAGGTGCCGCCTGGGAAGATACATCTTTGTAGACGGAGCTTTAAGAGGTCCAGCTGGGGGGAAGATTGAGGATATTCCCACGTGAACCGCTTAATAGTTCTGCCTCCGAAGATTATTCTTCCTAGGTGACACCTAATGGTATGTGACTATTACAGTTCTTCACCCCCTCGGTTATGATCGATCATATGACGTACAGAACAATTCCTAAGAATGTAAGTGATTCTGATCTATGCATGTGTACTAATGCAATGTTCATAATTATTACATTCTGTTCATTAATACGAATCATAAATCCTATAATGTGTACAGTGCGTACAACTACTACAAAGTAAAGTGTGGGGAACAACCGGCAAACGAGTGAGAAGTTGCAAGTGCATACATATTGGCCAGTACTAGTCTGCACACTTATCTATTTAAAATCTTTTTCCTGCAATGTACAACTAATTCCTTCTATGTGTGTGTTATAATGAAGTATTACAAGCAACCTAAAGGCAGTAAAGGCAGTGTCCTTTACGGATAGTACATATGCGAATTTCCTAGGGTTAATGGCAGGTATAGGACCAAAAAAGAGGATGTAAGTCTATTGACACAACGTATAACTCTAATAGTGGAATGCGCACATCTAATTGATATTGTATTATATTCTCGTGCTTTCATGCATGCAGTTGTCTAAAATCGAACGTCGAACTAGCTTTCACTACGAAGGCATTAAAAACATACAACGGGACCTCTACCACTTCATCTACCGTGAGTGTTGTCATAAAGATGGATTTTTCTTCGACCCCGAAGACAGCTTAGCGATGAACGGAGAATACAAATCCATTTGGAAGTGGAACTATGTGCTTGTGTAATTAACAATATAGTTAGAAATGATAGTATTGTAAATATTATTGTATGGCCAACACATGATGGCCAATAGTACTGTAATTAGTGCATCAAACATATGTGTATTATATCCTTGTTAGCTGTTGGATGTATTTATGTATTAATGAATTAATTAATTGCATCATTATTGATTAAAAATCAATATTATTAAATCTGACAAGAAAATTTATATTTTGGCTCGAATATTTTCTCAGGCGGCCATCCTACTCAAATGAAACCCGAACTACCTATTTTGCAAGCGGCATAATCATATTTTCGTAGGTGATATGTTCTGGCTCTGTCCGCATGGCAAGAAAGATTTTCGTAGGCAGACAAGCTGTCCGCCTGCGAAAATTTATCTTCCTAGATAGACCGGCCGGACGCCTGCAAAAATGGAATATTTTCACAGGTCTTTGCGTAAAGGCAGACCGGCTGTTCGCCTGCGAAGACCATTTTTATCACTAATAAATAGTATTCAGAATAGTGGAAATTCAGATAATTTCATCAATTACGGTGAGCTCCGAGACAACATTTAACTCCCATTTCGTCTGGATTTCGTTCGTATGGTTACTATTTGATCAACTTTGTCCAAATTTTTCGAAATTCGTTCATCTCGGTGGAGCTCAAAATTTTTATGCAATCGGATTGCAAAACCCTGGTACTTTTTCTATTATGAATAAAATACATGAGCAGGACATAAATTTAGATTAGGGTGTCATCTAGGTTTTTGAATTTGTAAACTACACATATAGATAATTAATCTTGGTTTATCACCCAAGATTTCAAATGTAGATGTTGTAGCTCTGACGGTGATGTGGCCATCTACGTTGATGAGAATTTTGTATTTAAGCCCCTCCACTACATTATGCCTCCAGATCGACTCCCATCACGCTCGTGAAAGAGGGGGCGAAGAGGGTACCCAGATGACAACAAAAGAAGGCACCTGGAGCCGATATTTTTTTTAGATGGGTATTTCTTTTACCCGGCCTCTATATCCAACCGGATATATGCAGCCTTATTAAACTAGGAACTAGCGAATAGGGAACTTAGCCCATAAATAACCCAATCTAAAATTCGCTTCTATGGAGATTTGAACACAGACCTTAGGGTGCTACTCAAATCACTGCAACATCCTTGCTCCGAGGACATCATATCACCGACGAGATCCACCGCTGTAAACGCGGTTTCTTTGTCTCCTCTTGAACAAGCACACTAGCGGCCTGAGCTGATCTTGGTCATGCTATAGCAGAGGGCGCTGAATGCGATTTTTTTCCATTGTGGATGGCCAAATTAGCATCTGAGCTGTCAATTGCATTTTGGACCTTACGTGATACATTAAATCAAGATTAGTCCCATATATGTACGCTACTAAAAATCACTAATATAAGTCGGTACTATAGGTACTGAAAGTGGTAAAAACCGGCCCCTACAGTGCCGTTGCCGCCCACCAGCCCGCCCACGCGCCAAAACGAGCAAGAACTGGCACCTTTGTCACCTAAAAGGTACTAGCACCTTTTACCCCTGTCAGATATAGAGGCCGGTTGTAAAAAAAAAAACTGGCATCTTTTAGAACCCATCCCATCGGACTAGTTGGCGCGGGGCCCACCCTAGAACCTGCATTTCTACTGAGCCGAGGTCACCTAAAAGGTACCGGCACCTTTTCCCCCTGTCAGAGATAGAGACCGGTTTTAAAATAAAACCGGCATCTTCTAGTACTCATCCCATCGAACTAGTTGGTATGGGGTCCACACTAAAACCGGCATCTATACAAAGCTGAGCCGAGCCGATCGAGTACCGGCCTTACCATACAACGCGAACATCAGATCCGTCCTTATCCTCTCCGTCTATCCGTCTCTCTCTCGTTCTCTCCGTCTCTCTCTCGCATCTCTCTCTCGCTCGCTCTCTCTCACCGGTCTAGACAGCAGCCGGCAGAGTGGCGGCGGCAACAGCCCGGCAGAGGCGGCAGCGGCGGTGATAGCGCCGTCCCCTCTGCCTGATGTAGCCCGAGGGGAGGCGGCGGACCTCAGCAGCTGTCGGGCGACGGCCCGGCGGAGGTGGCAGCGGCGTGGGAAGGTCACCCCCTACCCACGTATTAAAAAGGAGGAAGATCCTTTCTCAATTCCCTATCCCCATCCAACCAAAATTTTCATGTCTCCCAACCAAACAAAACTGTTACTAGCCTCAACCCTCTAAACTCTCAATCGCTTCTAAAAACTCACCCCAACCATAGGAGTCAATTTTGGAGTAATAGAGCTGATCTTGGTCATGCTATAGCAGAGGGCGCTGAATGCAATTTTATTCCAGTGTGGATGTCCAAATTAGCATCTGAGCTGTGTCAATTGCATTTTGGACCATACGTGATACATTAAATCAAGATTAGTCCCATATTTGTACACTATTACAGAAACACTCATATAAGTCGGCACTATAGGTGCTGGAAGTGGTAAAACCGGCACCTACAGTGCCGTTCCCGCCCACCAGCCCGCCCACACGCCAAAACGAGCAAGAACTAACACTTTGTCACCTAAAAGGTACCGGCACCTTTTCCCCCTGTCAGAGATAGAGACCGGTTTTAAAATAAAACCGGCATCTTCTAGTACTCATCCCATCGAACTAGTTGGTATGGGGTCCACACTAAAACCGGCATCTATACAAAGCTGAGCCGAGCCGATCGAGTGCCGGCCTTACCATACAACACGAACATCAGATCCGTCCTTATCCTCTCCGTCTATCCGTCTCTCTCTCGTTCTCTCTGTCTCTCTCTCTCTCTCTGTCTCTCTCACCTCTCACCTCTCTATCTCGCTCGCTCTCTCACCGGTCTAGGCGGCGGCGGCGGTGATAGCGCCCTCCCCTCTGCCCGATGTAGCCAGAGGGGAGGCGGTGGACCTCGGCGGCTGCCGGACAACGGCCGGCGGAGACGGCAGCGGCTTGGGACGGACACCAGCACTGTCCCTCCTCCTCTCTGTCCCACCACCTTCCTATCGTTGATCGGGCGGCCAGATCCAGCACGCCCCATCGCCAACGGCGCGATCTTGGTCATGCTATAGCAGAGGGTGCTGAATGCAATTTTATTCCATTGTGGATGGCTAAATTAGCATCTGATCTGTGTCAATTGCATTTTGGACCGGACGTGATGCATTAAATCAAGATTAGTGGCACGCTAATATAACGCTAATATAAGTCGGCACTATAGGTGCTGAAAGTGGTAAAACTGGCACCTACAGTGCCGTTCCTGCCCACCAGCCCGTCCACGCGCCAGAACGAGCAAGAACTGGCACCTTTGTCACCTAAAAAGTACCAGCACCTTTTACCCCTGCCAGAGATAGAGGCCGGTTTTAAAATAAAACTATCATCTTTTAGTATCCATCCATCAGAAGAGTTGGCGCGGGGCCCACCCTATAACCGACATCCCTACCAAGCTGAGCTGTTCCGATCGAGCGCCGTCCTTACCATACAACGCGCGCATCAGATCCGTCCTTATCCTCTCCGTCTCTCTCTCGTTCTCTCCGTCTCTCTCTCGCCTCTCTATCCCGCTCGCTTTCTCTCACCGGTCTAGGCGGCAGCCGGTGGAGCGGCGGCGGTGGCGACCCGACGGAGGCAGCTGCAGCAGAGATAGTGCCCTCCCCTCCGCCCGGTGTAACCAGAGGGGAGGCGGTGGACCTCGGCGGCTGCCGGGCGACAGCCCGACGGAGGCGGTAGCGGCGTGGGAAGGCCACCGGCACCGTCCCTCCTCCTCTTCATCCCACCACCTTCCTATCGGCGCTTGGGCAGCCAGATCGGGCACGCCCCATCGCCACTGGCGCTCAGGGACGGCCAAATCCCGCCCCTCCCCACTAGCACTTGGGGGAGGCCAGATCCGGGGGTGGTGGTCGAGGAGGCTGGGCGCAGGGGACGTTGGCTGTGGTGGAGGCCGGGCGTGGCCGGAGGCTTCCACGAAGGTGCAGTGGGCTGCCTCCACAACAGTGTTCCTTGTTGGTTTTTGATTTTGTTGTTGTTGTTTAATGTGTTGTTGGATGCGGCAAGAAATGTGGTGTTGTTTTTTTTAAATTATACACCACTGCCCGTCTTTGTTGTTCTTGGATGGACGGTGAGATCATGAGAAATGTGTTATGGATTCTTGGTACAGGAATGTTGATGGATGTGTTCTTGGATTTGGGTGATTGGAAGTTGCTCGATGCATTGGCTCGAATCAAGCCGATGCATTGAGCCGGTATTTTTGGCTCGTGAAAACATCTTAGGTGCCGGTTGGGAACCCCACAATCGGCACCTATATTTGTTATAGGTGTCGGTTCTACAACCGGCACCGATGATCAAAGTCATCGTACCGTCTGTGGGGTGCCTGTTGGAAAATTCGGCACCTATGGCTTGTTTCCAACCGGCACCAATCCGGATTTCTGTAGTAGTGGTATTTTACAAGTTCACGTAGATGACACATAGGTCCAAGTTTGAGAATGTATACCATTCATTTTACTCTTTTGTAATGTTTGATAATTGATACTCGTGCATATACTCGAGAAAGTAGTCGTTAGCCTATGTATTAATAGCCTTAATTAGGTTACTATTAGTGATATTTAAGATAATAATTTTCTCACTAGTGTCAGCTTATCGATATGGAATAATGAATTTTCTACCGGCCAATTGACTAACGCGAATACCTAGCTAGCGTGGAAGGTATCATTCTATCCGTGGATGTAGTTTTTTTTAATGTTCGAGTTAAAATAGTTGTTTAGAGGCGAAGTGAGCATAGCTCAACTGGTTAGGTTCCTTGTGGTGGAACCAGTCCACCCGGGCTGCTCGCCTGCATCGTACACTTAAGGTTTCTGTCTCCCAATTCCATCCCCGAGCTCCCAAATCCCTAACCCCAACTCTTTGACTCCAATACCCGTTATCTGATTTTTTTTCTTTGTTATTTGTGTGTGTGTGCAGGACAGCGGGAGAGGGTCACAATGGTAGAGAGCACCTTGCAGATTGGATAGATCGTTGGTAATGCCTCGTCCAATAATTAGTGCTCCCTCCGTCCCATAATATATGGGATTTTGGGGATGTGACACATCCTAGGACCATGTATCTGGACATGCTCCTGTCCAGATAATAGTCTTAGGATACGTCACATCCCTCCAAAATCCCATATATTATGGGACGGAGGAAGTACATCTTTATTCACTGCAAAATCCAAATTTAAATCCCGGTTCCTCCCCTCCCAAACGCGAATGCACCAAAATCCCATCACTTTATAGGTTTATAGGTTAGACTATCACGAGCAGGCATTTTAACGATAGTGTACACTTTCTACAGTTGGCCTTCAGCGATGCATCGAAAGCACTACTACTATATGTAAAATGAATACTTTTTAAATAATGACACCTGAACATGTAAAATGTCCTGCATTGGTAATGTGCAAGCACTGATATATTGCCTAAACTGATTTTATTGACTACTATACATTGTTATATTACACTATTGAGAACATGGTTCTATAGGTGCTAATATTGTTGGCAGAATCCGTTCCAAACATAGGGATTTTTCTTTTTACCTTGGAGGATTTGAGAAATTCAGACACCAATATCTTTTCCAAGCGCTTTATTCCCTTGGACTGAATTTCTAGATTAAACTTCCTGATTCAGTTTAACAGGGATTCTCAAACTGTCAGCTCTTGATTTCCCTTTTATCGTAGACGTTCTCCCAAAAAATACAATCACAAAGGTAGACATCTCATTCAATTCAGAGAAATATATTTTTGTATATGTGTTTTTTTAATTTTTTTAAAAAAATTCAGATTATTGCATCATCTTGTTTATACAAAATTGCAGAATCCCATTTCATAATCTATACTGTATATTCTTTTAGGCCCCATTTGATTCAAAGGAAATTCATAGGAATTCTAAAGGATTTCATTCCTACAGAAATTTTTCGTATATAGCCCTTTGAATCAAAGGAATGAATCTTATAGGATCCTATTAAATTCCTATGGAATGCCTAATGTTATGCAAGTTTTGGAGGAAATCTAGCATGAGGTTCTACCTTATGGAAACTTTCCTATGAGTCTTCATCTCTCCTCTAATTCCTGCGTTTTTCCTGCGGTCCAATCAAACAGCTATTTCTGTGTTTTTCCTGTGTTTTGCAATCCTCTGTTTTACACTTGCATTCCTGTCAGAATCCTACATTTTTCCTATTCATCCGTTTTTCCATTCCTACAATTCAAAGGGGCCCTTAGCTTCTAAGTTGAATGGACCTCATGCATGATTAAATTTTCAATCTATATTCTAACTAATGTTCACTGGTCAAATAAGGGAATCTATATAGTTCATGTGGACTGCCAGCGTATATTCTATCTTTTACCCTGTAATTCACCAATTGCAATCCTACAAACCTCATTCATCAAATCCAGCGATCTAGAATCATCCAAACCAACGCCTTAGATAAGAAGCTAGAGGCAAAACATTCAGCCACCGCAGCCGATCGCCGGGAAGTCCTCGCCGCCCTTTCCCCTGATCAAGTGCTCGATCTGCCTGGACACGTGCCTACGGCAAGTCTGCCTGGACTCGGTGAGCAGCTTTTTTTCTTATATATACTTGCAGTTTAATTTTCCTCTCTCCCACTGTAGCATACATCATCAGTGAGATTATTAATATCAGATTATGTGCATGTGTGACACAAAATGTATTATATAAATGGACTTCTCATTCGATTGCCGCTTCCTGAATAATGTAAATAATCCTAATATTAAATTATCAATGGCTATTAGCCTATTATGTATTTGTGAAAAAGTTACTGAAGTAGAGATAAATAATGAATACAAATGAATATATACTTGCAGTTTAATTTTCCTCCCTCCCACTATAGCATACATCAGTGAGATAATTGAAATCAGATAATGTGCATGTGTGACACAAGAAGTTAATATATAAATGGACCTCTCATTCGATTCCCGCCTCCTGAATAATGTAAATACACACCTATTTCCATGTTAACAAAATAATAAACAAATCATTAATGTTAACAAAATAATTCCATATTCTCAGATATATCCTTAATTTATTTTTCATTGGTTGGCGTAGCTTTTCAGCATATAATTTGACCAAAAAAAATCCATGATTAAAAAAAAACATAAGTATCACCATTTTTTAATATATCTGTGTGTGTGTTTTTTATACATTCTTATGGAATCATCTTTTTCGTATCCTCGCTGTTAAATTACTTTGGTACTTGCTGTACAAAATAATTTGAGAAGCTCACCATGTGTTCATGGCTAATTGTCCGCACTAAAATGGGATTGAAATTGGATTGAACATCTTCAATTGTAATGCAATATGTGCATATGTCTAATTGTTTTAGCGACATGGAGTCTCATAAAATTTATTACTAATGCTAGAACTGACAGTCTCACCTGCACTGAACTATTCAAGTTACCATCATCCTGCCCTTGATGGTAATTTAGAAACTTAGATCCATTCACGATTTGAAGATTGCTAACGTGATGAAGAATTCCAAAATGGAGGTTGAACCTTCTGAGTTCATGGCGTCTACAATTAGATAAAACCAACCGATATACGAACTAAAATGAACTTAGAACTGACTTTTATTGAGTCGAACTGCACCTAAAATAATATATTTTGTGTTAGTATCTCTGGGAAGGTATCGATATGTCATTTTTCCATTATTCCACTAATATTTTGGACAAACAGCAGGCACATACTGCATCCTATTTTGCATCTTGATTCAGCAGCTAGACTCGATGTCTGTCTCTTTCAGCTAGACTTGGTCAGCCATCAAATTTGCAGGCTTACATGCATGTCTAAAAAACTGAGAATATCGGGCACATTAGCGATTCCTGATAAGAGAAGCTTAGAATATGTCTGGGGAGTGAGGATTTAAATTCTTAGTTTTTAGCCCAATTGACAATACAAAGATTTGTACCCAGGATATATATCATGAATTAGCTATGTTTCCTTTGTATGGACCTATGTGTAAGAGATGATTTGAAAAATACAACATTTGTGATGTTATTTTTCAAATACAACATTACAAGTGCTTTATTCCCTTGGACTAAATTTCCAATATTCAACTTTCTGATTCGGTTTAACAGGGATTCTCACACTGTCAGCTCTTGATCTGCCTTTATCATAGACATTCTCCCACATTATGTACTGTAAGTATACTTTGCAAACTGAAAAGTATACATGTTCTTATCCAGTTCTTTACAACCTAAGATTTTAAATTGACTTTTTTTTTCACATACCTTAGTTATATGAAATATCAGGTGTGAAGCCAAAAGAGGAGCGACAACAATATAAATCTCATGTATAGAACACAAAGTGAATCATTAGGCTGTTTTTGTTGGTGACTTTGGAATATATTAAGAACAATAAAGGTATGATTAACTTAGCAGATTGTATATAACAACAGTACTACCTCCGGTTCCATAACTATTGACTTTTGGGATAAGGTTGAGTCTAAACTTGGACAACTTTGACTATCAATATTTTTAAAACTACTAGCAACAATGCCCGTGCCTTGCAACGGGCAAGACAATTGCTCTTTTGTGTATTGCAGTTGGTGTACATATCGTGCTTTGTTGTTGGCATTGGCAGTAAACCAATCAGATTGTTTTTATCAACTCATGATTATTATGCTTTGTACACAAGAGGCTTCTATTGGTTGATAAAGTAAATCGATAAGAATGTAATATACTATATTGTGCTTTGCTGTTGGTATTGACAGAGTAAACCAATCATGGATATTATTTTCAACTCAGGTTTGTTTATTATTTTATTTCTTAGGAATGGATCCAAATGGTTCGTCCAATGGGGGTCTCATTGCCTTCAGAGATATAACAAATGTTTCTGCAGGTGTTATAACACGCCAGATATTTTGTACTTTGTTGTTGAGTTCTATATACACCCATGATGTTTATGAACTACACTATACTGTCGTGTGCCCGCAATAAATAATGGAATAACTCAATATTTTTTAACTATTTCTAAGTGTATATTACCCTTTTATATTGTATACTGACATGATTATATATAATTAAGTCTTGTAAAGTTTTATTGTATCTATACAATATCATAGTACTGCACTTTACATGAAGTATATAAATGAAATATATTTTATATACGATATGAATTGAATTAAAGTTCAAATGCACAGATCATATAAAAATATTTTTTGTTAACATAAAATTTTAAAATTTATTAAAGAAAAATAGAATTGTACCGTAGCGTTTAGCACGGGCATATTACTAGTGATATTTAAGATAATAATTTTCTCACTAGTGTCAGCTTATCGATATGGAATAATGAATTTTCTACCGGCCAATTGACTAACGCGAATACCTAGCTAGTGGAAGGTATCATTCTATCCGTGGATGTAGTTTTTTTATGTTGAGTTAAAATAATTGTTTAGAGTAGAGTACTGAGAGCCAATATATTCAACCTGGGCATCAATCACTCTTCTAACCAATGCCCGCTACTAATTAATTAAACTTGTGATAAAAATAAAATAAGGATCAATGTGTGCTAGCAAGATGCTACTAGCATTTATTTGCCGCGCCCGTCATAGTTTGAACCGGCCGGTGACATATGGTTCCAGTATATGTGATATTGATCGAATTGCATGCATAACAATTTCAACCCAAAGTCTTAATCAGAAGTGAAATAGACGGCCAATTTTTTTTACGTGACTAAATAACAATTGAAGTCCGTGAAATATGAAATTGTTATTAAATTAACATGTGAAATAAACGGCCAATTTATTTAGCGTACGTGTACAATTGATGAGGTTAGTGAAACACGTGATGTTTGTGTGTGTACTGTTTTTTTTTTTTTTTTGTAACATTAGGATATTAAAGCCAGTAACAACCTGCTTACTATCGAGCTATTTGTACGAAATAACACTGGTGGAGAAACTATCTTTCGTCGGTCCGGCAAAATCCACAATAGTCCCGGATCCAAAAAGAACCGGGACTAAAGATTGTTTTTAGTCCCGGTTATAAAAAAATTAATCTTTAGTCCCAGTTGGTGTTCTAGAGATGATCTTTAGTCCCGATTCATCCCTTGTCAGATGTATGTCAGGGGGCCGAGGATCTTTAGTCCCGGTTGGTGTTAATAACCAGGACTAAAGATCACCACTACTACCAACCGTGACTAAAATTAAACACGTAGTATATATCCCTATCACTTATCCTCTTCTCCACAGTTACAACTTAGGCAGATCGAATCTCACCCCCTCTCCTCAGATTTATCCTCTCTAACTCTCTTCCTCATCCCCTCTTCTCCAACTCCTCCCCTTCCTCCTCTCCTCCCCCGTGGTGGAGGCCGGGCGTGGCCGGAGGCTTCCACGAAGGTGCAGTGGGCTGCCTCCACAACAGTGTTCCTTGTTGGTTTTTGATTTTGTTGTTGTTGTTTAATGTGTTGTTGGATGCGGCAAGAAATGTGGTGTTGTTTTTTTTAAATTATACACCACTGCCCGTCTTTGTTGTTCTTGGATGGACGGTGAGATCATGAGAAATGTGTTATGGATTCTTGGTACAGGAATGTTGATGGATGTGTTCTTGGATTTGGGTGATTGGAAGTTGCTCGATGCATTGGCTCGAATCAAGCCGATGCATTGAGCCGGTATTTTTGGCTCGTGAAAACATCTTAGGTGCCGGTTGGAAACCCCATAATCGGCACCTATATTTGTTATAGGTGTCGGTTCTAAACCGGCACCGATGACCAAAGTCATCGTACCGTCTGCGGGGTGCCTGTTGGATAATTCGGTACCTATGGCTTGTTTCCAACCGGTACCAATCTGGGTTTCTGTAGTAGTGGTATTTTACAAGTTCACGTAGATGACACATAGGTCCAAGTTTGAGAATGTATACCATTCATTTTACTCTTTTGTAAAGTTTGATAATTGATACTCGTGCATATACTCGAGAAAGTAGTCGTTAGCCTATGTATTAATAGCCTTAATTAGGTTACTATTAGTGATATTTAAGATAATAATTTTCTCACTAGTGTCAGCTTATCGATATGGAATAATGAATTTTCTACCGGCCAATTGACTAACGCGAATACCTAGCTAGCGTGGAAGGTATCATTCTATCCGTGGATGTAGTTTTTTTTAATGTTCGAGTTAAAATAGTTGTTTAGAGGCGAAGTGAGCATAGCTCAACTGGTTAGGTTCCTTGTGGTGGAACCAGTCCACCCGGGTTCAAATCCTAAATTTGACACGGGTGCTCGCATTTACGGCTAATTATTCTTTCAGTGGTAGGCGACGTACCCGTCGACAGCGAGGCGCCTGTGGTGACTTCGTCAATCTCAAGACATACCGGCTCAGTCTTTCGGAGGTGCTCATAGGGGTAGGGTGTGCGTGTGTGCGTTCATAGGGGTGAGTGTGCGCACGTTGTGAGCGCATGCGTTTGTACTGTGTTTCTAAAAAAAAATAGTTGTTTAGAGTAGAGTACTGAGAGCCAATATATTCAACCTGGGCATCAATCACTCTTCTAACTAATGCCCGCTAGCTACTAATTAATTAAACTTGTGATAAAAATAAAATAAGGATCAATGTGTGCTCGCAAGATGCTACTAGCATTTATTTGCGCGCCCGTCATAGTTTGAACCGGTGACATATGGTTCCAGTATATGATATTGATCGAATTGCTTGCGTAACAATTTCAATCGAATTGCTTGCGTAACAATTTCAACCCAAAGTCTTAATCAGATGTGAAATAGACGGCCAATTTATTTACGTGACTGAATAACAACAGAAGTCCGTGAAATATGAAATTGTTATTAAATTAACATGTGAAATAGACGGCCAATTTATTTAGCGTACATGTACAATTGATGAGGTTAGTGAAACACTCGTGATGTTTGTGTGTACTCTGTTTTTTTTGTTTTGCAACATTAGGATATTAAAGCCAGTAACAACCTCCTTACTATCAAGCTATTTGTACGAAATAAGACGTCTCAACAACTTGACAAACAGCATATTCCATTACGACGACGTAGAAATTTTGTATTCTAATGCCTAATTAACAATCGTAGTTATGAATCATGATAAATAAAGACTTCATCACATGTATAAATAACTCCAGTGTGCAGTCTGGGAAAACAACATCTGTATAAAATAGCATGTGAGCATGCGTGTACTCCATCCAATCTAATTAGCTAGGACCCCCTGTTTCTATCTTGTAAGCTACCTGTAGAAGCAGAGCAGGTATAGAAAAAATACGGAGAAACACACTACGCAAGCAATAATTGAGTTTTGTTTGTAAGTTTCAATGTATGAGTTTGCATACAACCAAATCAACACATCGAAAGGTTAGAAAAAAATTTCATTGTACTCCCCGAACTATTTTGCTGGAACACATGATTGCTTAAACATTGTACACCTCCTCCAATTATTAAAAACGGTTCACCTTACTGCCAGCATATTTCTCTTGATTTATTCTCTCTAAATAGTATTTTGCACCAAAATTTGGTAGGATAGATAGATGCATTACAACATACCTCTTAGTGTTTATTAGAATTTTTCAATCACTATTTACATAAGTCGGAAAGCACTATGACTAATTTAAATACTGAGGTTTATAATTTCTAGCAAATAGTCATAAAAAATTTTAAAAATATCTTATAAATTTGATAATGGTTTCAGTAATATAATTTGACTACGTGTAGAGAATGTTAATGATAAAAACTCAGCAACTTACGGTCAAAATGTTACGTTCGTCTCTCGAAGGGTTAAACAATATGTTTTTCAAAAGTAATAAAATTATTTAAAAATTATATTAATCTATTTTTTATTTTAAAGATAATTAGTACTCAATGAAACATTTTACTACTCCCTCCATTTCATAATATAAGACACATTATTTTTCTTAGATGTTCCATAATATAAGGCATGCATGCAAACATACAATTAACTATGACTGCAAAGTGAGCATAGCTCAACTGGTTAGGTTCCTTGTGGTGGAACCAGCCCACCCGGGTTCAAATCCTAGATTTGACACGGGTGCTCGCATTTACGGCTAATTATTCTTTCAGTGGTAGGCGACGTACCCGTCGACAGCGAGGCGCCTGTGGTGACTTCGTCAATCTCAAGACATACCGGCTCAGTCTTTCGGAGGTGCTCATAGGGGTAGGGTGTGCGTGTGTGCGTTCATAGGGGTGAGTGTGCGCACGTTGTGAGCGCATGCGTTTGTACTGTGTTTCTAAAAAAAAATAGTTGTTTAGAGTAGAGTACTGAGAGCCAATATATTCAACCTGGGCATCAATCACTCTTCTAACTAATGCCCGCTAGCTACTAATTAATTAAACTTGTGATAAAAATAAAATAAGGATCAATGTGTGCTCGCAAGATGCTACTAGCATTTATTTGCGCGCCCGTCATAGTTTGAACCGGTGACATATGGTTCCAGTATATGATATTGATCGAATTGCTTGCGTAACAATTTCAATCGAATTGCTTGCGTAACAATTTCAACCCAAAGTCTTAATCAGATGTGAAATAGACGGCCAATTTATTTACGTGACTGAATAACAACAGAAGTCCGTGAAATATGAAATTGTTATTAAATTAACATGTGAAATAGACGGCCAATTTATTTAGCGTACATGTACAATTGATGAGGTTAGTGAAACACTCGTGATGTTTGTGTGTACTCTGTTTTTTTTGTTTTGCAACATTAGGATATTAAAGCCAGTAACAACCTCCTTACTATCAAGCTATTTGTACGAAATAAGACGTCTCAACAACTTGACAAACAGCATATTCCATTACGACGACGTAGAAATTTTGTATTCTAATGCCTAATTAACAATCGTAGTTATGAATCATGATAAATAAAGACTTCATCACATGTATAAATAACTCCAGTGTGCAGTCTGGGAAAACAACATCTGTATAAAATAGCATGTGAGCATGCGTGTACTCCATCCAATATAATTAGCTAGGACCCCCTGTTTCCATCTTGTAGGCTACCTGTAGAAGCAGAGCAGGTATAGAAAAAATATGGAGAAACACACTACGCAAGCAATAATTGAGTTTTGTTTGTAAGTTTCAATGTATGAGTTTGCATACAACCAAATCAACACATCGAAAGGTTAGAAAAAAATTTCATTGTACTCCCCGAACTATTTTGCTGGAACGCATGATTGCTTAAACACTGTACACCTCCAATTATTAAAAACGGTTCACCTTACCGCCAGCATATTTCTCTTGATTTATTCTCTCTAAATAAATAGAATTTTGCACCAAAATTTGGTAGGATAGATAGATGCATTACAACATACCTCTTAATGTTTATAAGATTTTTTCAACCACTATTTACATAAGTCGGAAAGCACTATGACTGATTTAAATACTGAGGTTTATAATTTGGAGCAAATAGTCATAATTTTTTTTAAAAATATCTTATAAATTTGATAATGGTGTTAGTAATATTCTTAAAAAAATCAAGTTAAATACTAGCATATAAAGAGAAACAAAGAATAAATGACTAAAGTGAACTATTTTAATAGTTTACAGGTTAAAATGAGCTAGAGAATAGTTTGAAGGATTAAGCGATCCAATAAAATAGTTAGCACATGCGACAGACTTGACTTAACACAAGAACCTTTCAAAATACTTTCTAGGCAGTTGACTTATGCTTCTCAGCTTCCAAAATATTTTTGGATGCAGTCACCCGAGATGATGAAAGTAGGGCTATTTTCACATGCAAACGGTGACACGGCACCTGGCGTACTGCATATGTGGGTTCCTCATAAACCACCTGTATAGTTTTAATAGAGTGTTTGAGAGAAGAGAAAACAAGAAGATTGATCAGAAGCTACGCAAAATGAGCTGAGACATTAGCTCTTGATTAGTTGAGTATTAATTATTTCAAATGTTAAAAGGTGGATAATATATATGATTTTTAAAACAACTTCCATATAGAAAATTTTTACAAACAACACACCGTTTAGTAGTTCGGGAAGCTTGCGCGCTAAAAACGAGATAAATCTACTCCAAATCAACAGCGATCGAAAATCATTTTTTGTGGTGAATTTTCCACTCTATTTGCGACACCCTGAGGACATGGCGCATGCATGAACTTTAGTAATGGATGAGTCATATGAAAACCATCATAATGCTTGTTTTGTACAAATGGGTCACATGGTAGAAAAACAGGAAGTTTATTAATTTGTGATGATTCACTGAGATGTATTTGACTGAGAAGTTATAAATTTGTGATTCATTGTTTGGATCTGTGATGTATTTGAGTAATTTCTTAGGATATTGTGATGTATTTGATTTGTGTGTATAAGTAACTTTATGATTTGTGATGTGGATTTGGTGATGTGAATTTGGGATGTTAGTTTGATTTGGGGATTGATTTGGGGATATGCCTAGTTGATTCGGGAGAAAATAAAAAGGAAAAAAGAAAAAGAAAAACGGACCATCTGGTACTGCCACTCGTCTCTTTAGTCCCAGTTGGTATCATCAACCGGGACTAAAGTTCCCCTCTTTTTAGTCCCGGTTGGTACCGGTTGGAAAACCGAGACTAAAGGGGGGTTTCCAACCAGGAGTAACGATGGTTTCTCCACTAGTGTAAGACGTGTCAACAACATGACAAACAGCATATTCCATTACGACGACGTAGAAATTTTGTATTCTAATGCCTAATTAACAATCGTAGTTATGAATCATGATAAATAAAGACTTGATCACATGTATATTAGCAAGCTGTTGGCATATAATGCTTCCATGATTCTTACTCCCTAAACAATAGGATACCTAAATAACTCCAGTGTGCAGTCTGGGAAAACAACATCTGTATATAATAGCATGTGAGCATGCGTGTACTCCATCCAATCTAATTAGCTAGGACCCCCTGTTTCTATCTTGTAAGCTACCTGTAGAAGCAGAGCAGGTATAGAAAAAATACGGAGAAACACACTACGCAAGCAATAATTGAGTTTTGTTTGTAAGTTTCAAAGTATGAGTTTGCATACAACCAAATCAACACATCGAAAGGTTAGAAAAAAATTTCATTGTACTCCCCGAACTATTTTGCTGGAACACATGATTGCTTAAACATTGTACACCTCCTCCAATTATTAAAAACGGTTCACCTTACTGCCAGCATATTTCTCTTGATTTATTCTCTCTAAATAGTATTTTGCACCAAAATTTGGTAGGATAGATAGATGCATTACAACATACCTCTTAGTGTTTATTAGAATTTTTCAATCACTATTTACATAAGTCGGAAAGCACTATGACTAATTTAAATACTGAGGTTTATAATTTCTAGCAAATAGTCATAAAAAATTTTAAAAATATCTTATAAATTTGATAATGGTTTCAGTAATATTATTAAAAAATCAAGTTAAATACAAGCATATATAAAGAGAAACAAAGAATAAATGACTAAAGTGAACTATTTTAATAGTTTACAGGTTAAAATGAGCTAGAGAATAATTTAAAGGATTAAGCGATCCAATAAAATAGTTTGGGTGTGGAAAATAGACTTTTGTCCAACAGTTTCTAGAGACTTCTAAAATGTATTTGCATGGGCACTTTGGGTGACTGGATCTAACAAAAGGAAGATGTATTTCTATGGATGGGAATGTGCCGCCTGTCGAAACATAATTCGATTGCTCGTGGAAATCGTTAGCACATGCGACTGACTTGACTTAACACAAGAACCTTTCAAAATATATTTTCTAGGCAGTTGACTTATGCTTCTCAGCTTCCAAAATATTTTTGGATGCAGTCACCCGAGATGATGAAAGTAGGGCTATTTTCACATGCAAACGGTGACACGGCACCTGGCGTACTGCATATGTGGGTTCCTCATAAACCACCTGTATAGTTTTAATAGAGTGTTTGAGAGAAGAGAAAACAAGAAGATTGATCAGAAGCTACGCAAAATGAGCTGAGACATTAGCTCTTGATTAGTTGAGTATTAATTATTTCAAATGTTAAAAGGTGGATAATATATATGATTTTTAAAACAACTTCCATATAGAAAATTTTTACAAACAACACACCGTTTAGTAGTTCGGGAAGCTTGCGCGCTAAAAACGAGATAAATCTACTCCCAATCAACTGCGATCGAAAATCATTTTTTGTGGTGAATTTTCCACTCTATTTGCGATACCCTGAGGACATGGCGCATGCATGAACTTTAGTAATGGATGAGTCATATGAAAACCATCATAATGCTTGTTTTGTACAAATGGGTCACATGGTAGAAAAACAGGAAGTTTATCCTGTCCATGTACACATTAACAGGCTACCCATAAAATTTGCGGCAAACATGAAGGACTTCACCTAAGTAGTCCAAATTAACTAGATGGACTCCCACTTGGTTTAGGTTTGCCTCTTTTGCAGTCAATTAAACTGCAGTTTTGTGAATGTTTGCTGCAAGTCAAATCAAATATTTTAATAAAAACACATTATAGAAGCTGCAGTCGTCCATGGTTGCTGCAAGTCAAGTATTATAAACAAAAACGCATTTCCATTCCTTTATCACTTCTCATTGAGGGGCTTCAATAATACCATCTGGGTATTCTAATTTCAGTCTAAAGTCATGCTATGAACATCACAAATGACTGGGAGAAAGATCTGAAAAATACTCCACAAGGTGTGTCGGCTGTTGCAAAGTGCAATCTTCAAACAAAGAGATCTTGTCCTTATCCTAACACACTGACCATTTTAATTAAGAATGTTTCTCCGAGTCGAATATACTCCTTGTGGAGACTATAAGGAAATCTTGTCCTTATCTTTTGACCTGTTATAGATGGGCTTTATAATAATGATATGTGTGTATTTTAATTAAATGCATTGTAATTTTTTCACTTCACTTTAATCTCCATAAAAAAAACTAAAGATGCTTATATTTTGGACGGATGGGAACTGGTGCAGATATTAGTTTGCAGATGTATATTCTGCTAAAGAAAACCACAACATCAAAGCCTCAAACAATGAGGATACTGACAAAATAATAAATCATTAAAATTACAACCATTGAATTATTCACCATGGAAATAATCAGCAAGAAAGTTGTGCATATAGAGAAGCATGCAACAAGAGATCTTCCTTCTTCCGGACAGTAACTCCAAAGTTTTCTGTCATGTCCAATTCACTGGGTAGAACTCCGTCGGGAAGACTCCAGTCAAAATAAAATAAAAGGTTTGCAAGAGCCAGCTCAATATTGGCGAGCCCAAACAACATACCAGGGCACATCCTTCTCCCAGCACCAAATGGAATGAATTCAAAGTCATTTCCTTTGAAATCTCTTGCATCATTCTCGAATCTCTCAGGTTTGAATGTTTCTGGATCATCCCAATATTTCGGATCTCTTGAGATCGACCACAGATTTAGTAGAAATTTTGTACCCTTTGGCACGTCATAGCCCATCACTTGACATTGCTCCTGGCACTCCCTCATGAAAAGTGGCCCCGGGGTATGTAACCGTACAGTCTCCTTAATAACAAACTGCAGGTAAGTGAGTTTATTTATATCATCATTACTTACCATCTTTTTCCACTTGAAAACCTCCCTAACTTCGTCTTGCGCCTTGGACATCACTGTTGGATTCCTCATTAGTTCTGTCATAGCCCACTGTAATACTGTTGTCACTGTCTCACTTCCCCCAGCCAAAATATCCTAAAATTGAATTTGGAAAAAAAACATTAGGTTAGAAAAATGAGGAGAAAACTCATGTAGTTTTGCTGTAGCTAATGGCAAAAATCTTACAAAAATTAAGAACTTGATTGTTTCCATGCTAACTGGGGACTCAAGAGAGCCTTCCTGCTGGATCCTTAGGAGTACATCTATCAAGTCTTCCTTATGATACATATCTTGTGCTCTCCTCTCCTGGTGTTCATCAATAATCCCACCTATGAATGCAAACATCCCCTCCCGATATATCTCTGCTTTGCGAGCAGTTCGGCTCAGAGTGTTTCCAAGCTGGAGAGATGGGCATAGGTTGGCTGTGCAGAAGCTTGCCGCAAGATGAACACCCTCATCTTGGTAGTACTGGAATTTGTCGCGAACCTCTTGATTCTCGAACCTAGTACCAGTGATGATGCGAATAGCTGCGTCGGTAGCATAGTCGGCAAGCTTCTTACTGAGGTTCACTAGATGTGCTTGATCACTTGATATGGACTTCACAAGGCGTGCAGCCTCCTCTTCCCGGATGGCGTAGAAGGACTGGACACGCTTGGCGCACAAGAGCTCGCGGATGCAGATCTTACGGAGCTGCCTCCATTGATCGTCGTAGGGTGCGAACACAAGCCCCTGTCCTCTCTTTGTGATGATCTTCATTATCTCGCTTTGCGGTCTCGTCGCAAATATGCTGTCATGAGTCTTCATGATATCCTTGGCAGCCTCCGGGGAAGAAACAATAATGAATGGTACCTGTCCAAACTTGAGTAACATGACAGGCCCATACCGTCGTGATAGATCACGTAAGGCGCGGTGTGGGAGATCACCGACCAAATGGTGTATACTACCCATGATAGGGAGCTGCCATGGGCACGGTGGAAGCCGTCCGGCTTGCTTGCGGGAGCTGAACATAGCTTTGTAGAACTTAATCAGGACGAGGAAAGGAAGGATGATGAGCAATGAGTAGTATATGAGATTTGCCATGAGCAAGGAAGGGATTGGAAATGCTGCATATATATATGAAATCAGTGGTGAGTTCCGCACTTATTAATTGTGACACCAGCAAGTTGCTTCAGGTTGTCTATTTTATTATGTGTGCATATTAGTGACGTAGTGCAGAGAACAGAAAATCTATACCTATACTAATCGGGCACTTTTTTAGAGCTCTCACGTTAACCAGAAAGATCTGAGCGTCAATTACATAAGTCGTTTAATCTACACCGTAGATCCTGCAATACTTTAACATCGTGGGCCAATCAATCTTAAATTCAGTGGGCTCCTTGCAAATCCTATCTATCCAGTTATCGATGGAAGGACAGAACCCATCTAATTTATCTCCAAGTTCCATCGTGAGAAATCAGATTGGAAATTAAGAATATTAGTTTTTAAACATACTATATGCAGCAGATGTATATTCTGCTAAAGAAAACCACAACATCAAAGCCTCAAACAATGAGGATACTGACAAAATAAGAAATCATTAAAATTACAACCATTAAATTATTCACCATGGAAATAATCAGCAAGAAAGTTGTGCATATAGAGAAGCATGCAACAAGAGATCTTCCTTCTTCCGGACAGTAACTCCAAAGTTTTCTGTCATGTCCAATTCACTGGGAAGAACTCCGTCGGGAAGACTCCAGTCAAAATAAAATAAAAGGTTTGCAAGAGCCAGCTCAATATTGGCGAGCCCAAACAACATACCAGGGCACATCCTCCTCCCAGCACCAAATGGAATGAATTCAAAGTCATTTCCTTTGAAATCTCTTGCATCATCCTCAAATCTCTCAGGTTTGAATGTTTCTGGATCATCCCAATATTTCGGGTCTCTTGAGATTGACCACAAATTTAGTAGAATTTTTGTACCCTTCGGCACATCATAGCCCATCACTTGACATTGCTCCTGGCACTCCCTCATGAAAAGTGGCCCCGGGGTATGTAACCGTAAAGTCTCCTTGATAACAAACTGCAGGTAGGTGAGTTTATTTATATCATCATTGCTTACCATCTCTTTCCACTTGAAAACCTCCCTAACTTCGTCTTGAACCTTGGACATTACTGTTGGATTCCTCATTAGTTCTGCCATAGCCCACTGTAATACTGTTGTCACTGTCTCACTTCCCCCAGCCAAAATATCCTAAAATTGAATTTGGAAAAAACATTAGGTTAGAAAAATGAGGAGAAAACTCATGTAGTTTTGCTGTAGCTAATGGCCAAAATCTTACGAAAATTAAGAACTTGATTGTTTCCATGCTAACTGGGGACTCAAGAGAGCCTTCCTGCTGGATCCTTAGGAGTACATCTATCAAGTCTTCCTTATGAGACATATCTTGTGCTGTCCTCTCCTGGTGTTCATCGATTATCCCTCCTATGAACGCAAACATCCCCTCCCGATATATCTCGGCTTTGCGGGCAGTTCGGCTCAGAGTGTTTCCAAGCTGGAGAGATGGGCATAGGTTGGCTGTGCAGAAGCTTGCCGCAAGATGAACACCCTCATCTTGGTAGTACTGGAATTTGTCGCGAACCTCTTGATTCCCAAACCTAGTACCAGTGATGATGCAAATAGCTGCGTCGGTAGCATAGTCGGCAAGCTTCTTACTGAGGTTCACTAGATGTGCTTGATCACTTGATATGGACTTCACAAGGCGGGCAGCCTCCTCTTCCCGGATGGCGCAGAAGGACTGGACACGCTTGGCGCACAAGAGCTCGCGGATGCAGATCTTACGGAGCTGCCTCCATTGATCGTCGCAGGGCGCGAACACAAGCCCCTGTCCTCTCTTTGTAATGATCTTCATTATCTCGCTTTGCGGTCTCGTCGCAAATATGCTGTCATGAGTCTTCATGATATCCTTGGCAGCCTCCGGGGAAGAAACAATAATGAATGGTACCTGTCCAAACTTGAGTAACATGACAGGCCCATACCGTCGTGATAGATCACGTAAGGCGCGGTGTGGGAGATCACCGACCAAATGGTGTATACTACCCATGAAAGGGAGCTGCCATGGGCACGGTGGAAGCCGTCCGGTTTGCTTGCGGGAGCTGAACATAGCTTTGTAGAACTTAATCAGGAAGAGGAAAGGAAGGATGATGAGAAATGAGTAGTATATGAGATTTGCCATGAGCAAGGAAGGGATTGGAAATGCTGCATATATATATGAAATCAGTGGTGAGTGCCGCACTTATTAATTGTGACACCAACAAGTTGCTTCAAGTTGTCTATTTAATTATGTGTGCATATTAGTGACGTAGTGAAGAGAACACAAAATTGTGTTTAGTCGTTTCTGGGTTCTCATTTGTCTGTTATAGTTTGGTAAAATGAGAACATCAATGGCAAGTACTTTTCATATTGACAAGTCTTAAAGAATGTTTTTCTAAATTTGGATGATATTTTTATATATATGTTTTGCAATGATACAGTCCTATTGTTTTGAGACAAAAAGAATTCTCCCATTTTAATTGTGTATAATTGTATTTTTATATATATGTTTTGCAATGATACAGTACTATTGTTTTGAGACAAAAAGAATTCTCCCATTTTAATTGTGTATAATTGTATCGATGAATTGGATTTGCACATCGACGATTATTAGTTACTAGTAAGGTTTTTGTGAATGGTTCTATAGTTATTTGTGCGGGAAATTTTTTTTGGAAGAAATACTGTAGGAAAGGATCCTACAATGTATATATATATAAAGTTACAATATTAACATATTTTGATACATATTGTCTAACCATTGTGTTACGAGAGGTTGCAAACTATTTCTTGTTCTATGGATAACGACATTACTACTACATAAATACACAAACGTTACTACAGAAACACACAATATAGAATGCTAAAACCAATACCTATATATACCGAAAATGCTAAAACCAATACCTATAAACCTTTATCCCACCACCACAGGAAGGAAAGAAATATAGAATTGGCACCTTTAAGCAACTTTAAGTGCTTGTTCTAAAGAAAAACTAACACCAGTATTATAGGTGGCGGTTGGTTAAAGAATTGAAACTAAATACTTTAATATATTTTAGGTGTCGCTTAATTATAAATCAACACCTATATATATTATAGGAGTAGTTTTTTAAATAACGGCACCCATAAAACCGAGCCGAGTCAGTATTCTTGGCCTCCCTTTCACTACTAGAAAAATCATTTGTTGCCACTAAAAAAATCGTGGCATCAATACTAAAATTGTGGCAATAGATACATGTTGCCACAATTGTAAAATCGTTGCTAGCCGTGGTAATAAATGGCGTGGTAATATGTTATTGCAACGATTTTTATTTTGTGGTAATAAATTTAGATGTTGCCACGGAATGGATGTGGCAAAAAGTCATATTGCAACACTTCACATCGTTACAATAAAAATTGTTGCCACCACTCCATATGTGGCATTAGTTTTACGTACCAAATTAAAAGTTCAAATATTAATCTATCATCCTATCTATTTATCTACTTATTCTTTTGATTTTGTGTCTTGGCTAGGATTCGAACCCAAGACCTATCCTTCACGCGTGCTCTCCTTTACCAACTCACCTACGCATCAATTCTGTTGGAAAATGCATATCGTTCCATTTGAGCCTACCTAACTGAGATTTGAATCATAGATTTGAATATCTAAAAGATTTCAAATGAAAAAGTTATCACCTATAAAATTGTAGATCTCATCGAGAGCTATAATTTCCATATAAAATTTGTCTCAATCCGTGTCCATATGAAAAAATTAAGTTAAATTATGAGACGACAATTTTTTTATTGCAACGAATTTGTTGATCGTGGCAA
>CM020181.1:16277567-16293357 GCA_009805545.1 Oryza longistaminata
TGATATATAATATATATAAATTATATATAGACGAGGGTTTCTCCTAGTTGCGGATACTCTTTCTTGCTCGAGGTCTGTAGGTTGGATCAGCTCAGCAGCTTGCTGCTACTCTCTCTCTGTCCATAATAAACGCAGTTGTGGGTTTCAGTGTCCAACTTTAACCATTCGTTTTATTTGAAATATTTTTATGATTAGTATTTCTATTGTTATTAGATGATAAAAAATTATGAAATATTTTGAAAAGTTAAGTCATGTATAAAGTATTATGCGTGACTTAACTTTTCAAATATTTTTATAATTTTTTAAATAAGACAAACGGTCAAACGTTGGGTACGAAAACTTATGGCCTGCACATGTAACGGGACGGAGGGAGTAGTTGGCAAGCTAGCTAGCTCGGTCGTGCTCGATCTACTGGTACTCAAGCAATTAGCTGCATTTGTTACACTTTGCAACAGAAGATGTCGAGAGGATGCGTTTATGCGTGGTACAAACTACAAAGCCTCGTGTGTGAGATTTTTATTTGTGCATATAAGCTAGTCTGTTCAATCGATCATGTCATTGTCAGTAATTTCTTCCTCCCTCCCATGTTTCTTTATTTCTGCAATATACAAGTACTCAGCAATTATCCATGACCTCCGTCTCTTCTTTAAAAAATCTTGAATATCCGTTGAATTATATGTTATATTGGGGATATTGGGAGTACCAAAAGCAAGCAGTAGAAAAAACGCAGAGTCTAGTAGACGCGACTCCCGATCCTTATGATGTTAATGATATTTATATGTGATTGCATATCTGCTGATATGCTAACCACATAATTAAATAGAGACAAGCATAAACTAAAGTTGATACTCGAATAATTATGCAAATAAAGTAAAGGACCAAAACTATATATAATGAAGAATATTTCATTACTGAATGAAGTGTTACAACAAGGAGTTCAAACTTGTTTGAACTTGTTAGTAAAGAAGTTAATGTTCATATCTAAACATTTAAAAAAATTCATACTCATTCAAATTGGGTATATACTCAATTTGAATCTTGGAGCCCATACTCCATGTAGCACCAGTTAATTTACCTATATATATATAGGTAAATTAACTGGTGCTACATGGAGTATGGGCTCCAAGATTCAAATTGAGTATATACCCAATTTGAATGAGTATGATTTTTTTTAAATGTTTAGATATGAACATTAACTTCTTTACTAACAAGTTCAAACAAGTTTGAACTGAGTTTGAACTTTTTTTTTGTTAGATTCTGGTTCTAGGTATATAACATCCAAACATATAATTCGTTAGGTATGTAATAATGAATTGTGAAATAAAGTTGAGTTTGAGTTGTTTTGTTGTTAGGTATTTGTATGAATCAAATTCATATACCTAGATATCTACTTACAATTTGTAAATTTTTAAAAATTTGAGAGAATTTGTGTGTTTTATACCTTGGAGCCCGGGCACCATGAAGTCCCATATGGGTATCATATATATATATATATATATGAACAGGTGTCATTTTCTTTAGTTATGTTCAAATCTCCTAACAGGTTTTGCAAAAATTATGCAAGAGCTTCCACTAGCAGAGGGTATCGGAAAAACTGTGTTAAGTCAGCTCAAATGGCTGCTTGTCTCAGAGTTATTGCTATTTTATGTCTGGTTATTGCTATTGGTTCTGACACGAGAATTTTGTAGAGATATGAGTCTTTTGTTTGATATATCTAGTGCTGACCTTTTGTGAAATCTATATTGTACAGATTGGGCTGAGGTATGCAAGATATATTAAGCAAAAAATACCCGTAGTTCTTACAAAATAAAATCTTCCATGCCAGTAGATTAGATGCTCATCATTGTACCTCTATATCAAAAAAAAACTATTAAATGTCGAAACAGATAGGTGATGACGAGGTAGCAAGATGAACAAAAATCTGAGCTTCTTGTTCGTGAGAGGAGAAATGCATCTGACTAAACAATTCAAGAAATAAGTCAGATATGTTATCCCTTCATAATATTTATTTCGTGTACAATGTATCTGTTGGGGATATGTTAGCAGTCCATAGCTAGGAACATTTGAGATTCCTTCTCCACTATCCTTGTCTCGTGTGAGTGCGCGTCCCTTTCTAACGTGCTGTCAAAATAGCCACCAGTACAGAATTCATTTTTTCGTGCGGTCAAAATCCATTTTTCCTTGCGGAGGTAGCACCCATCTTCTTCTAGGGGTCTGTAAAAATCAATATTTTTGCGTGCGAGCGGCCCAACCGCACAGGATAATCTATAATGCCGTGCGGTCATGTTAAGTCGACCTCATGGGATAATCGATTATCCCGTGCGGTCCTGTTATACCTACTGCACGGGATAACCTATTATCCCAGTCCGCTAGCATGTGCTAGGCCGACTGCACGGGAAAACATATTCGTGCATTCACCTGTTGATGCGGAAAACACACACTGGCCTAAGAGATCTGCTTAACTCTAGTGCAGGTCCAAAGAAATTGCTTTCGGATTCTGAGCGTGCCAGTTGGTTTGATCCTGCAACCAACAAGAAGCAAAGAAGAGCAAAGTTAAATCCATCAATGATAGCCGATCGGCTGGATTGCCGATGACATATCGTTCAGTACCAAGCCGATATAACTTGCATTAGATCGGCGAGGGAAGCTAAATTATATAAGTTGTTAGATCTACCTGATCGGCGGTAGATGTCAACGATATACAGTTTACCCAACGGAATACGTTTGGACCAAGTGATTGGGATAGATCAGACGGTATGCCGAGACAATATAAATCACTTATGCCTAAAGGTACTTCGAAGTAGAGATTGTATATGCTTACAGGCATAGCCGATAGAGCAGATCTAGCATGTATCGGCTAGTACTTCGATACCACTTTATACTAAGATATCAATGTGGATGAAATATACCAAACAGGGATCAATCTAAAGATCGGGATAACCTAACAGACCGATAGTATAGCTTAATATACTTCAAACAAGTGAGATCTCAATATAAAGGGCAGATTTAGTAGATCAAGAACCACATAAGGAACAAGACTGCTAAATCGGGTCAGATCGGCTGAAACTCCGATACTATCTCTATTAGCATTCATAGGACGAGCTAGATATTATGGTTCAAGCTAGCATTACTTAACAGATCGAACTTAACCAATGCAGCATTAAGCATAGAGAGAAATATAAGATCTAAGCAAACCTATGAAAGCTCCTTCGAGATGGTGGATATACTGTCTAATCTAACTTGATATCGATATCTAGCCTTATCGGCCATCTTCGATGATAGAGGCTAGCTGATGAGGTTAGATGACGAGATCGATCTAGATTATATAGCATATATGATAACTCGGCGATTCACATGGACATGACTAGAGTATCATGAAGATGTAAGCACTAATCCCGAGAAAGCAAACCGCCATAACAAGTTTTACCTCTTCGTCGGAGATCGGACTCGATGCAGCCCAACTCGAAAGCAAAAACTTGTCGAAGCAATGAAAGTAGAAACGGGTGGCGATGCACTGAAGTATTATTGAGCTGTCGTCCCTTGATTACAAGGTGTCGGGCCATATTTATACCCGAAACACAACATGTTCTTGTTGGACACGACTCTATCTCTATTACAATTTAAAACACGAACAAGTCCCTTAGGCGGACACTTACCAAAAATATCCCTAAGGAATTTAAAAAAATATCATAATTGATAGATACAATTGCCTTCCTTGGACTCCAATCCTTCGTGGCAATGCCCATGAAGCGCCTTAATTGATCCCGTTGATGATCGCGGAACCACCTGCTCAAGATCGGCTGCGTCGGCTTGTCCTTATTAGATCTAGTGTCGGCTGATGCATATAGCAGCTGATGCCGTCCGTAGCTGATACACACTCTGCTTTCCACAACCAGAATTCCTCCAAATCCACTTTGACTCTGGCTTTGAATCTGATCCATGGTTCTACCAAATTTGGTCATTAACATCACCCTAGCACATGCTAACCATTTGGGAAGATGTCCTCACTCTATTTTTTTTTTGTGTGTGTTTTTATATTGTAAAGTTACATATAAATTATATGAGCACAATTTGAAACATCGATATATATAATTACATGGAGCAAATGTACATGTCTAGTGTTCATAGTATTACAAGATTCTCCCTCACAAATATATCTACTCTATAGCATGTTCTCTCTCCCACTCCCTTAGGTTTTTGAATTTGGGATCCACAGCAAGTTCGCTATAAGGGTTGTAGAACTCCCCTAGATGGTTGCTGATGTCGCGACGAATGAACCGGCATAAGTCCGCGCAGAAGTTGAGAAGTGTTAATTTTATGATCGAACCGGTTTATGGTATATGGTATGCTCGGGAGCTATGGAAAATATAAGAAAAATGATATGTGTTAAAAACAACTTAATTGAACTATTTTCTATATCTAAAGAGCACGATGACTTATATCTGTAAACTCAGTTATGTATCTCACACAGACCTTGAGCATCTCGCACACGTAATATTCGCATTATCCCGTGTGGTTGGGTTAAGACGCCCGGACTAGATAATGCATCTTCCCGTGCGGTCCCCGGCCCGGCGCCGGTCCTCCGGTTTTTCCAGGCAGCGCAACTTACGGCCCGCCTGGAACCAAACCGGGCTGGCATCCAAGAAAATCTTTTGTGTAGTAGTGAGCAATGTTTCACAGAAAATTGGTTTAACGATTTCTTAAGCTTTTCAAATGAATTTTTTTTGGAGGGTACATATATACATACATACATACATACACCTACATCCATACATATTATATATATGTATACTGTTGGGCTCTGAGGAGACCTAACATGCCAGTCAGCACTGCCTGATCAATTACAACGTGACGATAGTTGATGCAACAACATGTCCTTCCAGACACTCAGCACAACTAACCTACCCGACACCACAGCTCACTTACACAATGCACTCTCACTTATACTTTCATACTCGCTCATATAAAAGATTAACCACGGGAGCACAGGGTTGGAGGACAAGGATAAGTTGTTCCACTCTTTGAACTAACAAGCGACAAGGATATGGCTACACAGCCACATCTTTAATTGACCAGCCCGATATCACAGTCGGACAGTTGTCCTATGGATTAACTTATGATGAAATGATCAGTTATTCTCGTATGCTGGGAATATGGCTATCTCACGTGGCACTATTTTGTGGGTCAAGGACTATAGTAATCCAAATGATTAATTTAGAGGACTTGTTTGGACGATTGGAAACCTTAAGGACTAACTAAGCCCGAAGCGAAAACTTTAGGGACCATATTAGCTATTCCCCAAAAATCTACCAAACTTATTCTTGTTGGAGGCAATCCGCTATATGTGTTGGCTATATGGTTGTGTAGAAATGATAATGGTTTTTGATAAATCACACATCTATGTCCTATATGCAGGTTCTTTTAGGCAACATACTGGCTACTACTAAAGTGTGATGATGAAATCAAAGTGAAAGATGCTGTAATTTTCTGAGTCAATGGTTATGCAACTGTTCGCTAACTTTGGAGGACATTAATAATATAATTCAATAATTTTGTGATCTTGGTTAATGCTCTGTAGTTTTATTAGTTGGTTGTTTTTTGTTTATTCAGGTGTGAGTTTTTCTTGAATTGGTAATAATGGCCTGTAGCTCTTTGAGCAAAGGCGAGGATTATATTCAATTATCTAAAAACAGAAAATCACAAGGAGGGGGATGGACCCACCACCGCCACGGCGACCGCAGTCGTCGCCATCGCCGCCCTACCCCGCTGCCGCCACCGCTCCACCCACCGACTGCTCCTGCACCAACACAGGAAGACGGGGATGGAGGAGGAAGCTGTCGCCGCGCGCAGTCGGTGGGGGGGGCGCCATTCCCTCAGTCAAACTCCAGGCGGCGGAGTTCGTGGATCTCCAAGGTTGACGACCTGATGAACTGGGCATCGCCGGGGCTCGATCTGGCCCATGACGTTCGGCTCACCTGCGTGCCGTGGAGATGATGCACACGGGCGCCTCCCGCTAGGGCGCGCCGCGCCGCTTGTGGGGGAGGGCGGCGCCGCCTGCTCGCTTCGGTGGAAGGTCGTCGCCGCCGCCGGCTATGAGAGAGAAAGAGGGGATCGGGGCCGGGGGGAATTAGGGGTTCAGGGTTTTGGCTCCCGAGTATATATTTAGGCTGGGATCAATCTAGACCGTCCATTCAATCGGACGGCTCCAGCTTCGATCTCGCGCTTTGGGCCACCGCACTATTGGGCCGCCAAATGGGCCGCGCGTAAAAGAAGGCCACAAGTTTCGGATTTCAATTATTTTTCTAAATTGTCTTACTATATGCACTCTAGCCTCTTTTGGAGAATATTCTAGACTCCTCATCCAATATTATTTATTTTTTAATTTATGTTATTCATAAATTTTATTTCTATATATACTCTAAACTCATATTTCAATATTCTTTATTTTATTAATTCCCAAATTTATTTCTTTTTTTGATTGTATTCAACAAAAAGTTTAAAAAATAGGAATGCTTTTGTATTAAGTTGTATTATTTATATAGACAGATTAATCTATCCTGTTTAGGTAATTTTTTCCTTGTAAAAGATTTGTTTTATGCAGTTGTCTGATTGGACACTACACATATACAACGTGATCTTTTTTTTTAAGAAAAAATGAAAGAGTCCTTATCTACAATGAGTATTTCTAGACCATAAGAGGATCATTATCATAACATTAGTTTTGCCCGTTACAACGCATAGGAGTATATTATAAATAAATGTTATCAAAATGCTATCTCATCTTACTGTGGACTTTTTCCTTTTAAACTTGATGTTTAATTCGGAGATTGTTGTTTTAATTTGTCAATATTTTTCTGACCAGTGTTGAAATTATTTGTTATTGTTTGTCACATCATCCCGTGTGTACATATTAGTATGAATTTTACGTCCCATTGCAATGTAAATATAAGACTAAAGCCTAAATCCTATGCTAATTCATCAAAATTGGACTCGGTTCTACCGATTTAATAATATATTAAATTAGACTTAATTTTTACCGATTGGAGGTTCTCGATGTGTCACACTATCAAACGGTAGTTTTTCCTGTTGCAACACACGGACACTATTGCTAGTTTATATATACAATATAACGAAAATAAGCTCGCTCCCTTAATTCCATCAACACCTTATCGCGATATCCGTAGCCTAGCCGTACGTATCTGCAGCTAATTCAGACCACATCATGGCGCGCCAGTTAGCAGCGAAGGCTATTCGCCGCCTTCTCCTGGTGTCAATCCATGTTCTTGGCGCCGTTGCCTTCGCCGGCGCCGGCGCAGGCCGTCGTTCCGCCGTCCGGCCGAGCGAGATTACACAGCAGGTGCCGGCGGTGTTCGTGTTCGGCGACTCGACGATGGACGTCGGCAACAACAACTATTTGTCCGGGGAAAACGTCCCGAGAGCTAACAAGCCCTACTATGGCGTTGATTACCCAACCTCCAGGCCAACCGGGCGATTCAGCAACGGCTACAACGTCGCCGACTTCATAGGTAGGTAGGTGGTCCTATTTGGTTCATTGCCAAAATAAAAAAAAAACTTTATTATTTGTTGGTAATGCCAAAGGTTATTAATGTCCAGTTTTTGACAAGGTCAAGGAGGGTGAAACCGTGTAGTTTGGTTTTGTTTTCTTACAAAAGCATAGAATTATCAAATTTGATAAGGTTTGTTTTGGCAAGAAACATGCCGTTGTGGACTGCAATAATAATTTTTGTTCCTAATGTTTTCTAGTTAAACATTTGAAGAGACCCAATAAAAATATAATGGAGTGAATGTATTTTTTAAGCATACTTATACGCGTATCATAATGAAACTTCATACCTCCAAAGTTTGAGTTGAAACAAAGGTTTTCGTGATAACAGGGACTGTATACATGCTTGCGTATATCTCAAGGATATTTCTTAATTAATATTCAAACTTGATTTCTAAATTTGAAATGAATTTGTGCAGCAAAGGCTCTGGGATTCAATGAGAGCCCTCCTGCTTACCTGTCGCTTGCACCGCGTAGCAACTCTCTGGTAGTGGCCGCTGTCAGTAGAGGAGTGAGCTACGCTTCTGCTGGAGCTGGCATCCTGGACTCCACCGTAAGCACACTCTTTGTCTAATTAATCATCAAAAAAATTATAATTAGTCCAAACACATTTATAAGCTACGTACTGAACATCTTATTGGTCGAGCTATGGCGTACAAACGAGAAAAATAAACCAAACCAACAAAACATAATTTTATATTAAAACATTTATACTTTCTCAGCGATCGAAAATCAAGGTAGAAAAAAGAAAAATGATGAGAAAACCAGCGAATTAATTCTATTTTCTGTAGCTGATAAACCGGAAAACTGCCAATGAAAAACTAATTAATTCCTCCTGAATGCCCATAGCACTATTGCACTAATGCACTTGCACTAAGTATGTGCAGTATGCGGGAGAAAATATTCCATTGTCGAAGCAGGTGCGGTATTTCGAGAGCACCAAGGCTCGGGTTGAGGCTAGGCTTGGGAGTCGAGCAACCAGCGAGTTTCTGTCCAGGTCCCTGTTCCTCTTCGGTATCGGCAGCAACGACCTGTTCGCGTATGCAGAGGGCCAGTCTGGGATCAACGATGTGGCCACGCTGTACGCCAGCCTCATCTCCAATTACTCGGCTATCATCACGGTGCCACACTAACTACCTCCTATTTTTTTAAAATAGAAAAAAACTGTTCACCATCTCTGCTGGTGTGGTTAGTTATTCTTTACCTGGGGTTGGTTATTGCATAGTTAAAATTGTAATAGGTGTACCTGACGCAATTCCGACGATAATATGCTTGAATCATCTCTAAAATTAGGACCATATTTGCAACTCTGCTCACACAAACACAGTTGGTTCTATGCACATTAGGATCTGTACAAGATGGGTGCCAGGAAGTTTGCAATAATCAATGTGGGGCCACTCGGATGCGTGCCGGTGGTGCGACTGCTGAGTGGCATTGTCGGTTGCGACGACGATCTGAACCAGCTGGCCATAGGCCTCGATGATGCCATCAAGCCGATGGTGACCGGACTCACCTCCAGGCTGCATGGCCTAGTGTACTCCCTTGGCAACTTTTACGACCAAGCAATGGATAACTTCGCACATCCCAAGGCATTCGGTAAATCCTTGTTCATTTTTCAACATATTGTGGTGATTTAGTTAATTTAGGGCGCTGTTATATAACGGTATACCATCTTGATAGGATGACACTGAATAGTATCGTATTTTGATACCCATTGGCACAACTAATACTTTCCTATATCAGATATGGTACCCTCCATTACCAGCTGATACCCATCCAAGATACCCGTGGTACCAGATCAATATCCCATCGATAACAAGCTGATTCCCCGCGGAAACCAAAATCATCATCTTCAGCAAGCTCCGAAAGGACTGGTCGTTGAGCAAGTACTCCAGGTAAAGGAGGTGCTTTGAGGTCACGTCATACTGGTGTCGCCTATCCGAAGTTGCACTGCCTGCCTGAGTCTGCCAACGCCCGTGCGTAAGGTCCAACAAAATGATACCGGAGATGACACATTGCTGCTGCTACCGACATCCTCCTCGCCACCAAAGCCACCCCTTAGCGCCACCGACTTCCGGCGCATACACAACAAGACCTTGCCACCGGTGGACTTCCAAGCATGATAACAGACTTGTGGAGGCTGGTAATCTGCTTGGTATTGGCGGTGATGACTTGGCTCGATTTGGGAGAAAACAAATCAAGGAGGAAGGTAGGGAGCTCTCGCAGCGGACGGTGGTGCCAGCACTGGCTCGCGCATGGTGATGGGGACTTTGGGAGTTGCGGCAGATAGTGGCACCGGTGGTGGGGACTTGGGAGCTATATGCCACCTGTTAATATTGTGGGGATGGGATTCCGTCAAATAACATTCGCTTATAATTTATTGGAAACAAGAAGTGATATATCTCCAACCCTCTACCTTCTAAGCAAGTAAAATGACAAACAATTTGTTGAGTTATATAATCACACAAAGGCAGGGGCCAATACACCATAAGCTATGCTGATTTCGTTAAGAACCAATATGTAGCCACTATACAATGTAGTAAGCTTTGCTCTGTTGGCTAGTCAATGTGCTCCCTTTTCATCATAACATTACTTAAGTTGTTCTACCAGACATTGTTATCCTGTGTTACATCCTATGGTTATTGATCTGTTTGAGTTGTATATTAGTACATACCCTGTTTTGTCAGACAATATTTTTATGGCTCCACTATGTCATCCAAGATCTATATACGTAGAGTTTACCTTGTGTCTGTTTTGCTACAGGGTTCACAAACACCGATAGCGCATGCTGTGGGAGCGGAATAATGGGCGCCGAGGATGATTGTTTGCCAAACTCCACACTCTGCACGGACCGTGATGGTTTTCTCTTCTGGGACCGTGTGCATCCCTCCCAGAGGTCCGCACAGCTCACCGCCACCACCTTCTACAATGGCCTGTCCCACTTCACCACTCCGTTCAACTTCAAGCAGCTGGCTGCCAAGAAGATGACAGATTGAAAATCAATATGTAAACCAATCGATAAATTTGGTATGGCTACGCGCTACACTTAACGCAGTAAGCACAATTTGGTGCTGAAAGGATCTTGATATTGTCTAGAGAGGGGTTAATAGGCGTTTCAAACTTTACGGAAAAGCATAAGCTGAATTTGTCGAATATTTCCTAATATTTTCAGATATTTACGAAAATCTCAGATTTACAAGGAAACTAACAAGTCGAGCAAAAAAGTGATAGTAACACAATTAGGGAAAGGATTACACAAACAACAACTAAACTACTAGTGGTACCAAGCAGCGGAGCTAGATGAGTGAGAGATATCACCGGAGTTCTTGTAAGATGATGTGTTCCCGAAATTCAACTCCTTGAGGGGATTCTACTATCTGTTAACCAGCTCACATGCAATGAGCTCGGTTTTTTCCAACCCTATCCCCGTAAGGTTCCTCAAATGCACTCCTCCTTCCACTGAGGGTATCTCTTCCCTTCGAAGGTGAGATCCGACCTTCACAAACTCCCTTGGCACACCACAAAAAAATTAGGGAAAGGATTGCACAAACAGCATCTAACTACTAGCAGTACCAAAAAGAAAAGTTAGATGAGTGAGAGAGAGAGAGAGAGAGAGATCACTGGAATTCTTGTAAGACGATGTGTTCCTTGAGGGGATTCTACTCTCTGTTGATAGGCTCACAATGAGTTGGATCTTTTCCAACCCTATCTGATGAACCTGAGCTCCACTCGAGATGCTCATGGCTAGGATTGGCCCAATCTTTCGGTGAGTTGATGATAACTACGATATGGGAGAAACGTTGACGACCCAACTACAACTGTACGAGACGTTGTTGTGTTGCGCCTTAGCGATCGATACACCTCTCCGTGGGTTGTTGATCTTGTCGGTGCAGATCAACCTTATTCCTATAAGCAAATCGAAGAAACAAGTAAGAACAAGATAAAAGCAATCTGAATTGCAGATAGCAATTGAATACAAATGATAAGTTAGGGTTCTGTAACGAACAAACCGGCGATCTAACCGATCACGGGATTATACGGCCAAGTAACGAAGCTAAACTTTAATCTGAACAAAACCCGAGAAACCCTGAATGGGTACCTAGCTATTTAAAGAGGTGGGAGGATGACCTAGGGGTCCGTAGGGTCATGCTCTACCTGTTTGGGGTGCACCCCACGTGGGCCCTACTTGGGCCGGGGTCCCAAATGAAGTTACAAGCCCACAGACCCATTGTAGGTGATGTAACACCTTGTTTCTGTGATTACGCCAAACAAGATGGAATGCGCCAAACAAGCCCATAGGCCCATTGTAGGTGATGCAACACCTTGTTTCTGTCATACATCTCCTTCCCCTCTCTCTCTTCACTATCTCTCTCTCTCACAGGGCGCACAGGGGCAGGAGGTGGGTGTTGACGGTCCTTAAATCATAATATTTGACCGTCAATACTTGCATATAATGAAATAAAATATGGTATCCAACTTAGTGATAGGGATTGTTACTAATCATTTCCACTAGTGTTGGTGAAATATGTGTATGCATGTAATTTAAGAAGAAAACACATCCGTCATGTGACAAAATACACCTCCGCGCATCTAGGACGCGTTTACACGGATTAGAGGCCCAATAAGTCAATAAAAACCATTTAGAATTGGGCCAAAACATAGCCCAGGTTATTGGGGGCCCAATAAGCAACCTCCCGGCCAAAGGAGAGGCTGAGAGGAGAGTTTTTGAGTTCGGCAACCAATCCTGACGCTTCCCGTGATCTGCTTTCACCTGGACGGCTCGGATTTCTCCCCTAAGGCGGTTGTAGGGTGTTTTAGTCATTTCCCATACCCCTAACCGTCATTTGGAGCCTATATAAGGAGGAGTTCACTCTCATTTCCAACACACAACTTTAAGCTGAATTACAAGAGGCTCTATTGTATCTTTTCTACATTAGAATAAGAGAAAATCCATAAAATGCCATTAACAAGCACCCTAATCCCAGAAATGCCATCGACAAAGACAACTTTCTAAAAATGCCATTGCACAAGCCTCTTTCTCCCAAAAATGCCATCACACCGTAATTGCCGTTAACTCCTCTCCGTTAAGTTGTATGAAAAGACAATCTTACCCTTAGGCATCCATTTGCTCACACATCATTCTGTAATGTTTGCTCACACAAAATTATTTTGCATTCATGCATATTTCTGTCCACATCTAAATTCACAGACATCTAAATTCACCCCCGAGCTCAATTGTGAATCATGGGTACCTAAAATTTCTAAATAAAGCACACAGAAATAACAAGGACAACAAGAAACAACAAGCACACAGAAATTTCCCTCATTGCCGGCGGGCCTCCTCGCAGCAAGCACACCGCATCGACACGCCCTGTCGGCGCCGCGGGACTCCTCGCCGCTCCCTACCGCGCCGGTGCCGCGGGCCTGTGCTGCTGCGAGGAGGCCCGCCGGCGGATGAAGGGAACCAATCTGTATGCTTTTCTGCTGTGTTGCTGTTTCTTGTTTCCTTGTTACTGTGCGCGTTTAGTGAGTTAACAGAAATGGGTTTTAAGACCATGTCGCATTCAATAAGGATCAAAATAAGAAAAAAAAAAAAATACATTGCCGACGCGACGAGGCGACAAACTCTTCAGCGGGGTTGTCTGGAAATCGATAAAATTTAATCATAAATAGATGTACCTGCGATCTCTCTCTTCTATATTTCCTCCTCCCTCACGTTGTTGTTTTTGTTCTTTCGGGTAAGACGTGCGCCTTCGGGTAGAGAGATCGAGACATCTAAATTCACCCCCTGAGCTCAATTTTGAATCATGGGTACTTAAAATTTTTAAATAAAGCACACAGAAATAACAAGGACAACAAGAAACAGCAAACACACAGAAAAGCATACAGAAATCCCTCATCGCGCCGGCGGGCCTCCTCGCAGCAAAGCACACCGCATCGACACGCCCTCGCAGCGCCGCGGGATCCTCGTCGCTCCCTGCCGCGCCGGTCGCCGCGGGCCTCCTCGCCGCGCCGTGGCCTCCTCGCCCCGCTGCCCGCCCTTGGTCTCCTCTCCGCGACGCCGCCCTGGGCCTCCCCTGCGCGCCGCCGCCCGTTGGCCACCGCATAGCGCGGGCGCCGCCTGTGGACCACCGCCGAGCCGCCACCTAGGTCTACTCTCCGCGACGCCGCCTTGGGCCTTCCCTGGCGCCGCCCCGTGGGCCGCCGCATAGCGGCAGCGCCGCCGTGGACCACCGCCGAGCCGCCGCCCCTAGGGTTCTCCTCTCCGTGACGCCGCCTTGGGCCTCCCCTGCGCGCCGCCCCTATGGGGCCGCCGGCATAGCCGCGGCGCCGCCGCGTGGACCACCACCGAGCCCGCCGCCAGGCCTCCTCGCCGGATCGGGATCGGTAGGTAGGGTTAGGGTTCTTTTTCCCTTGAATTTTTCCTGTTACAGTGAAAATAGGGAGTATATATTGCACTGAGGGCAAAATGGACATTATTCGAAAAAAATTAACAGATGTAACGGTGTGGAGTTGACGGTGATGCCATTTTTAGGAGAAAGAGCTTGTGCAATTGTATTTTTGGGAAGTTGTCTTTTGTCGATGGCATTTCTGGGATTAGGGTTGCTTTTCAATGTATTTTATGGATTTTCTCTTTGAATAAGGTAGAATGAGGGGAAGCTCTGGAGGAGTGCCAGAAGTTTGGCGCTCATCCGAACTTCTACTCGACAAGTGTAGCTTTCTAGGAGGAATTCGGGAGGAGTACCCGGAGCTGTCGGTACACTCTTGTCCGGGTCGGCGGAACTTCTTCTATAAAGTAAGCATTTGTGTTCCTTTCTTGATTAATTTAATTACATGTTGCAAGTAAGATAGATTTCCATCTTGCGGGTTCATTGCTTTAGATTTTAACTAAGTGCTCTAGTACTAGGACTTCGGGATAGAGAAGGAAGTTCCTGCACAAGTATTAGAGTAGTAATTAATAACTTAGTCGGGGTGTCTAGGTTAGAGATTACCTTTGTTTGTTGTGTATCCACGGATTTTGTCAGAGGTAGGCGCAGGGTGAGACAGCCCTGAATCCGCCGTCCTAGTGAATCCTCCGCGTTCGGGAATATATCATAGAGCTATAGCGGAACCACGCTGCGCCAGACCAGCAGGAGTCGCGTGCCCAAAGCAACAGATAGGAATTACCTTCAACTTAGCTTAGATAATTAAAATATATAGGAAAGACCTCTCTAGCCTAGCCTGCCTACCACCAGTTGTTTGTCCTTGGATCATCTTAGCCTTGGTAGATTAAACACGTTCCCTGAGTTCGATATCCTTTTGGTCACCCGAAGTGAAGTTGCTACAGCGTATTCCGGGGGCGCTTGCGGATTTATCTGTGGTCGCAAAGAAAATTCCAACAAGCATTTCTGCACCGTGTGTGGCTGACGGGAACGGTTGCTAATTTATATCGAGTCTAGGTCATCCTGCGTATCTTTATTTTTATTTCTCTTCTTTTATTCCTTTCCTCGATGGAGCAACCACAATTCAAGACCTTTCTGCTCGGGCTGATCTTTGTGAGCCGTCCTTTTCTTCAAAACCAATCATTTCTGATGGCTACGAAATCAGTCCGCTTTATAGCCATGATTCGAGAGCAAAACCTTCTCTGGTAGTGTTGGTGAAAACCCATACCTCCATCTTCGGGACTTTGAGCTAGTGTGTTCATGTCTATCCCATCGTGGGCATGACACATGAAACTCTAAAGTGGAAGTTGTTTCCATTTCTCTTTAGAGTGAAAGCGAACAGCAATGGTACAACTTTGTCTGTCAAGAAATTCCCATGGTGAATGGGAGTAGGTTAAAGTGCAAATTTTTCCTTGCATTATATCCATTAACCCATGTAATTAATCTTCGATAGCACATCCTTTCCTTCCGAGCAGAACAAGAAGGAATCTCCGGTATGGGCCAGGTTCTTCATTGTTAACTCAGTCTGTGGCCCAGACTTGTGATTACTCCATGCTGTTGTTACAAAATTTTCGATACGCGGTTAGACAAGGAGTCTGCCTGCAAATCTCATCGATATTTCCGCCAGGGAGATCCGTATACGCACATCAAGAAATACTGGCGCGGAGAGAAGGAAGAGAAACTCTTAGATTACTGATCTTTAGAAGCAAGATTCTTTCAGCCAAATGCAAGCCATCCCGGAGTCAAAGATTAATCCATGAGGATCCTCTGCTACGCTGGATCGGAACACAACTCATACTGCCCC
>CM020181.1:16293382-16310927 GCA_009805545.1 Oryza longistaminata
TCCTCGCCGCGCCGTGGGCCTCCTCGCCCCGCTCGCCGCCCTGGGTCTCCTCTCCGCGACGCCGCCCTGGGCCTCCCCTGCGCGCCGCCCCCGTTGGCCACCGCATAGCGGCGGCGCCGCCGTGGACCACCGCCGAGCGCCACCTAGGTCTACTCTCCGCGACGCCGCCTTGGGCCTTCCCTGCGCGCCGCCCCTTGGGCCGCCGCATAGCGGCAGCGCCGCCGTGGACCACCGCCGAGCCGCCGCCCCTGGGGTCTCCTCTCCGTGACGCCGCCTTGGGCCTCCCCTCGCGCCGCCCCCTATGGGGCCGCCGGCATAGCGGCGGCGCCGCCGGTGGACCACCACCGAGCCGCCGCCAGGCCTCCTCGCCGGATCGGGATCGGTAGGTAGGTTAGGGTTCTTTTTCCCTTGAATTTTTCCTGTGACAGTGAAAATAGGGTAATATATTGCACTGAGGGCAAAATGGACATTATCGAAAAAAATTAACAGATGTAACGGTGTTGAGTTGACGGTGATGGCATTTTTAGGAGAAAGAGGCTTGTGCAATGGTATTTTTGGGAAGTTGTCTTTTGTCGATGGCATTTCTGGGATTAGGGTGCTTTCAATGTATTTTATGGATTTTCTCTTTGAATAAGGTAGAGAGTGAGGGGAAGCCTGGAGGAGTGCCAGGAAGGTTGGCGCTCATCCGACTTCTACCTCGGACAAGTGTAGCTTTCTAGGAGGAATTCGGGAGGAGTACCGCGGAGCTGTCGGTACACTCTTGCTCCGGGTTCGGGGAACTTCTTCTGATAAAGTAAGCATTTGTGTTCCTTTCTTATGTAATTAATACGTTTGTTCAAGTAAGATAGATTTCCATCTTGCGGGTTCATTGTTTAGTATTTACTAAGTGCTCTAGTACTAGGACTTCGGATAGAGAGGAAGTTCCTGCACAAGTATTAGAGTAGTAATTAATAACTTAGTCGTGGTGTCTAGGTTAGAGAATTACCTTTGTTTGTTGTGGTATCCACGGATTGTTTTTCAGAGGTAGGCGGCAGGGTGGAGACAGCCCTGAATTCCCGTCCTAGTAATCCTCCGCGTTCGGGATATATCATAGAGCTATAGCGGAACCACGCTGCGCCACGACCAGCAGGAGTCGCGTGCCCAAAGCAACAGATAGGCAATTTACCTTCAACTTAGCTTAGATAATTAAAATATATAGAAAGACCTCTCTAGCCTAGCCTGCCTACCATCAGTTGTTTGTCCTTGGATCATCTTAGCCTTGGTAGATTAAAACACGTTCCCTGAGTTCGAATATCCTTTTGGGGTCACCCGAAGGTGAAGTGCTACAGCGGGTATTCCGGGCGGGCTTGCGGATTTATCTGTGGTCGCAAAGAAAATTCCAACAAGCATTTCGGCACCGTGTGGTTGCTCGGGAACGGTTGCTAATTTATTCGAGTCTAGGCATCCTCGTATCTTTTATTTTTATTTCTTCTTCTTTTATTCCTTTCCTCGATGGAGCAACCACAATTCAAGACCTTTCTGCTCGGGCTGATCTCTTTGTGAGCCGTCCTTTTCTTCAAAACCAATCATTTCTGATGGCTACGAAATCCAGTCCTGGCTTTATAGCCATGATTCGAGAGCAAAACCTTCTCTGGTAGTGTTGGTGAAAACCCATACCTCCATCTTCGGGACTTTGAGCTAGTGGTGTCATGTCTATACATCGTGGGCATGACACATGAAAGCTCTAAAGTGGAAGTTGTTTCCATTTTCTCTTTAGAGTGAGAAGCGAAGCAAATGGTACAACTTTGTCTGTCAAGAAATTCCCATGGTGAATGGGAGTAGTTAAAGTGCAAATTTTTCCTTGCATTATATCCATTAACCCATGTAATTAATCTTCGATTAGACCATCCTTTTCTTTCCGACAGAACAAGAAGGAATCTCTCGGTGTAGGCCTGGGCCAGGTTCTCATTGTTAACTCAGTGCTATGGCCACAGACTTGTGTTTACCCGCCATGTGTTGTTACAAAATCTTTCGATACGCGGTTAGACAAGGAGTCTGCCTGCAAATTCATCGATATTTCCGCCAGAGGATCGTTCGCACACAAAGAACAACTGCGCGAGAGGGAGAGAACTCTAGATTACTGATCTTAGAAACGATTCTTTCAGCCAAAGCGAAGCCATCCCGGAGATCAAAGATTATCCATGAGGATCCTCTGCACGTGGAGTCGGAACACCACTCAACTGCCGAAGTCCTATCAGGTGCTGCACACTGCGAGAACAAAGCGGGGCCGAAGAGAGAAGAAATTCTCATATTTCTTGCGCGTGTTTAATACTCCTCCGAATCCTCATTCCAGTTGCTGGAGCCGGAGGAAGAAGAAATATATCCTTCGGAAATTCCATTCCAATTCAGGGGTGATCTTTATGAAAATTATGAGAACACCCTGAATTATTCTAGCGAGAAGATGGCTCATCCCAAGCATGAGCCGTTCTAGGAGGTGATGTTTGTATCTTCGTTCGTTTCTTCTGAACCTATTTCCCATCTTCATGTAACTGAACAACCCTCATCACCCTCGATCAAGCCTAAGCGTTGTCCCTCCGGCCCTCAGAACGTTGTTCTTGTTTATCACCAAGAAACAACCCGATTCTTGCACGATGCATCTGTTGAGAAGGAGAACCTTCAGGCCACGGACAAGCTTGAGACATCGATTCTGGAGGACGAGAGAAAACATTCCACATATGAGCATGAAAGTTTTTATTTTGAAATTCCCCTGAATTCTTGCTCGCTTAAGGAATCCCCAGAGTCCTATTCGATTAGTACCACTTCCCTGTGTGAGGACCACAACCACATTTCGGTTCTCATTTCTAACATGTTTAGAAGGATGGTTGTGGATGCTTATATTTATCATAAATACTGCAAATCTCGTATTTGTTTGTGGCACTAATTTTGCAGAGCAATGTCCCCAAGGTCGAGCTTGTGACCATAAACAAAGCACTGCCGGGAGATAACCCGGATTGTCATGGTAAGTTTTCTTTCTAATAAAAGCAGGAACCATTTTTTTTCGGATAGTGTGCTACTTTGGGTATTCTTGGTCGCTAACCATTTCAGGTTGAGATTAAGAACGAGGGTCATGCGATGCCTAAGAACACAGTAGCTACATCAACTTTACACTTTGGTGATCCTTGGTATTGGAACACACTTTATAGGAGAATCCGACATCACACACTTGGTTTTGATGTCTTGCGACACAAAGGTCCAAGTGTGGGGGGAAGGTCGACGAGCTTTTCATGACGAGTTCCATCAACCATGGCCATCTTGGTTTAAAGTTGGTGTTAGTCCTAGCTTGCTAAAAAGAGAAAAGATAAAAAAAAAAGAGGAGAAAAGAGAGGCAGAAGAAAAAAAAAAGTGGGAGAAGAAGAAAAGAGCAAGAGAGCTGACGAGCTACATTTGGATCAAAGACCGCATTATGTGCGTGTCTTTGAAATATGGCTATACACCTCGCTAGTAGCAATCATGTTGCCTGGCTACAACTAGTCCCTCTCTCGAGTTTATGTGCCACCTTGGCTTAGCCTTCATCCACTCCTAGCTGTGCACAACTTCTCGCTCCTGTAACACCTATGTGTATACAAGCAAGAGGAGTTGCCCTCTTCTTTTCTAGGTGTTTGCTACTCCACTCCAGTTGGCACTTGCATATTTGCCCAGAAATAGATACATCCTACGTCTCTGTGCCAACGGATCACGCCTTCAAGGCACAAGGTTCTTGCACCCGAGGTGTGTGCATGACCAAACTGCTTGCCTGAGTTGGTATGGTCAAAGTGCCTTCCTCTGGTACAATCTGCATTGAGATGGAGGAGAAATCGACAATCATATGTGACCATACCACTGCTCCAGAGATTTCAACATACACATCATGTTGGCGGTAAGTGTACTCAGGTATACGAAAGGCAGAAAAATTCACATCTTTTACTCATACTTATCTCTCTTTGAATGAGACTTGAGTATACATGGTTATGTTTCTTATGTCTTTTTGCATATGCTCTGGTTTGGGTGTTTTCGCGAGACATCCATAGGCTTTTTTAAATTAAGCATGGTGCTTAGGTTAAAATAGTCTGCTTTAATCAAATTGGACATGGAGTTTAGTTTGACTAATGAATTTCATAGTTAATATGTTCATAGACATTGGATATATATCTTCTGTGGACTAACCCCTGCAGGAAAATTTTCAAATTGACGGGTGAGTCCTCAAGTTCAATTCACAATGGAGGTAGGTCAGGGCCGGGAACAAATCAATTGCTAACATGCAAAGGAGACACATATCACCTATCAAGGTGCACGGTGCATATATTACTAATTCCACCTTTAGCATGTTCATACAAATTTACCTCAGCCCTGTATGAGTTGTGCTTAAAGGAAAATTTGGTGAATAGTAAAAATGAAAAAAAAAAGTTTTCAGAAGTGTCTCTTGAAAAAAAAACGATAATTTGTGGGATCCACGCTTCTTAAGTTTTGAATCCAATTTCATTTTAGCGTGGATGTGAACAATTAATCTTGAGGCTGCGATAAAATCTTTTCAAATCTTTGTAGTGCTTCGAGTATTTGTTGTCGACTAACCTTTTGCAGGAAATAAAAAGGCAATCAAGAAGCAGTGCACAATAACTTCAAACACTTATATCATGCTCCTTGGTCCATGGGAAAGAGATGCACAAGGAACCAAGCAGAACAAATGCAAAACTTTGTTACATTTGATTCAGTTCTAAGCTTGGTAAGACCTATCTGGTAAGAATCTCATGCACCATGTGCATCCTTATCTCATGTTTCCATCTTGCCAGGATACCCAACATATCCATTGTTGCCATAAAATAAAAAGAAAAAATGATAAAAAAAATAAAATAAAATAAAATAGAGGTTGCTCCTTGGTCTTCCAACCAAGTGAGTCATTTTTGTTTCACTCGTGTCTTTGTTTTTCTTTTTATGTCCAATAAAGAGTCCCAGGTACAAAGACAAGTGTGGGGGTGATCTTGCACATCAACGCCGTAACCAAAGCAAGATCACCCCAGAAGTGATGAGCCATGATGAACCACACAAGGAAAATTGATGCAGTTAGAACCAATGAGGGGTCAGCCAAACCTCCAGTTTGGCTGAACCACCTCTACCATGAATCGTCCTCTATTTTGTACAGAGCGCAGGTTTGCACAATTTTTTCTTTGGACCTCAATTGCTCAGGATTGCATGGTAGACACTACAAAGATCCACAAGTACAGGTATGGTTTTGAATAATTTGTTTGCATGATTATTAGTAAGGAAGATATAACCCAATTGTAGAGTCCATAGCCTTCACTTGGGACGAGCAAAGGTTAAGTGTGGGGGTGTTGTTGACGGTCCTTAAATCATAATATTTGACCGTCAATACTTGCATATAATGAAATAAAATATGGTATCCAAATTAGTGGTAGGGATTATTACTAATCATTTCCACTAGTGTTGGTGAAATATGTGTATGCAGGTAATTTAAGAAGAAAACACATCCGTCATATGACAAAATGTACCTCCGCGTATTCAGGACGCGTTTACACGGATTAGAGACCTAATAAGTCAATAAAAACCATTTAGAATTGGGACAAAATGTAGCCTAGGTTATTGGGGGCCCAATAAGCAACCTCCCGGCCGAAGGAGAGGCCGAGAGGAGAGTTTTTGGGTTCGGCCTAACCCACCAGTTCGGCCAAACCAATCCTGACGCTTCCCGTGATCTGCTTTCACCTGGACGGCTCGGATTTCTCCCCTAAGGCGGTTGCAGGGTGTTTTGGTCATTTCCCATACCCCTAACCGTCATTTGGAGCCTATATAAGGAGGAGTTCACTCTCATTTCCAACACACAACTTTGAGCTGAATTACAAGAGGCTCTATTGTATCTTTTGTACATTAGAATAAGGTAGAGAGTGAGGGGAAGCTCTGGAGGAGTGCCCAGAAGTTTGGCGCTCATCCGACTTCTACCTCGACGAGTGTAGCTTTCTAGGAGGAATTCGGGAGGAGTACCGGAACTGTCGGTACACTCTGCTCCGGGTTTGGGGATCTTCTTCTATAAAGTAAGCATTTGTGTTTCTTTCTTATGTTATTTAATTACTTCCATCTTTGCGGGTTCATTGTTTAGTATTTATACTAAGTGCTCTAGTACTAGGACTCTGGATAAAGAAGGAAGTTCCTGCGCAAGCATTAGAATAGTAATTAATAACTTAGACGTGGTGTCTAGGTTAGAGATTACCTTTGTTTGTTGTGTATCCCACGGATTTGTTAGAGGTAGGCGGCAGGTGGAGACAGCCCTGAATCCCGTCCTAGTAATCCTCCACGTTCGGATACATCATAGAGCTATAGCCGGAACCACGCTGGCAGACCAGCAGGGGTCGGTGCCCGAAGCAACAAATAGGAAATTACCTTCAACTTAGCTTAGATAATTAAAATACATAGAAAGACCTCTCTAGCCTAGCCTGCCTACCATCAGTTGTTGTCCTTGGATCGTCTTAGCCATAGGTAGATTACACACGTTCCCTGAGTTCGATATCCTTTTGGGGTCACCCAAAGGTGAAGTGCTACACCGGTATTCCGTGCGCTTGCGGATTTATCTGTGGTCGTAAGAAATACCAACGGTGGGCGGTGACGCAAGCGGCGGCGGGGGCGGCTGTGTGGCGAGCGGCAACGGCGATGCCACCTCCTCACCGCAACCGCTCTGAAACGACCGACATATTCCACAAGAAGAGTAGAATATAAGTCTATAGCATATATCTTCATAAACATCGTTTACTCAGAGATATGCACATCAGAGTAGCATAGCAGAAACATCGCATTAGTTCCGGTTATTACAATACCATAGATACAGCTCAAGACAAGCCTCGAGCGATAACATCATAATAATATACAAACCCTAAAAGCTCAGCAAATATGCAGTACACTAGAAATTCACAAGTACTGCTACAGATATTGCTACTAAACATATTAACGTTACTGCTACTACTACAAATACTACCGCTGCCACTGCTACTACCATAACCACTACAGCCACTATATGAACCTTGGATATCATAATAAACTTATTGTTTTTGCCGTCGCTACGTGGCCGCTTTCCCCTTGCTACAGTGCAACAGTGATCCCTCCATTCGTAGCCGCACGATCTGATATGTTTCTTCGATCTAATTATATAAAAATTATCATAGTCAATCTCCGCATCATCATAGAGTCCTTTCTGGTTGTCATCCATGACTTGAGTTCCTTCACTTCCAGCCAAAATTTTCATTACAAATTAGGGCCGTGTATAGTTCTTCGGCCAAAATTTTTTTAAATATACGGACACACCTTTGAAGTATTAGATGTAGACTAATAATAATACAAATTACTGATTCCGCCTGTAAATTGCGAGACGAATTTATGAAGCCTAATTAATCCGTTATTGGCAAATGTTTACTGTAGCATCACATATTCACATTGTCGAATCATGGCGCAATTAGGCTTAAAAAATTCGTCTCGCAATTTACATATAAACTGTACAATTGATTATTTTTTGTTCATATTTAATGCTCCCGCCTCCATGCATATGTCCAAACATTTGATGTGATATTTTTGACCAAAAATTTTTGGGATCTAAACACACCTAGGTTGGGAACATAGAGTATGTTAGGACCGAAATGGCAAACAATAAACAGTCTTCATCAGCAAGCAATGCAGCAGTATATACACGCAAGGACAGGTGAGGTGAGTTGCACGTTTTGCTACGACCATGGCGTTCTTCCTCCCTCTCGCGTTCTCCCTCTTCCTCGCCGTCATCTCCTCCTACGTCCTCCAGCTCCTCGCCGACGCTCGCCGCCGGCTGCCCTCAGGCCCGTGGCCGCTGCCGCTGATCGGCAACCTCCACCAGCTGGACCACCTGCCGCACCGCTCCCTCGCGCGCCTCGCCGCGCGCCACGGGCGCTCATGTCGCTCCGCCTCGGCGCGGTGCGCGCCGTCGTCGCGTCGTCGCCGGAGATGGCGCGCGGAGTCCTGCAGCGGCACAACGCCGACATCGCCGCCCGGTCCTTCGGCGACTCCATGCGAGCCGGCGGCCACTGCGACAACTCCGTGGTGTGCCTGCCCCGCGGCCAGGGTGGCGCGCCCTGCGGAGGCTCAGCACCGTCGGGCTCTTCTCGCCGCGCCGGCTCGACGCCATGAGGGCTCTCCGGGAGGAGAAGGTGGCCGAGCTCGTCCGCCGCGTGTCCGACCCGCCGCGCGCGGCGAGGCCGTGGACGTGGGCCACGCCGCGCACGTCGCCGCGCTGGGCGTCCTGTCGCGCACCATGTTCTCCGTCGACCTCGACCCCGAGGCGGCGCGCGAGGTGAGCGACATCGTGGACGAGGCGTCGGTGCTGGGCACCGGGCCGAACGTCTCCGACTTCTTCCCGGCGATCGCGCCGGCCGACCTCCAGGGAGTTCGCCGGAGGATGGCGGGGTTGGTGAAGAGGATGTACGCCATCATTGACGAGCAGATCGAGCGGAGGATGTATGGCCGCGCCGCCGGCGAGCCACGCAAGAACGACCTGCTCGACGTGATGCTGGACAAGGAGGGGGAGAATCAAGAAGATGGCAATGAGATTAACCGTGATGCCATCCGTGGACTTTTTACAGTGAGTACTTGTACAACTTGCGGACCCACAGTGAATAAGCCAAACGGTATATTCGCAAACGGATATTAATTTGTGAATAAAACTTTTATATACGTGTTCTTAGCGATCTAAAAACAAAGGCTGAAAAATAAACTTCGATTAAAAAACCCCAAAATCAGGTCCAAATTTAAGGTTGAAATTCAAAATTTGACTGATAAACATAAACATAAGCGAAAAGATAAGGCCCTTGGTTGTCATGCATGACTAATTTATTTAATTTAGCTAAAATTATTGAACCAGCTTTCTAATTTAAATTTGGATTACAATTTTTCGTTTTGATTAAATTTTGTAATTTAACCAAGTAAATTTCATTGATAATTCTAAACTCAAGTTTCATTTGCTGTAGGATTTGTTCACTGGTGGAGAGACGACTTCTCACACAATGGAGTGTGCAATGGCAGAACTATTGCAGTGTCCAAACTCGATGAGAAGGGTGCAAGAAGAACTCAAGAGTGTGATAGGCACCAAACAACAAATGGATGAACATGATATTACCAAACTGCCCTACCTTCAAGCTGTCATCAAAGAAACCCTCCGGCTTCATCCTCCGGTGCCTCTGCCACCATACGAGGCCGAAGCCACTGTAGAAATACAAGGTTACACCATTCCTAAGGGAGCGAAAGTGCTTATAAACTTGTGGGCGATCAATCGATGCGCCAACGCATGGACCGAGCCAGATAAGTTCATGCCAGAGAGGTTCTACGATAGTGACATTACTTTCATGGGGAGGGATTTTCAACTAATTCCTTTTGGAGCTGGAAGGCGCATTTGCCTTGGATTGCCACTAGCTCACAGAATGGTCCATTTGATGCTTGGCTCATTGCTACACCGATTCACATGGACATTGCCAGCTGAGGCTGGGAAAAATGGAGTGGATATGAGGGAGAGGTTTGGGTTAACACTATCATTTGTTGTTCCCCTCTATGTAAGAGCTCAAGAAATACAATAAGAAACATGTGACTTTTTTACGATGAAGAGTAGAAGCACATTACAAATGTAATGCGATGATAGCTGCTCTAAATATGTAATCACCCAAGATATTTTCCGATACACGAAGTGTTGTAAAACAGAAATAGGATGTGAAGTGAGCGTAATTCAACCAGTAATGTTTCTTGTGATGAAACCTACCTATCTGGTTCAAGTTGTAAACTTGAGATGAGTGCTTGTATTTACGACTAATTATTCTTTCAGTGTTACACGACGTATCTGTTGACAGCGAGACGCCTATAATGACTTTATGAATCTCAAGATATGCCAACCTAGTTTTCAGAGACAATTACAGAGGTATGGTGTGTTTATAGGAAGGAATGTGTGTGCGTTTATATGAGCACCAACAACTTTGCCGTGTTTCGTAAAAAAAAAGGGATGCCATATATATGGTGATTTCCGTTGCTTTTGCAAACCAATAATCTGTATCACTTCATACTCCCTCCGTTTCGAAATGTTTGACGCCGTTGACTTTTTAGCACATGTTTGACCGTTCGTCTTATTCAAAAAATTTAAGTAATTATTAATTCTTTTCCTATCATTTGATTTATTGTTAAATATATTTTTATGTAGACATATAATTTTACATATTTCACAAAAGTTTTTGAATAAGACGAACGGTCAAACATGTGCTAAAAAGTCAACGGTGCCAAACATTTCGAAACGGAGGGAGTAGTATGGAGTAATACCAAACGGGCTCTTATTCTCCTTGTTGCTGTGCATACTTTACGACTCTTGAAATGAACAACTACGTACGCTTGATTTCTACAAATTGTAAATCAGGGCCATGTCCTTATTTATTTCAGAAAAAGAAAAACATCAATAAGCAACAGTACGACAAGAGAGATGAATAATAAGAAATGCAGCAATAAGTAGTACCTAAAGTAACTTCAAGAACTCATTTCACCTGTTTAATGTTTATCCGTTATATACAGCTTATTCTCCTATCCAAGCAAACATATATTATTGTACTTCCTAACGATGATTGCTCGACAGAAGGAAAAGTTTTGCTAATTGGGTTCGTTGTGCACACTTATAATATACACTAGTGGATACCCCACATATTGCCGCCGGAATTTTAGAAATAATTATAAAATACTTCAAAGAAAACAATTTAGAAAATATGTAGTCATAATGCTTAAAGGATAATATTTAAACTTCTATAACAGTTTAGGCATGACACATGATCGGATACGATGAAGCATGAGAGAAATGCAGTGGGTATTATTTTTCTAAGGTGGCATAACTCAATTAATGTTGAGCTTTACGATAATAACTATGCTAAGTGGATTGTCAATGAATATGATATATGAATGGTTGTGATCAAAGTATTAATAGGAAAAAAAACTATTATTTTCTAGATGATGTGGCTCAATGCATGATGAGTATTTGGTTCCAACAATATATGGTATATAGATCGAGTAATAGCACTTCTTAAAAATCAGAAATAATCACACCAATAATTATGTCTATAAATTACACATCCAGTGTCTCATACCTTCTCATATATAAACTAGTTGATACCCCGCGCTTTGTTGCAAATATATGGATGAGTGATGCATGTATACATTACAGAAATGATAAATGTATATGCTTAAATAATGTGAAAATAATAAGATAATGATTCGACATTGCTTGCATATTGAGTTCTTAAAAATACAATAAAATTATAAATGATATGTCATATTTGTATGGTATTTAAAATACTCAAGATAATTATTGGTAGTGGATGATCATGTGGCAGACTTGTATGTGATTTAAAATAATCATAATAATTGCTAGTGGGTGATGATTTAACTCACTTATATGTTGAGCTTTGATAATTAGTGGGCATCAACTTTATATAGTAAGATACGATCCTATTTAATGTGTCCGTGGAATCCACGTCTCTAAAAGGAAATTAAACCACAGTTTGAGTCTGTCGACAATTATATTGGAGGTTTGACAAGCAATTTGAATATAAGAAATTAAGGAAGAAATGCACTTTGGCTAGCAAAACTTGCTGCTACCTATAAATTTAGAGATTAAGGGTGCGTTCGTTCCATAGACAATGAGTGAGATAGCACATCGTTTTCCGCGCGCACGCTTGCCAAACTACTAAACGGTGCATTTTTTGCAAAAATTTTCTATAGGAAAGTTGCTTTAAAAAATCATATTAATCCATTTTTGCAATTTAAAATAGTTAATACTTAATTAATCACATGCTAATGGCTCACATCGTTTTGCGTATCTTCTCAATCTTCTTAATCCCCTATATATTCCTCAAACTCACCCTAATTGTATATAAGAGGAATTTGAGAATTATAAACTCACAAATGACCAAAAATCCATCTTATGAATCTCAGATCAAACTATATATGCTTTCTTTGGTGAATCTAGTAAAAAAAAACCCTAATTCTTGTATAATACTCCCTTTGTCCCAAAATAGGTGTGGTTTTACATTGTTCATGTCCAACGTTTTACCGTTCGTCTTATTTGAAATTTTTTTATGATTAGTCTAGATGATAAAACATGAATAGTACTTTATGTGTGACTAATTTTTTTAATGTTTTCTTAATTTTTTCAAATAAGACGGACGATCGAACGTTGCATACGGATTTCCACGGCTACACTTATTTTGGGATGGATGTAGTAAAATATATTCTGTAATCAAATTTATGTGCTACTGGGTTTGTCGTTAAGAGCTCTGTACAACACATGTGTCTACAAGTTTTACATTTTTCAAATAGAAGCTACTTCCTCCGTACTATTTTGATATTTTAATTGCAGCTTTGATTTCTATGCCCAACGTTTGATCATCCATCTTATTTGAATTTTTTTTACGATTAGTATTTTTTTATCAGATGATAAAACATGAATAGTATTTTTTTGTGACTTATTTTTCTATCTTTTTAAATAAGATGGACAGTTAAATATTGAACACAGAAACTTACAAATGCAATTAAAATGGGACGAAGAGAGTATTCGATTATGATCGTCCACCGGTAACCTGACAATTTTTTCTCAAGCTTGTACAGTAACACGTTTCCTCTAACTTATGCTACAAGGAAAATAAATGCTTCTATAAAAAAATGTCCAGCACATTCACTTGTATAAGCTAACTCTAATATAAAAACTGGTGATACACGCACATGTGCATCCGAATCAAGCTAATATATCGCACAATCGGAAATAATAGGGCAGAAATATTGATGAAATGCATTTATATATAGTTGGAGGTAAAGACACGTTGTTTGTTACTAGGGGGCCGGGGTGTTTAGATCGAGGGGTGTAAAGTTTTGGCGTGTCACATCAGATATACGGACACACATTTAAAGTATTAAACATAGTCTAATAACAAAACAAATTACAGAATCCGCCTGTAAATTGCGAGACGAATTTATTAAGCCTAATTAATCCGTTATTAGCAAATATTTACTTAGCACCACATTATCAAAACATGGAGCAATTAGGCTTAAAAGATTCGTTTTGCAAATTAGTCACAATCTGTGCAATAAGTTATTTTTTTTAGTCTATTCGATCTGACGGGATGAAAAATTTTATGGTGGGATCAAAACAGGGCCTAGGAGTATTAGGCTGTGTTTAGTTCAGCGTAAAGTTTGGATTTTGGTTGAAATTGGAGATGATGTAACTGAAAAGTTGTGTGTGTATGACAGGTTGATGTGATGGAAAAGGACTGAAGTTTGGATCCAATCTTTGGCCTTGTTTGGATCCTCCGGGCTATTAAATAACCCTCCGGAATCTTGCTATCTATGAGTATTAAACGTAGATTACCGACAAAACCGATTCCATAACCCCTAGGCTATTTTGCGAGATGAATCTCCTAGGGGTTATGGAATGGGTTTTGTCAGTAATCTAGGTTTAATACTCCTAAATAGCAATATTCCGAAGGGCTATTCCTCCGGATCCAAACAGGGCCTTTGGATCTAAACACAGCCTTAGTTTCAAACGGTGTTTTCAGACATCCCCATCGGTAGTCAGATCAATCAGAAGTTCAGTACTCCATAATCTCGAAAAATGTGTTTGCTTAAAGAACATGTCACCTGGATTGTGATTTGTGAAACACATTAAATTATCTGAAAGAGTATACTATCAATCTTGTGTAACTTTAATTTTTTAGTCGAGAAAATGCTATATATTTAACATTAAAATGTTAAGAATGTCAAATTAATTATATATTGAAGACAATGCCAATGTTTGAAATACTATGTTATACTTATATAAACAGAATGAATAAGTGGATATGATTGTCCTTACTCTTGTCGTGTACACTATAACAAACATACCTTGTAAAGATATTTTTCTTATATTATACATGCACTTTTAAAATGCCTTTAAATTAGTATAGAGACATTTTCTGAAATACCTTATGATCAACATAGTGTCAATATAAACGAAGATGCATTTATAAAATGTTTTCCAGAGGCATGAAATTATACACAACCATAGAAAATCAATGTGAGAAATATTGATAAAAAATATTATCACTGGCTACTATTGCCAATTTTTGAACTCAATATCTCTTCAGTAAATCGTTTCTATATTCAATGCATTAACCATCTTAATATCGCATCATTACTGATAAATGTGTGCCCTATGTTACTTATATATAGTTAGTTGGCATATATTAACATTGGTTCAAATCCTGATTAAAATGCCTTACATATCAATCAAGTTTTTAATTCTAGTAAAAATATATCTCTATAAAATAAATTCAACAAAATTAGCTAAAATATCTGTCAGTAACTCCTGCTGATTCAGTCTGGCTTGTAGGTATCATCATATAACTTTTAGTGATAAAATAAGTCACAATTATCAAAATAAATGAAGCATATATAACTTATTTAAATAAGATGAATTATCAAACGTCATACTAAAATCCAACAGAGCCATGTACTAAGATATTAACAAAATGCAGGGAGTAACTACTTTGAATTATTTGAATAAGATAAATTATCGAACGTCATACTTTGAATGCATGGTAGCCCTAACTTATGCATTGTTGGATCTTGGAAAAGAATTCCATTTGGTGCGTGTTTTTAATAGAGTTCAGAGATATGGTCCTATCACATTAAAGACATTCATGTCACGAGGCTAAAATCTGGAAGTGAAGGTTGAAATGGCCACGTCGCATTAACGAAGTTCCTCATTTAAATCTGATCTGAAAGCTCAGTTTGATCCGTGCAACTGTATCATCATATCATGGAAAGTTTGAATCATTTTTTAATACCTTGACTTCCTTTCCATCGTTCGTTATTTCTTTTTTTTTCCACCCATTTCATGTACAACTAATACGAGACAGCACAATCACCTACTAATACTAAAATGTCCATTTGATGCACAGAAAAATAAGTGTAGCACACGGTAGTACCAAAGTATTCAATTATCTTCGAAGGACTGATATATTCTACCTTTATTATGATTATTAGCTAGTACGCGTCATGACAGAAGAAGTACTTCAAGTCCCTACGGATCTCATCTGAAATAGTAATGGTTAGGCGGTACATTAAAATTAGTAGTCCTAGCTAGAAACTCTTTTGTTTTTATGTCGTGCAAGTGTACCCTTCGGTATTTAATGTTTGACATGGATGAACATACATTTAACTAATTTCTCGTTAAAAAAATTGTGTAAATGTAGGAAAATATTAGTCATATTTAAAGTACCATCAGTGACAAAACAAATCGTAACAAAATAAATAAAAATCATATTATTTGCTTTAGAAAAGAAATGATTCAACACATGTGTAAAAAATAAACGGCATCCAACATTAAAAAATATATAAGAAAACAAGGACTATAAAAAAAAACTGCCGCGAGTTTTTTAAGACAAAAACTTTCAAATCTAACTATAGTATAATTGTAATATAATTTTACTATAACTATAATATAATTTATATATAAGTATTAAAATAATACATGCAACTTTATATCTAAATGCAGTTACAGCGTAATTACAATTTAGTTACATACAACTGTATACTACAGTAACATTGGAAAGTTTTTTTTGTAAAAAAAACTTGCGACAGTATTTTTTTGGCAATTTAGGAAAAAAATTGACAGAACTAACTAGCAAAATAGAGCCAAATGCCAATGCATGCGCACTTTGCGTAGTGTCGCAACTCACAAGCAAGAATGATGGCGTTCTTCCACCTATCACCGGTGAAGAAACCATCTTTCGTCGGTCGGCCGAATTCCACAATAGTCCCGGATGCAATAAAAACCGGGGCTAAAGATGATCTTTAGTCCTGGTTCAAAAGGGTAACGGGCATATTTGATCTTTAGTCCCGGTTCAAATGCTGTCAGGGCCTGTCAGCCCCCCCCCTCCCCCGGGATCTTTAGTCCCGGTTGGTAACACCAATCGGGACTAAAGTCCCACCCCTATATATATGTCTTCTTCCTCCTCCAGCTGCCCGAGCAAGCTTCAAAATTTCTTCAAAAAAGAGGGGAGGTCATGCCAAAATTTCTAGTGAATTTATTTTGGTGATTACATACAAATCGGAGGTGCCTAAAAGGTTTGCAACTTCATCCTCCAATGTTTTTTTTTGTCATACTACATTTGCACCTATGTTTTGCACACTTTTTTTGTCTCCAAAATTTAGTTGTAAGTTGATGAGAGAGAAAATTTGGTGTGGGGAAAAAGAATATAAGAAATTTAGTTGATTTGCTAAGAAGTTCTTATTAAAATAGTAGAAGGAAAACTCTAGTGCAAAGTAATCTTAATAATAGAAAACAAACTAAAATGAAAATTAAAAGAAGTAAAACACAATAAATAGGTTAAAACTTTAGAAATAGTAAATAGAATTATTTGGTGTAATATTTTATGATTTTTCTATGAATAAAGTAAGATATGTCATTATTGTATGACTGTTGAAACAGTTTTAAATCTTATAATTATTGTCATGACTGTCAATTATTTAAGAAAATTATTGTGTACGGTTTTTTCGACTCATGTAGATGGATCGGCAATGAATGTACGCTGACGCGGTCCAACGAGTTTAATTGACGGCGCTGCACTATTTTTTGAGAGTGGTCCGAAGCTAACAGGCAAAGGGTTTATTTTATGTCCATGCAATAATGTTAAGATCAGAAGTAGTATTCTGCATCAGGACTATCCCCATTTCCACACTGTTTGAGTCCGCCAAGCCTATAATTGGTTGGAACATCCCACGGAGAGCAAGGTGTGTTGAAATGGAAGAAGATGAAAGTGGAAGACGACAATATTCCGACTTTGCTCAGACGTTGGATTTGAAGGAAATCAAACAGCGCGAGAGGAAATAGCTGCTCGATGGTAACGACTTGCGATGATCTTGTGTCAGCATGTGGCAGGACGCCAAGGAGGACACGAAAGTGAAAAGGGGGCTCCATAAATTGGACAACGATGTTAGAGGACCACAGAACTTATGTTGTTACCCAAAGGTTGCGAGCAGGGCCACAAAGAGTTGGATACCACTCTGAGTTCTTGCAATGGAGGCAAAAAAATGGGTTAGTGACCAAGGGCATTTGGTTAAATTAATTGAAAAACTTCGTCAAGAACATTCTTCCGGAGGAAAACAAATGCCCGAGACAACGTACGAGGCTTTAAGAAGATAGTCTGACCCGCTAGGACTTGAATTCAGGAGATTCCACGCATGTCCGGAATGATTGTATTTCCTATATCCACGGTGAGGAGTATGGAGAACCTAGAAAGCTGCCCGTTTGCAAAGCACATCGATAACAAGATTAGACGAAGACGATCCAGAGAAGTTGACGGGCAGCTAACAAACGAGAGAGAATTCCTGCAAGGTGACTGTGGTATTTCCCTAAGTACCCACGGCTAAGGCATTTGTTCAGGAACAAGGGGAATGCTAGAATGATGCGATGGCACGACTGAAAGGGCTAACAGGACCGGATGCTGAATCT
>CM020181.1:16310952-16332289 GCA_009805545.1 Oryza longistaminata
TTGTGTTATGTTAATTAATTGATAATTAAAACCTGGTTAAGGTGGGTTGTGAGCATATGGTTTTGATGGTTGTGCTCATGACAATTAAGGACCGGTTCGCGAGCTACTGTTGTGAAACATTTATCGTGCCAACCACAAGCCAGCGTGGGCAACGGCTTTATCTTTTGTATAGCATGATTCATTATAGTGTGCCAGACTGTGAAGCGGCGAGAAGTCCGTGGGGGTCGCTGGGGAGTCCATTGCCTCTGGTTTTGAGGGGGAGATTATGATCCAGGAACGGTGCATTATGGTGAGTTGTGTTGTGCGAGGGGTATTGTCACAGTTCCTTTCCGAGGTACCGCGGTGGTGCTAAGGCGCATGGTGATATGTTGTGGGATTGTGTCTTGTGGGTACAGTGGTACACCTCTGATCAGAGTAAAACTATTCGAATAGCCGTGCCCGCGGTTATGGGTGAGTTGAGCAATGTTTTTCGTGATTAGTCCTACACTATTCATCAATGGTAATTATGTTATTTAATTTGACTCCTGGTTTGGAATGGTATATTCCTGGTATGGAGGTTTAATTTGTACAACCGGGGTTGGTTGTTCAGATGAGGTTGAGCCTATGCAACACGGGTGTGTTGTATGGTGTTTATTTAATACTGATTAATTATTTAACTGATTTACTATTCTCTTCAATATTTATTAAATGATGTTTACGCAAATGAGCTTTATTATGCCATCCTTTGTTATCCTGTGCACTTGCATATTTGCTGTGTGGCTTGTTGAGTATGTCATGCTCATTCTTGTAATGTTCATTCATCAGAGGAGGAATACTTCAGTGAAGGTGATGATTTAGAGGACTAGGCTTGGTCCGGGTTAAGTTGCCTGTGGAGTGAAGTCGCCATAGCTGTTCCGTAGTTTGCATTTATTTTCCGCTGCGTAGAATGTTATTCTTTGAGAGGAACTATCCACCTCTGTAATAATTTATTATTTGTGAATATTAAATAGCTGTTTATTTGTACTCTATTATCAATTTGTTATTGTGTGCCTCGGCTGATTCCTGGACGAAGGTTTTACACACTTGTAAGCGTTTGGAATTTTGGATAGAAATTCCGGGCGTGACAGAAGCCAGCCTATAGAGAGCGAAGATGGTCATGCGGCGATGTGGAAAAAGAACTCTATATTCTGGGAGTTACCCTATTGGGAATTCTTGGACGTCCGCCACGCAATCAACGTGATGCACCTCACTAAGAACCTTTGCGTAAACCTTCTTGGCTTCCTAGGTGTATACGGAAAATCGAAACATACACTGGAAGCACATAATGATCTGAAGCGTATGGAACAACGCGGCGACCTTCACCCGGAACCAAAGGAGAATGGAAGCCATTACTTGAGTCCAGCCAGCTACACTCTTAGCAAGGCAGAGAAGGAAAGTATGTTTGAATGCTTGGAGAGCATAAAGGTACCGTCTGGATACTCCACGAATATCAAGCGAATAATAAGCACGAAGGAGAAGAAGTTCACAAACCTAAAGTCTCATGACTATCACGTGTTGATAACACAACTGCTACTAGTTGTAATAAGGGGTATCCTTCATAACAATGTCTGAGTAACAATAACAAAGCTATGTGCATTCATGAACGCAATTTCGCAGAAGGTCATCGATCCGAATAGATTAGAAGCCCTTCAGAATGAAGTGGTGCAATGTCTCGTCAGTGTTGAGTTGATATTTCCACCTTCATTTTTAAATATAATGACGCATCTGCTTTGTCACCTTGTGAAAGAGATCCGTATTCTCAGGCCTGTGTACCTACACAACATGTTTCCTTTCGAGAGGTACATGGGCGTTCTGAAGAAGTATGTTCGTAACCGTGCTCGTCCAGAGGCAAGCATCGCCAAGGGTTATGGAACAGAGGAGGTCATCGAATTTTGCGTAGAATTTACCGAAGACATTCGCCCAATCGGGGTACCTGAATCAATGCCATTGAAGGGAGACTACGGGGAAAGGAAATCCTCGGACAGAAAGCATAATGACAGGGACAACATTTTATCCGTTAAAGCCCATTTCCACGTTCATGCAAACACATCTTCATGGTAGCCTCCTTACATCAGGAGCACTGGCTCTAGTTCGCGCCAGGAAACATCGGTAAGTCCGATCATGGGATTACACGGCACACATTATACTTTCCCGCGTGGCTACGGACAACATCTAATGACGGTCAATCAGGACGTCATAACAACTGGCCTTCAGCGAGGGACCTCTGGTCCTATTCCGCACATTCCGGGATATTGAGATCAAATGGTTACATATTCTACACGAAGGCCCAAGACATTGAAGAGCACAACCAAAACACGCATTTCGTGCATGATGCCATGGCGACAACGATGAAACAACTGCCACGTATTACGTGTGCCATCGAGACATATGGTGAACTTGACTATGGGTCCTCTCAATGGTCCCTCGTTCCGGGTGCATGGGTTATGTTGAACTGGTGGAGGCGTAAGTATTGATGACCAGTGGGATACAAACTGTTACCTTAAAACGATATTGGATATTCGGAGAACCTTTTGTCCTTGCCAATGATGTAAAAGCAAGACTTTTACTGAAGGACTTTCTAGCAAAGGAAAGAAGGCAGAGGGCCTGACGCTACCAAGCGCATGGTCTCCCAGGCAAAAGAAAAATCGTCGGAGTTGAGACCAAGACTGACGAGGCATTCGATCATTGCTGGTGGGCAACCCCCTTGTCGACGGTGACGATTCGCCTGAGCATCCTCTATCAAATGGAAGACCCCCATTACTCACTACGATCACAAGGAAGAAAACATTAGTAGGGAGAAAGTACGTGCCGGTCAACGCACCGCCGATGTATTGCCGTAATTAGTGTGTATACGATGTAAAATATTTGAATGTATTGGATTACCCAGTATAAATCAAAGTGTTGTATGGCATATGTAATTTACGCACGATTATTTAGAATTTTAATTTAAATTTTAAATCATGCATATGCATATATATGGAATTGACTTGAGAATTTTAAAAGTATTAAATCATTGGCATGTGGCATTACATAGTGTTAATTAGAGTTGCTACAATTTATATAATGCATATATGCTAGTACTATTGCGAAATTTAATATATGATGGACATGAATTTTAAAGGATTTAAATCATGCATTGCAGTACATATTGTAATTAGAGTTTTAACCAATGTAATATCATGGCATTCATGCTAATTATATATGATTATTAGAATTTTTTATAATTTTAAATCATGCCGTATGTATATACATATGTTAATTACAATTTTTAACAATTTAATATCATTCATATGCTAAGTATATATGATTATTGGAATTTTTATTAATTTTAAATCATATATTTGCTTATTACGTTTTATCCACTTAATTTACTACAGACAACAATAATTTTTCGAAGTAATTGTCATTAATTTTTCGACTTTAAATAATTTTAATGCATTATTTTCTATTTTAGAAACACATATGTAATGGAAATCAATATTCAGTGCGTTTATCAGTAGTCCCGGTTCTTAACCCTAACCGGGTTTAAAACGAATTTGGAAATAGCGGGAAAATATCTTTAGTCCCGGTTGATGAGAACAACCAGGAGTAAAGATATCTTTACTCCCGGTTGTTGAGAACAACTGGGACTATTAGTTTGTTACATGGGTGACGAAGGCCCAGCACACACGAAGATAAACGAAAAACAGCGGAAGACTAGGGCGACGACCACAAGCACTTGACGGCAGGCACGAGCTAGACACCAAAGCCTTCATCCTCCAGGAACTCCTCTTCTGGGTTGGGGAAAAATTGAGCAACATTGAGTACAACTACAGTACTCAGCAAGACACACCCACAAATGCAGAATAAATGCAAAGGAATACAAGGTGGTTATAATAAAGGGGTTAGGGTTTGCAGTAAACAGCATTTACAAGACTTTTAGTTGCTCAGGGCCACTTTGTAAAGACGATCCTAGAGTTGCACAGTGTTATTTATCAAGGCCGTGAACTCACACGAACCTACCTTAACACAAGGCCTTTGATGATTCAGACTGAACTAGCAACCAAACCCAGGTCTCAGCCCGTCCCAAGCCAACCGAGGCCAACAATTCCACATTTTAGTTGTTAAGCAGGTTTTAAGAATTTAAAACACTAACTTGGGTACATTGCTAGGCTTGCCCATAACCGAGGGCGCGTCTATTCGAATAGATTATACTCTGACCAGAGGTGTACATCTTTACCCACAAGACACGTCTTCCTCACGTGTAACCACGTGCCACATACCACCACGGTATACGGACGGAAGACGTGACATAGTTCCCAATCCATCCTAGCCATAAACAAGAGTACCGACCCAACCGCGGCTACGGCCGGAATCCCGAGACAGGTAACCAAGGTTGAGCTGCTAGCAGCAGGACATCGGCCCTGTGCCATGACATCTCGACTACCGGGCCGCAGCTCGTGTAGCCTTCATTTGCCCTAGAGATGTCCATCGAGCCCCGACTTCGTCCATCTCTATCTGTGTACTTTTGCCCATGACCAGACTGAACCACAAACTACGCCTTACCCACTAGACATGTGGAAGTACGGTAGTGCTTTGCAACAGAGGCCCGAGGACCGGTCCTTATAGTGGCCGAGGTGTTTCTATCAACACCATGCACCTCGAACCCAGCCTAAAACCATTTTGGGGGTTTTGAATAAAGGAGAAGGTGTGTGTGAACTCCATTCCATATGAACCAACCGTTCCATAATGTCCAAATGATATGAGAATTCCCAAAGTCTAGAATTATAAAACCACCTAAAGTTTATGTAATTTAAATGGCGAAGAATCTACCTAAACTTGATACTAGTGATACCATAATACAGTGCACACCAGTAATAATAAGGTCATAACAGAGGTAAATAGGCATAGCTAAATAAAACAGTGATAACGCGGGAATTTAAATAAAGCGATAATGCGTTAATTTAAAACAAATTAATTTTAAAGCATGGGACAACAATATGTTCAAAGGAGATGTGGCTTGCCTTGCTCGCTTTCCCAAACGTCGGCTTCAACCTCCACGAAGAGCGGATCTTCCGAAGCTGCAGCGTCTACACGACCAACGGAAAGAAAAAGGCTTTTACTCTAATAAACTCCATATAACAAGCAGAAACAAAGCACAAAAATAGGTTCTTGACTTCTTAAGGAAAAATTAGAGAATTGAACGGTCCAATTCCGAGTTCAAACGACCAAGATATGTCCATTTGAAGTTTATATGCTCTTAATAATATTTGCAAATTTCTTCATTTAAGCATTAATTCCTCCTTTCTATGTTTCTTTCGATGCCGCCCCATCCACCGAAAAACTTGATCAAGGTGCTAGGATTCGTCAGGGAGCTGAGATTGATGGCATTTGAAGTAGGCTATGAGGTTGCTCCCAAGTATCGCCAGATTCCCCATGACCCCAACGAGGAGAAGTGTCGTGTTCACGTGACGTTGGCTAGTGATTGTGAAGACCTTCCGTCGATAAAGTTCGAAGCTGGGGGAAGAAAGTACAGCCATGCTTGTCAAGAAGCAGCCTTGGTGGCCATTGGAGAGTTGCGTCATCGCTTTGATGGGGAGTTAAAGTTATCAGCTTTCTAGTATCATCCACACAACCCTCATGGTCAAGACTATGGAACTTACAACTGTCCTGAAGGTGAAGATAGTGCCACTCTGACGCATGCTGTGTATATGCTTAGCGCCATGGATGCAGTAGGCGTGGAGCGAGAGAAAGCAGCTCATGACAGGGAAAATTGGAATCGAGGCAAGATTTGCAAGTTGGAGAGCAAGGTGTACCGTCTACAGAAGGAATTAGCTGAGCTTAAGGGAGAAACACCGCCACCAGCACCCAAGCTTCGCCTCACTGCAAGGAAGAGAGCCTGTTCACCACCTCGTCTCCAGTTAGCTTCGAAGACTCGTGTGGTGGGAGACGCTATGCCTGATCATGCTGAACCTGTCATCCATGTCTTAAGTGATGAGGAACAAGAGGAAGACCCAGAAGAAAGAGAGCCAGCTACTCCAGAGGAAGAAGATCCATCACTTCATTCCGACGCAAGGCGGGATTAGTTGCCTAGTTAGACCGTTGCCGTAGTTCGCTGTGTTAGTTTGTTTGCTTAAGTTTGCTTGTGTGTGTGTGGGTTTTAGCATCTTGCTTACATCATTGGTGGGATGTAACTACATGAATTTAGTTCTATTGCTTGTCAGAGAGTAAGTTAGTTGGTGAGATAGTGTTAATTCAATTTAAATGTAATCATACACAGTTAAGAGCAATATAGAATTTAAATTAATTAAAGTTCTCCGTTCTAAGGGTATCTCTCTGTCGTTCTTTCCTCTTGCCCGTGCTTTTCTTCAGATGGTGAACACCCACACCGGAAGTGGAAGTGGAAGCGGAAGTGGTCACAATGAAGGAGATCCCACACTTGCCCAAGTTTTGGCCCAGCAAACTCAGTTGATTAATCTGTAAGTGCAGCAAGCGCAAAACTAGCAGGCAAACAACCACAACCAACCACCACCTCCACAGAACAAGTTGGCAGATTTTCTACATGTGAGACCACCTACCTTCTCAAGTACCACTAACCCAGTAGAGGCATGTGATTGGCTGCATGCGGTGGAAAAGAAGTTGGATTTGATTCAGTGCACCGAGCAAGAGAAGGTTTCTTTTGCTTCGCATCAGTTACATGGTCCTGCTGCTGAGTGGTGGGATCACTTTCGTCAAAACAGAGCTGAGGGAGAGCCTATCACTTGGCGGGAGTTTACTACTGCTTTCAAAAAGACACATATACCATCAGGTGTTGTGGCCCTGAAGAAGAGAGAGTTCAGAGCACTCAACCAGGGATCCCGTTCTGTCACAGAATACCTCCATGACTTTAATCGCTTAGCTCGTTATGCCCCAGAAGATGTTCGCACGGATGAAGAACGTAAGGAGAAGTTTTTAGATGGACTGAATGATGAGTTGTCTTATGCATTGATGTCTACAGATTACCGGGATTTCCAGCAGTTGGTGGACAAGGCGATTCGCCAAAAAGACAAGTATAATAGGATGGAACAGAAGAAGCGTAGGGCTGCTCAATTCAAGGCTCAACAGGGTAGTAGCTAGAGGCCGCGCATTGTTTTGGGACCTCAAGCTGCACCGTACCCACAGGGAGGATCCTCTTCAGTTACTCGCCCTCAATGCCAGTTCTACAACAACAACACTGGTAATCACAGCAATGACAATCGTGATGTGGTCGTTCGTCCTGTAGCAGCTCCAACTCAGAATCAACCTATCAGGAAGGAATAGGGAAGCAAGCCAGGAGTGTGCTTCAATTGTGGTGATCCAGGACATTATGCTGATAAGTGTCCAAAGCCTCGACGTGTGAAGAATGCTCCGGTCCAGAACAACTCCAATGCTCCAGTACCGACGGCTCGTGTTAATCATGTTGCAGCTGCAGAAGCCCAGAATGCACCTGATGTGGTTTTGGGTACGTTTCCTGTTAACTCTATACCCGCATCTGTGCTTTTTGATTCCGGTGCTACACATTCCTTTTTGTCTAAAAGTTTTGCAAGCAATCATGGGATGGAAGTTATTAGTCTTGGGAGACCTTTACTAGTTAATACCCCATGCAATCAAGTATCTTCAACACAGTACTGTCCTTCCGTTACTATAGAAATAGAAGAAATTCCTTTCCCATCCTCACTTATCTTGCTAGAATCCAAAGATCTAGATGTTATCTTAGGGATGGATTGGTTATCCCGTCACCGAGGAGTTATAGATTGCGCCAACCGTAAGGTGACTTTAACCAGTAGCAATGGGGAAACAGTTTCTTTCTTTGTGTCATCCTCTAAATCTCATGGTTTGACATTAAATCAAGTTGCTTTGCAAGAGATCCCAATAGTACAAGACTATCCAGATGTGTTCCCTAAGGATTTGCCAGGCATGCCACCTAAGAGAGACATAGAGTTCCGGATAGACTTAGTACCTGGAACCAACCCTATCCATAAGAGACCATACAGAATGACAGCTAATGAGTTAGCAGAGGTAAAGAGACAGGTGAATGATTTGCTTCAGAAAAGATACATCAGACCCAGTACTTCGCCGTGGGGAGCACCAGTCATCTTCGTGGAAAAGAAAGATCATACGCAGAGAATGTGTGTGGATTATCGAGCGTTGAATGAGGTCACTATCAAGAATAAGTATCCTCTACCTAGGATTGACGACTTGTTTGATCAACTGGAAGGTGCTACAGCTTTCTCCAAGATGGATCTCCGTTCTGGATATCACCAACTTCGAATCCGCGACGAGGATATCCCAAAGACTGCCTTTACAACCCGGTATGGTTTGTTCGAATGTACGGTTATGTCGTTTGGACTCACTAATGCCCCGGGCTTTTTCATGAATCTGATGAACAAGGTGTTTATGGAATATCTGGATAAGTTTTTCGTGGTGTTTATTGATGACATTCTTATTTACTCCAAGACAAAAGACGAGCATGAAGGGCATCTTCGTCTTGCCTTAGAGAAACTACGCGAGCATCAGTTCTATGCCAAGTTTAGTAAATGTGAATTTTGGTTGTCAGAAGTAAAGTTTCTTGGTCATGTCATCTCAGCTGGAGGAGTGGCTGTAGATCCAAGCAATGTGGAGTCAGTGTTGAATTGGAAGCAACCCAAGACGGTGTCAGAGATTCGTAGTTTCCTTGGTCTTGCGGGGTACTACCGCAGATTTATCGAGAACTTCTCAAAGATCGCTAGATCAATGACTCGTCTGCTTCAGAAGGAGGTCAAGTATAAGTGGACGGAAGAATGTGAGCAGAGTTTTCAAGAACTGAAGAAAAGGCTAGTGACTGTGCCTGTGTTAGTCTTGCCTGATCCAAGGAAAGGTTTTCAAGTGTTCTATGATGCATCCCGATTTGGTTTGGGTTGTGTTTTGATGCAAGATGGGAAGGTGGTTGCCTATGCATCTAGGCAGTTACGCCCTCATGAGAATAACTACCCAACGTATGACCTAGAGTTGGCAGCTGTGGTTCATGCATTGAAGATTTGGCGTCATTATCTTTTTGGCAACCGTACGGAGATGTATACGTATCATAAAAGTTTGAAGTACATTTTCACTCAACCCGATTTGAACATGTGTCAACGAAGATGGTTAGAGTTGATCAAGGATTATGATATGGAAATTCATTATCACCCGGGTAAAGCAAATGTTGTAGCAGATGCTCTCAGCCAGGAAAAGCTACTGTAATATGTCAGAAGGACGACATCTACCTTGGGAGTTATGCAAGGAATTTGAAAAGTTGAACTTGGGAATAGTCAACAAAGGTTTTGTGGCTGCTTTAGAAGCTCAACCTATTCTGTTTGATCGAGTTAGAGAAGCTCAAGTGAATGATCCTGATATCCAAGAAATCAAAAAGAACCTGAGAAGAGGAAAAGCCATCGGTTATGTAGAAGATGAGCAAGGAACTGTGTGGTTAAGAGAAAGAATTTGCGTGCCCGATAATAAGGAGTTGAAGAATACTATCATGAAAGAAGCTCATGAAACTTTGTATTCCATTCACTCCGGGAGCTCTAAGATGTATCAAGACCTGAAGCAACAATTCTGGTGGGCCAGCATGCAACGAGAGATAGCAGAATATGTGGCACTATGTGATGTATGTCAGTGAGTCAAGGCGGAGCATCAGAAACCAGCCGGTCTGTTGCAACCATTGAAGATTCCAGAGAGGAAATGGGAGGAAATAGGAATGGATTTTATCACCGGTCTACCCAGAACGTCGGCAGACATGATTCTATTTGGGTAGTGGTTGACAGGCTGACTAAAGTCGCTTATTTCATACCTATCCAAACAACCTACACGGGAAATAAGCTTGCAGAGTTATATATGGCCAGAGTGGTATGTTTACATGGTGTTCCCAAGAAGATAGTGTCAGACAGAGGCAGTCAGTTTACTTCGAAGTTTTGGCAGAAACAACAAGTAGAGATGGGTACCCATTTGAATTTCAGTACTGCCTATCACCCTCAAACTGATGGTCAGATAGAAAGAGTAAATCAAATTTTAGAAGACATGTTGAGAGCCTGTGTTCTAGATTTTGGTGGAAGTTGGGATAAGAATCTGCTGTAGCTGAATTCTCTTATAACAACAGTTATCCAGCTAGTCTTCAAATGGCTCCATATGAAGCATTGTATGGCCGGAAATGTCGCACGCCGCTCCTTTGGGATCAAACCGGTGAGCGTCAAGTTTTCGGGACAGATATATTGCGAGAGGCAGAAGAAAAAGTGAAGATTATCCAAGAAAAGTTGCGAGTTGCCCAGTCGCGTCAGAAGAGCTATGCAGACAATCGCCGTAGGGATTTGACTTTCGAAGAAGGGGATTTTCTATACCTACGGGTTACGCCGCTACGAGGAGTTCATCGTTTTCAGACCAAAGGGAAATTGGCACCGCGTTTTATGGGATCTTTTAAGATTGTGAGTCGAAGAGGTGAAGTAGCTTATCAGCTAGAGTTTCCTCCGTCAATGGCGGGAATTCATGACGTGTTCCATGTGTCGCAGTTAAAGAAATGTTTGCGTGTTCCTACGGAGGAAGTAGATCCTGAGCGTATAGAGCTTCAAGAAGATTTAACCTATGTTGAGAAGCCAGTCAGAATTTTGGAGGTGAGTGAAAGGAACACAAGGAATCGCGTCATACGGTTCTGTAAGGTTTAGTGGAGCAATCATTCAGAAGAAGAAGCCACTTGGGAGCGAGAAGATGAATTGAAGTCAGCTCATCCTCATCTTTTTGCCAGTTCTTCTGAATCTCGAGGACGAGATTCCGTTTACTGCCTTGCAAGGAGTGGGGGTGAAACCTGAGGTGTGGTGTGCTTGGTTAGAGGGGGTTATGCGTAGGGTCCTGTAACGGCATCTTTCCGGCATGTCATGGTGGCATGTCGGCGCACGGTAACGTGTCGTGGGGCTGTGTCTTGTGGGTACAGTTGTACACCTCTGATCAGAGTAAAACTATTCGAATAGCCGTGCCCGCGGTTATGGGCGGTCAACCAGATTCACCGTGATTAGTCTCACCCTAGCTTAGTCTAATGGAATTGATTAGTTCAGGTGGATGGTTGGGCCTGTTGCAACGTGGAGTAGCGTTGGACAGTGGATGGTTATTATTGATTAATTGTTACAACTATTTTACTGCTTTCATCTTCTGTTTGTACATGCTCGCTTTTATGCAAATGAACCGCTCTAGCTATCCTTTGGTTGCATCCTGCATCATACCCCTGGTTCCGGTATGACTTGCTGAGTACAGTGGGTTGTACTCAGTCTTGCTCTATTTTCCCCAACTCCCAGAGTTTGAGTATGCGTCAGATGGTGGCTTTTCCGAGGAGTAGGCTTCGTCCGTGCCATTGAGGATGCCTGTGGAGTGCTGTTCCTGCTGCCGTCCGAGTCAAGGCTTAGCTCCAGTTATCTTTTATATTTCTGCTGCATTTATGTAAGACTTTTATGATGTTTATAAGACGTGGATCTGTATGTCAACTTTGTCGTTTGGGTACCTTGGCCGGTCCTGGACAGGAGTTTTAATGCACATTCTGCTTGGACCTTGACCGTAGGACAAGCCAGATTGAAACCTAAGAGCCCTCTGAATCCTTTTCATTGCATATGTTCTTTGCAATTGGATTTGTTCCGGGAAAATTTGGATTTGTTCCTTTGGTTCATGGGAAAAATCTTGATCGCTCGTTCAATTGAGATTAGTCAAATCAGGTCAGTCTAGGGTTTTAGTAGAGTTATTGGAGACTTATTTGACAGTCAGTTGGGATTTGATGGGAGGAATGCATTAGGTCCTAACTAAGGGATATGGGTTGCAAGCTATTTATGTTCTTATTGTTATTGTTATTATTAGTATGTATCTAATTTCTCATTATTTTATTGCTACGTAAGTCAGTCTTATTTATTCGCTCTCATGCAAAAATGATCTATGCACAAAATTCCGCTTTTATTCGTTCATTTTTATTTGAGTCCTTTACTTCTTTATTTAAATTGGATTTGAGCATGCATTGATCCTACCCCTTTGTCTTCTCTAGATGGCCGATCACCCTCCCAACCACCGCGGAGAAGCCATGGATGACTTTGTGTCACCCCCGGAAATTCACTAGTAATTTCCGAACTTATTTGTGCATAAAATCCTCGTCCAGGAATCAGCCGAGGTATACAAACTGACAATTTAATATACAAATCCATCATAATAATAACATTACATACTTACAAAAGAAAAGAAAACAGCAGCGGAAAATAACACAAACTACGGAACAGCTATGGCGACTCCACTCCACAGGCAACTTAACCCTTACCAAGCCTAGTCCTCCAGATCATCACCTTCACTGAAGTACTCCTCTGATGAATGAATATTGCAAGAATGAGCATATGACATACTCAACAAGCCACACAGCAAATATGCAAGTGCACAGGATAACAAAGGACGGCATAATAAAGTTCATTTGCATAAACGGCATTTTATAAATATTTAAGAGAATAGTAAAACAGTTGAGTAATTTGAGCAATATTAAATTAACACCATACAACACACCCGTCTTACAACTCACCACAGTGCACCATTCCTGGATCATAATCTCCCCCTCAAAACCAGAGGCAATGGACTCCCCAGCTGTCACGCACAGAAATTTAGCCCTAAATTTCCAGACTATTTTGTGTATTAAATCCCTGTCCAGGACCAGCCAGGGTACACAAAACGACAAGTAATATACAGTTCCAAACATAAATAAAGCGTAAAATACTTACAGAAGAGGCACTTAGTCCTCACACCAAAAGAGAACGACAGCAGCGGAAAAGGCGATCCTAGCGGGGCTTCAGCTCCACTCCACAGGCGAAACTCAACTGGGGTCTGAGACTTGAGCCTTGGTCTTCTAACTTCGTCTTCAGCTCAAAAGCACTACACTTCTGAAAAGGGGGAATAATAGCAAGGCTGAGTACAACCACCGTACTCAGCAAGCCACACCAACGATGCAGACGTGCAAAATTTCTTAATTTTCTAAATTAATTTAACTGTTGGTATTTAAAAGTATCTGGCACTAAGCTTAATCAATGTTGTGTGTATTTGATGTGTCCAACTTCGTATTCCCAGATCGAGGTTTTAACACACTTGTGTAAACAGGTGTATCAATTTTGTGCATGAAATTTCTCCGGTACAAGGTTGTATCAGGACACACCCTCCCTGGCGCTCCATCCGCCCGTCCTTTGACCTTAACAACCAAATGTTAAACTTTTTCAGGCTAGGGCCTTCAATACTATTTTGGAAACAGATAGCGGACTGGGCTTCTCTCTATTCTCTTCAAACTAATTAGTTCAGGCACATCCAATTATGCAAAAAGATAAATTTATTAAATTCGCTACTTTCTCAAAACAAAATCCGGGTTTATTTGCTTCGCTGTTTTTCTTTTCCCTTTTACTGGGTTCAGTACTCACATATATTTTTTAAAATTTCAGGTGATTAGGTCGGGGCACTATACATCTATTATGGGTATCGTATTTCAATCAAGGGATAGCAACTAGTTACTCCACTAATCCCTCTAATGGGGGTTGGACACTTGGCTACGGGTGCTGTATAGTAGATCTTAAGGTACTCGTTAAGTGTTTTTATTTTCTTCAATTTCGTCATAAATTAATTTGGGGTCCTCTGGTCCAAAGAGTTGATTTATTTCATCCAAAAAGGGAAAAAAATATATTCTGGTATAGTTCTGGGTACTGCTTTTATTTTCTTTGTTAGTTCGTCTCCGTTTCTTTTGGGTCATATCTAACTTGAGTCTGGTTTGTGGCGAGCTAACTAAAAATATGCATTAATTCCTCTCGCTTCTCCATGTTTTCTTAGGATGCCCGCCGTTCCATCCACCGGGAAAAAACTGGGATCACTAGTGGCTAGGGGATTCGCTCAGGGAACTGGCACGATTGATGGCGTTGAAGTAGAGCTATGAGCGTTGCTCCCGAGTATCGTCCAGATTCCTCATGACCGCCAATAGAGAAGTGTCGTGTTCGGCGTGACGTTTGGCTAGTAATCGTTGAAGACCTTCCGTCGATCAAGTTCGAAGCTGGGGGAGAAGGCAAGTACAGGCATGCCTTGTGAAGCACCTTGGGGCCATTGGAGAGCTAACGTCATCGCTTTGAATGAGGAGTTAGAGTCATCAGGTTCTCCAGTACTGATCACACATAAGCCTCATGGTCACACGACCTATGAACTTACAATCCGTCCTGAAGGCGAAGCTCATGCCACTCGTCTGACCGCTCGCACGCCTGTTGTATAAATGCTTAGCGCCATGGGATCGCATTAGGTGTGGACCTCGTGGAAAACAATCAGGCTCATCGATAGGGACAAACTGCGAACCGGTGGCAAGGGTTTGCAAGTTGGAGAGCAAGGTGTAATCGTCTACAAAGGAATTAGCCTTTGAGCTGTAAAGGGAGAAGCAACCACCCATGCCAACACCAAAGCTTGCTCCCTCACCGCAAAGAGGAGAATAGACGAGCCTGTCCACCACCGATGCGATTCTCCAGTTAGCTTCGAAGACTGCTGGAGTGGTGGAGACCACTGTAGCCTGATCAAATCGATGGCTGAAGCCTGTCATCCCATGTCTTCAAGTTGATGATGAAGAGAGAGCAAGGACCCCCAATAAGAAGAGAGCACTACTCGCAGACGAAAGAAGATCCATCGAGACTGTCTTCGGTGCAGACGCAAGGAGCGGGTATTCACAGTTTGCTCTATAGCACGTTGCCATAGTCTCGCTGTGTTAGAATGTCTAGTTTGCTCTGTAAGATTTCTGCTTGTAGTGTGTCGCGGTTTAGCATGTTGCCTTACATCATTGACTACATGAAGTTAGTTCTTCTTGAGCTTTGATACAGAGAGCTAGTTTATTGGTGAGATTAGGTGTTTGAAATTTGCAAATTTAAGAGAGTGTAAATCATACAGCCACAGTTAAGAGACCATTATAATGAATTATTTAATTAAGTGCTAACGATCCTAAGAGTATCTCTCTGTCAGTTTTCTCTTATATTCCTCTTGCCCGTGCTTTTCTTTAGATTTGGTGAACACTCGCGCACTGAGTGGAAGTGTCACATGAAGGAGATCCCACGCTTGCCAAGTTTTGCCCAACAAACTCGTTTGATTAATCTGTTAGTCTGGCTCAGCAGCGCAGAACCAGGCAGGCAAACAACCCACAATGACAATTCACCTAACCTCTGCGACAGACAAGGTTGTGCAGATACTTCGACGATGTGAGAGACCATCTTATAGCCTATTCTCTAAGCACCACGAAATCCATAGAGCCATGGATTGGCTGCATGCCGTGTTAAAAAAAAACGTTGGATTGATTAATGTGCAACAACGGACACAAGGAAGAAGGGTTGACTATATTGGGCTCTCGAGCAATAGGTTGCTGGTCTCACTAATCGCTTGAGCGATGTTGATAGGGGAGGAGATTTTCCGCATAAGAAGCAAGGAGGAGTCGAGTGGGGAAGAGGCCTTAATCACTTGGGCGGGCAGTTTTACTTGCTTTGGCTGCTTTCAAGAAGACACATATAACCATCAGGTGTGTCGGCCGGAAAGAAGAGAGAGAGTTAAGAGCGCTTCAAGTCAGGGGATGCCGCTGCCGTTCTCTGCACACAGGAGTACCCTCTAATGAAACTTATTAGGGGACATGCGTTAGACTCACGGCTATAGGACTCGCAAAGGATGGTCTGGGCAACTGAGGGACAATAGAACGTGGGCAGGGAGAGGTTTGTAGAAGGGACTGAATGGATGAGGTTTGTATCATTACGAGAGACATTGGAGTCTCTATGCGATTTACCCTTTTGAGGGATTCTCAGCAGTTGGGGTGGACAAGCCACCGGGCCAAGAAGACAAGGTATAATAGGATGGAGAACAGAAGAATGCGAGGGCTGCTGCATTCCATGCTAACAGGGGTCGTAGCCTCAGAGGCCTCCGGGAGGGCATTGTTTTTAGGAACGATACAAGGCGCACCGGTACCCACATGGAAGGAATACTCACTTCTTCCAGTTTATTCTGCAGCCTTCCTCAACGGGCCTATTATCTACAGAGACAAGCAACACTGGGTACATCTGTACTTTCTTTGTCTCGGGCAGCATACGGGGACAATCCGTAATTTTGGTTCGCCTTTTCGGTTTCCTTTGGTAAGCATGCTTCCAACCTTCAGAATCAACTTTAGAGGTTAAGTCATGAGCAGGGGAAGCAAGCACAGCGTGTGCCTTTTCAACTGGTGGGTTGTCCTAGGAAATAACAAGTAGTCTATAAGCCTCCGGACGTTGACTATGAATTTCGAATCCGGTTCAGAAACATCCAATGGGCTCTCCAGGCACCGTGGGAAGGCCTCTTGTTTAATCATGGAAAAATTGTTGCACAAGCTAGTGGGCTATGGGAAGGCTGAGAATGGTAATTGAGTTTGTTATGTATACGTTTTCTTTTAAACAGCTCTATATCTCTTGTCGCTTCACTGTTGATTTTTTATTCGGTGGCTACACATTCCTTTTTTGGTCAAATAACAGTTTGCAAGGCAATCAATGGGATGGAGGTCAAATAATAAGTAAGTCTTGAGAGGAATCCTCTGTACTTAGTTAATACCCTAGGCAATCATAGTATCTTCAACGCAGGTACTTTCCTTCCGGGTATGTACTAAAATAATAGCAAATAGGAAGAAATTCTTTCCATCCTCGCTTATCCTTGCTAGAATCCAAGATCTAAGTATTTGTTATCTTAGTGCGATGACGGTTATCCGTCACAGAGGAGTCATTAGATTGTGCAAACCCGGTTATGTATAAAACAAGTAGCAATGGGATAAACTAGTGAAGTGCTTTTGTCATCCACAACCCTAATACTCACATGTTATGACATTTAATATGCTCAAGATTAGTATTTTGCAAGAATCCCAATAGTACGTTAGACAATACAGATGTGTTCACACGTGAGGATTTGCCAGGCATGAGCACCACCTACTAAGAGAGACATAGAGTTCCCGGATAGACTTAGTACCTGGAACCAACCTAGGTCCATAAGAGACCCATATAGAATGGCAAAGCTAATGAGTTAGCAAAGGTTAAAGAGACAGGTGGATGATTTGCTTCAGAAAGGAATATATCAGACCAGTAGCTTTCGCCGTGGGGAGCACCAGTCATCTTTGTGGAAGAGAGATATCATACTAACAGAGAATGATTGGAATTATCGTGCGTTGAATGAGGTCACTATCAAGAATAAGTATCCTCCTACCTAGGAATTGATACATTGTCTTGATCACTGGACAGGTACTTTATTCAAGGATTCTCCATAGATCTCAGTCGTTCCGGATATCACCACCGTTCACTCGATATTCCAGTGAGAGGATATACTGAAAGACTGCTTACAACCCGGTAATAAGTTTTGCCTATCCGAATGTACGTTATTCGTTTTGGACTCACTAATGCCCGCCGGTCCTTTTTCATGAACTTTGATGAACAAAGTGTTTTATGGAATATCTGGATAAAGTTGTGTTGTGGGTTTTATTGACGACATCCTTATTTACTCCAAGGAACAAAAGGAGCATGAAAGAGCATCTTCGTCTTGCTTAGAGAAACTACGTGAGCACCAGCTCTATGCCAAATGTGTAGTAAATGTGAATTTTGGTTGTTAGAAGTGAAGTTTCTTTGGTCTTCATAATCAGCTGGAGGAAGTGGCCGTAAATCCAAGTAATTGTGAGTCAGTGCTAAATTGGAAGCAACCCAAGACGGTGTTCAAGATTCGTAGTTTCTTGGTCTTGCTTGCGGGCGTACTACCGACAGGTTTATCAGAACTTTTCAAAGATCGCTAGACGAATGACTCGACTGCTTCAGAAGGATGTGAAGTATATCAAAATTATGGTGGATCGACGAGAGTTGCGTTGGAAGCACAAATATAGTATGCCTCTGAGAATGGAGGAAGGTAAAAGGCTAGTTTCGCATCTAGCGCCTACTTGGGTGTAAGCTGTCCTGAGTTCGAATGGAAAAGGTGGTTGTCCTAAGGTTGATCTTTAGTGGATTTGTCCGAATCCTCTTGATGGTTTGAGGTTTGTTGTTTTTCGAAGCCTAAAAATCGTTGTTGGAAAAGAGTCCATTTTATGACAATCTAGGCAGTTTTACGCCTTCTATTGAGAACAACTATCTCACAACGCATGACCTTAGAAGGTTTGCGCAGAACAGCTTTGGTTCATGCATTTGAGAAGAATTTGGCGTCATTATCTTTTTGTGTAAGCTTCTGCGTACGGAGATGTATACGAATCATAAAAGTTTGGAGCTACCATGCTTTCACTCACCGGATTTTGAACATGCGCAGCGAGATGGTTAGAGTTGATCAAGGATTACTGATATAGAATGAATCATATGCAACTCCCATATACGGTAATATCAATATGGTAGTCAGAGCAGATGCCCTCAACAAAGAAAAGCTTTATCTAAGTCCATATGTCAAGGCAAGACTGACATCGTATCACGCCTATGTGTGGTGGACACTAATGTTCAGGAATTTTGAAAAGTATGAATTTGGGAATAGTCTCCAACAAAGGTGTTTGTTTGCCGCTTTAGAAGCTCAACTCTACTCTGTCTCGGAAGTCAGAGTGTTTAGAAGAAGCTCGAGGTAATGATCCTGATTGGGCACAAGAAATAAAAAAAGAATGATACATGTGTTATATTAGGAAGCTCATGTGTATATTAGTTAGAGAAGATGAGGCAATATGACTCCAGACTTGTTGTGTTAGGGTAATTTGCCGTTGCCCGGATAATAAAGAGTTGAAGGATAACTATCACATAATGAAAGTCATCTATGAAAACTATTGTATATTTAGGACTCATTATACTTACCATCCCTGTGAGCACCTTATAGATGAGTTTATCAAGATCATTGAAGCAATTAATTCTGGTTTGGGATGCCAAAAAAGATGACTCTAAGCTAAACGCGACGGTTAAAGAAGGATAGCGCCCAAATTATATTTGTGGCGCTACTATAAGCCAGATGTTTGTTTGTCAGCGAGTTCAAACGTGGAGCATCAGAAGCCAGCCGTACTGCTGCAACCTGAAGAATATAGGTCCTCTAACCGGTTGAAGATTCCACAGTGGACGGGAAATGGACATCATATAATCAGGGAATGGGGATTTTTATGACCCCGAGCTGAGACTTGCTTGGTGCGCTATCCCTCAGGCCAAAACGGTTTTTCTAACACAGAAGAAACAAGGAATTATAACAATTAAAACTCTGGGGTTAGTGGTTCGGATCAGGCCTTACTCATAAGTCGCCATACATCTTGCAATTTCATACTCCTATGGTTTGGTCAAAACCTAAAACACTGATCTAGACGGAGGGGTAGGTTTTCCAGTTTTTACTTTTTCGGATGTTTTAGAGAAACACAAGAAGAGATTGGTACTCGCATGAATTTCAGGGTACACCGGCTTATCACCCTAAACTGGGATGGTCAGACCCGGAAAAGTTGAAACAAACTTTTAGAAGATCCGTGATGATATTGAGCAAATGACTTTGGTTTGGAATATTGCAGAGTATAAAGAATTGCCTGCCAGTTACACGCCCTATGACAGTTTCTTATAACAACAGTTAATCAAATGCTAGTTCTTCAAATGCTCCATACTGAAGCCATTGTATGGGTCGGGAAGTGTCGTCACCGCTCCTTTGGGAATCATACCGGTGGAACGTCAAGTTTTGGGGAAAACAATATTTTAGAGAAACAGAAGAAACAAGTGAAGATTATCCAAGAAAATGGTTGCGCGTTGGCCAACGTTTGCCACAGTCGCCGTCAGAAAGAGCTATGCCGTTATTTCTCAATCGTTTACTATCCGGGATCTGACTTTTCGAAGAAGGGGATTATGTATTACCTGCCACTTATGCACATGCACGACGGGTTTTAGGCAGCCGGGGTAGCTGTCCTGTCTTACGGATGCTTTTTCAATTCGTTTCCAGACAAAGGAAAATGTGGCACCCCGTCACCGGCGTTGGTGGGACCTTTTTTAGATTGTTGAGTCGAAGATGTTGTTGATTTATTTTTCTCTTTCCGCTTACCAACTTTAGATGTGTTTCGCCTCTCCCTGTTCAGGATGGCGGGACCATTACATGACGTTGGTTGCAACGTGTCTAGCAGTTAATTATGAATGTTTGCGTGTTTCATGATGGAGGAAGGCAGATTCCTGGCAGCCGTATATGAGCTTTTCCAAAGAAATTAACCTATGTTTGACACAGACCCAAGTCATAATTTTGGAAGGGTGAGATGAGAGAAACAGCCAGGAATGCGTGTCATACAGGTTCTGTGAAAAGGTTTCAGTTGAAGCATCATTGCAGAAGAAGTAAAGCCACTGTGTTGCAGCGAGAAGAAATGAATTGAAAGTCAGTTTTTCTCCCTCATCTTTTTGCCAGTTCCTCTAATCTCTGAGGACGAGATTCCGTTTAAGGGGGTAGGGTTGTCACCCCGTATAAGAATCGCATAAATTCAATAATCCATATTTTTTTAAATCATTTTAGAAAATTATTTTAGACAGCCTTCAAGTTAAACTCGTAATAATCTAGGAAAAAAGTTTCAAACTAAAATTTGAGCTAAGATAAAATTTCATTAATAACTTTGCTTGTTTATCTATTTTCTAGAATTTTTCTGGGAATTTTTGAGGCAAGGAAAGTTTTTTAATAAATGAAACATCATTTTCACAAATTATTTTAATGAAAAGTCTTAAAAACCCCCCCTAGCCCGGTGGGCGTTTCCGGCCCAACATCTCTCTCCCCGCGCGGCCAAGGCCGGCCCAAGTCTATGCCGCCGGCCCTCCCTCTCAATCAACCTGACATGTGGGGCCCACATTGTCGAATCTCACCCCCTACCGTCCAGCCGGCCGCCCGGCAAGCCCGAGCCCGAGCCGCCGCTTGCGCGCCAATCCGCTTCACCCGGTCGCCTCCGAGTCCGATTATTGGGGGATAATAATCTCGCTCCTTATCCTCCTTCCTTTCCCTAAGGTTTCGAGACGCAATTTTCTCGCCGATAGAACAAATCGAGTCCTTGAGTTTATCTCTCCACACTAACGCCGAAGATTTTTCGCTTCGATTTCTCGGCTGGTTGGAGTTCTCGATCTTTCAATCCAAGGCTATAAATAGCATCCCCTTGAGTCCTCTTTTCGTTCCCCCAACTCCCGAGCCTCCATCCGTCACCCGTAGCGCCGCGCCATGTCCCTACACGCGCCGCCGTCGCCGGCGATCACTCGCCTGAGCCGCGCCGCGCGGTAGCCCCGTCGCCGCCGCTTCCCGTCGCCAGCCGTTACGTTGCGCACGGAGTAAGGAGCAATGTTCGGCCGCCGCTTCGCCGCCT
>CM020181.1:16336854-16351115 GCA_009805545.1 Oryza longistaminata
GCTTCAACTGTGGCGAGCTTGGCCACTTCGCTGACAAATGCCCGAAGCCAAGGCGTGCCGGGCCAAGGTTTGCCCAAGCTCGCGTTAACCACGCGTCCGCAGAAGAGGCGCAAGCAGCACCAGAGGTCGTATTGGGTACGTTTGTTGTTAACTCAATCCCTACAACAGTACTTTTCGATTCTGGTGCAACGCATTCTTTCATTTCCAAGAGGTTTGTTGGGATGCATGGGTTAAGAAAAGAAGAGCTTAGTACTCCAATGAGGGTTCATACCCCGGGAAATAGTTCAACCTCGGTCAGTTATAGCCCTTCAGTGCTAATAGAAATCCACAGAACACAATTTCTAGCCAACCTCATCCTTCTCGAATCCAAAGACCTAGATGTCATTCTTGGTATGGATTGGCTGACCAAGTTCCGGGTGTCATTGATTGTACGAATCGCACAATCACCTTGACCAATGAGAAGGGAGAAACAGTAGTGTATAAGTCACCAGTCTCACCGAAGCGAGGAATCTCCTTGAATCAGATTGAGGTGGAAAATTCGGTGGTCACCGAGGAGAAAAGTTTGAGAAAATTGGAAGATATTCCCATCGTCTGCGAGTATCCAGAAGTGTTCCCCGAAGACCTCACTACCATGCCACCTAAGAGAGAGATCGAATTCCGCATTGATTTGGCACTGGGAACTACCCCAATTTACAAGAGGCCGTACAGAATGTCAGCCAACGAGCTAGCGGAGGTCAAGAAGTAGGTTGATGAACAGCTGCAGAAAGGGTACATTCGACCGAGTACTTCACCTTGGGGTGCTCCGGTCATTTTTGTGGAGAAGAAGGAGAAGACGAAGAGAATATGCGTCAATTATTGCGCACTCAATGAGGTCACAATCAAGAACAAATATCCTTTGCTGCGGATTGATGATCTGTTTGACCAGCTGAAAGGAGCCAAGGTATTTTCTAAGATAGACCTGCGATCAGGCTATCACCAGTTGAGAATTTGGGAAGAGCATATTCCTAAGACAGCCTTCACCACTCGGTATGGGTTGTATGAGTGCACGGTTATGTCCTTTGGACTTACCAATGCACCTGCATTCTTCATGAACCTGATGAACAAAGTGTTCATGGAATTTCTGGATAAGTTTGTCATGGTATTCATTGATGACATTTTTATCTACTCCAAGACGGAAGAAGAACATGAACAACATCTTCGTCTAGTACTCGAGAAGTTGCAAGAGCACCAGCTTTACGCCAAATTCAGCAAATGCGACTTCTGGTTATCACAGGTAAAATTCTTGGGTCACGTCATTACAGCTCAGGGGGTGGCAGTTGATCCATCGAATGTGGAGTCAGTTACCAAGTGGACCCCACCAAAGACAGTGTCACAGATTTGGAGTTTCCTTGGAATTGCGAGTTATTACCGTCGGTTCATTCAAAATTTCTCCAGGATTGCCAGACCTATGACTCAGTTGCTTAAGAAAGACGAGAAGTTCAAGTGGACAGCCGAGTCTGACAAGAGTTTTGAGGAGCTCAAGAAGAAATTAGTGTCTGCTCCAGTTCCGATTCTGCCCGATCATACGAAAGACTTCCAGGTTTATTGCGACGCGTCCCGCCATGGGCTTGGATGTGTTCTAATGCAAGAGGGCAGAGTGGTCGCTTATGCCTCACGGCAGTTGCATCCACATGAAGGAAATTATCCAACTCATGACTTGGAATTGGCAGCGGTGGTTCACGCTTTGAAAATCTGGAGGCACTATCTGATTGGCAACCGTTGCGAAGTCTATACGGATCACAAGAGTTTAAAGTATATCTTCACCCAACCTGATCTGAATCTCCGACAGTGAAGATGGTTGGAGTTAATCAAAGATTATGATATGGGCATTCACTACCATCCAGGCAAAGCCAATGTGGTGGCAGATGCCTTAAGTAGGAAAAGCTACTGCAATGCTTCGTGCACCGGAGGCATGTGTAAGGAATTGCAGCAGGAGCTTGAACACCTCAACTTGGGACTTGTAGAACACGGGTACGTGGCTGCCCTAGAGGCACGACCTACGCTCGTGGATCAAGTCAGAGCAGCCCAAGTAAATGATTCTGAAATAGCTTAGCTGAAGAAGAATATGAGTGTTGGAAAAGCCTGGGATTTCCACAAAGATGAACATGGCACAATCTGGTTGGGAGAAAGATTGTGCGTGCCTGATGACAAAGAACTAAAGGATCTGATACTCACAGAAGCTCATCAAACTCAGTATTCAATTCATCCAGGCAGTACCAAGATGTACCAAGATCTCAAAGAAAAATTTTGGTGGGCCAGCATGAGAAGAGAAATCGCTGAATTCGTCGCACTCTGCGATGTTTGTCAGCGAGTCAAAGCAGAACACCAGAGACCCGCAAGATTGTTACAACCTCTTCGGATCCCGGAATGGAAATGGGAAGAAATCGGAATGGACTTCATCACAGGTTTGCCCAGGACATCGTCAGGGCACGATTCGATATGGGTAGTGGTTGATCGTCTCACCAAGGTTGCTCACTTCATCCCGGTTCACACCACATATACGGGAAAGAAATTGGCAGAGTTGTGCTTAGCAAGGATCATGTGTCTGCATGGGGTACCTAAGAAGATTGTGTCTGATCGAGGAAGCCAGTTTACCTCAAAATTTTGGCAAAAATTGCAAGAAGAATTGGGGACCCGTTTGAATTTCAGCACAGCCTACCATCCGCAGAATATGGCCAGACTGAGAGGGTCAATCAAATCTTGGAGGACAGGCTGCGAGCCTGTGCACTTGAATTTGGCGGATCTTGGGACAAAAGTCTGCCTTATGCTGAATTCTCTTACAACAACAGCTACCAAGCCAATTTGCAAATGGCACCGTTTGAAGCAATGTATGGCCGGAAGTGCCGCACACCTCTCTTCTGGGACCAGACAGGCGAACGCCAAGTGTTCGGAACAGAAGTGCTAACGAAAGCAGAGGAGAAAGTCAGAACTGTCAGAGAAAGGCTGAGAATTGCACAATCTCGACAGAAGAGCTACGCAGACAACCGCCGAAGAGAGCTCGCTTTTGAAGCAGGGGATTATGTGTACCTTCGTGTCACTCCGCTCCGGGGAGTACACCGCTTCCAGACGAAAGGCAAGTTGGCACCACGCTTCGTGGGACCATACAAGATCTTGGAACAAAGAGGAGAAGTCGCATATCAGCTTGAACTCCCATCCAACATGGCTGGTATACTTGATGTGTTCCATGTGTCTTAGTTAAAGAAGTGCTTGAGGGTACCGGAAGAACAGGCCGATTCAGAGCACATCGATATTAAGGAGGATCTGACTTATGTGGAGAAGCCAGTTCGCATTCTTGAGACCAGTGAAAGAAGAACCAGAAACAAGGTTACTAGGTTCTGCAGGGTTCAGTGGAGCCACCACTCAGAGGAAGAAGCAACCTGGGAAAGGGAAGATGAGTTGAAGGCCGCCCATCCTCACCTCTTCGCCAGCTCTTCCGACTCTCTGGGTCGAGATTCCGCTTAAGGGGGTAGGTTTGTCACACCCTGAAGTTCTTCTCCTAAGCCTAAATCGAATTAATAAATGGTCTGGAGAAATTACCTGTGTTAATGCAAGAGAGAAACCCTAAGTGAATTAATGCAAGTAATAATCGGAAATGGCATGTGGAATTTTTCTTGAGTTCTACATGTCGAAATATGCTAACAAGATTTTTAGCGAAATTTTCAGAGCTCTAGAAATAATTTTAACCAACTAAAAAGGAGCACAAGCATTATTTAAATCCCTGGAATTTCCTTTTTCCCCTTTTTTCTTTTCCTTTTTCCCTCCCGCCTCCTAATGGGCCGCTAGCCCATTTCTTCTCCCTCCCGCGCCCTTGCTGGGCTGGCCGAAGGCCACGCCCAGCCGGCCGCCCGGCCGGCGGCGCCCGTCCCTCCTCCCCTGCGAGTCCGCCGACAGGGTGGCGCCACTGTCGGGCCGTCCCGAGACCTCGCCGGCGCCGCCCAGCCGGTCGCCGCCGCAGACCCCAGCACCCGCCTTCCGCGCCAGCGATCGGCCTACGCTCACCTTCTCCGCCGCCCCTCAACCCTCTCCCCGCTCACACCGAGGCCCACGAGGCGGCCGGGATTCGAAATTCGAATCGCACCTCTCTCATCCTCTCCCAACTCTCCCACGTTGGGCGCGCGATTCCCGCCTCTTCCGTGCCAGCGTCCGAGCCCGCCCTCTCCCTATTTAAGCATCACTCACCATCCTCTCGCCTTTTTCCCCATTTCGCCGAGCCCCTGCCGTCTCTGGTGGCGTCGGGGCCCTCGTCTCCCTCCGCCCTAGTGTCGTGCCCTCCTCTACGCCGTCGCCTGACGCGCGCTTAGTCCGGTCGCCGCTGCTTGCCCTGGCGCCGAGCCGTATGCCATGTTCGTTGACTAGCCGTGTGCGTTCGCCGTTGTGCGCGGTGGCCGCCTCGTCAACACCCATCCTGCCGTAGGATCCACCGCCGATACCTGTACACCCCTGAAGATACCGCCCTAAATAATAATCCATATTTCACAGTCATTTTTAGAAATTAATTTAAAAGCCTACAGAGGAATCTATATCTAGGAAAAATTTCAACATAAAAATTGAGCTAGATAAAAATTTCATATTACATACTTTGCTTGTTTACCTATTTTCTATATTTTTCTAAGAATTATTCAGCAAGGAGATTTTATAAGATCACATGTTCATAATTATGTGATAGATTCACTGTAATTGTGCTGGTTTTGAAATTGGCGGTTGGGAGACATCGTTCGGCGTGTTCGTGATGGACACTTGTTCTAAGGAGTTGGTGGTGTATTGGTAGAGTGTGTGTTTGAGTGTATCATGAATCTGGTTTCCATGTAACTATTGAGTCGTGCTGCGTCATAGGCTTGGTGTGTGGTCGTTTTTTATTGGCTTTCTTGTGCGGGCGTTCATTGGGCAGTATAGTGTCGTGCGTGGTCGAGTGGTGAGGCGTCGTGGTCGTTTAACTCCTAGCGTGGGCGTTCCGTCCTCTCCGTTCTCTCCCGCTGCCGGCCAAGTCGCCCAAGCCGGCCCATGCCGGCCGCCGCCCCCCTCCTCCTTAGCACCGACATGTGGCGGCCCACCATGTCGGATCCACCCGCAACCTCCAGTCATTCGCTGCCAAGCCGAAGCCTGAGCCCCGCCTTGCGCCGCCGATTCTGCCTCCCGTCGATCGAGTTCCGATTAGTTAGGGGGAAATACTCTTCCTCCTTAGACTCTCCCTCTTCCCCCTAAGGGTCGGAGAATCAATTTCTCCCGATAACCATCGAGTCCGTTTGAGTTATTCTCCAAACTAACCCGTGATTCTCCCGGCTTGATTGTCTCTCGGTTGGAGTCACGATCTCTTCCATCCAAGCCTATATATAGCAAGTCCCCTCGACGTTCTCTTTCTTTTGCCCCACATCCCGAGCTCGTCTCGTCAAACCCGTGAGCGCGCGCCGCCAGCGCGCCCTAGCCGGCCGTGTCGCACGCCAGCCGTTGCCCAGCCCTCGCACCGTCGCATTAGCCCTAGCCGCCGCCTCCTCTCCGCCGAGTCACGCGTCGGTGCGCGGCCAAGAGGGGAACTCTGCGCCGCTCCTTCGTGCTGCGTCGCCCGGTCGCCAGAACGCGCGTGCGTCACCGCCGTCCCGTAGTCGCGCACGCTGTTTAGAGCTATATCCGCCGCCGGCCGTCTGTCGTCGTCGTTCCGTCGCTACGTTTATCTCGTACGGGTGAGTTCGCGATGTTGTTTCTCTTCTGCGTAGTGCACTCCAAATAGCCCGGCGCCGAGCCTCCTAGCGCCGGGGTTTGTTGCCGGCCCGAGCCATGGCAGGGATGATGACGTTCCTCATGATGTCAAAATCCTTTTTTTTAAAGTTTTCTTATAGATGCAAATCAATTAAACTTCGAAGATTTCATAACATAAAATCATGCGTAGCTCCGATTCGAGTGGTCATAGTGCTATAATTTTTGCTAATCGAATCTTCATGTTAGAAGAATATCGCACATGTACTGTTTTATGCGTGTTTTAATCTCACTTGTTGATTTTTGTTCCTTTAGTGCGTGTGGTTTCCAATGTGTCTCGTAGGCATTTCAGTTTGAGGAAGGTTACGAAGTCTTTCGGAAGCTCAAGGCAAGTCACCACAGGATCCCAGAGCGAACCCTTTGAGCATGTTGAACCGTTTCAAAAGCTTAATGTTATATATTTCAACTTATGCATTATATCGAATGACATTGGGTGGGAGCCTTCTAATGAAAATTAATGGCCGGAAGATGACGTGTTATGTTCCATCATCGGGTTACATTTGCACTTAGCTGGACCTCTATATATTGGCATTGGTTCAGCTAGAACGCTTTATTGTATAATTGCTTACCGATGCTTAGAAACATTAGGCTCGATTAATGGAGATGAATTCCATAATATACACATTATTAATGGTATAGATTTTAATGGATAGCTCACGAATGGTTAATCATGTAATGTTAATTATTGATAATTAAAACCTGATTAAAGTGGGTTAGTGAGCATATGGTTTTGATGGTTGTGTTGCTCATTTGACAATTAAAGAACGAGTTCACGAAAGGCTCACTGATTGTGAGAGCGATTAACCGTTTGCCAACCACAAGCCTAGTCGCCTGCGACGCAACCGGCTTATCTTTTGTTGATAGCAGGCATGATGTCAGTTATGGGTGTGCCGCAGACTGGAGGGAGGCGGGCGAGCAAGTTCCGTGGGTCCGCTGGGAGAGTCCATTGCCTCTGGTTTTGGGGGGAAGATTATGATCCAGGAACAGCGCACTGTGGTGAGTTGTAGTTGTGCGAGGAGGTAATTCACAGTCTCCTTTCCCAGTGGGTTTTGGTTACCGTATTTGGTAGTACTGAGGCGCTATGGTGACATGTATATGTCTAGATGTTTTGTGGGTACGTGGTTACACCTCTGATCATGAGTAAGAACTATATATCGAATAGCCCGCTGCCCAAGCGAAGCTTTGTTGAGTTTATACCATGCTTTTCTGTTGATTATAGTCCCACACCACTCATTAATCCGCGCTAATTCTGTGCTAATTACTATAGTACTACCTTGGTTCTGTGTTAATGTTGCCATATACCTGGTATGGGAAGGTTTGATATTGGTAGTATGACCCTGGGTGTTGGTTGTTCAGATGTAGTTGGGCCTAGTGCACCACGGGGCTGAAATTGTTTGTAGTGTTTATTTAATTACTTGCTTAAATTATTCAACGATTTTACTATTCTCTTAAAATTTATTAAATGTTAATGTTTATATGCAATTGAACTCTATTATGTCCGGCTTTGTTATCTGTGGGCTGCACTTGTATATTGCTGTGTGGCTTGTTGAGTTTATGTCATATGCTCTTCTTGCAAATTCATCATCAGGAGGATGGTAGTTCAATGAGAGGGTGATGATCTGGGAGGACTAGGCCTTGACGTCCGGTTTCTATAGTTGCTTGATAGAGTAGAAGTCGCCATCGTTGTGTCCGTATTTTGTTATTATTCCGCTGCGTAAGAATATTTTTCTTGGTGAGAGGAACTATCTACCTGCTGTAATAAGTTTGCTATTTTGCAAATATTAAATTAGGTGTTTGATACGTACTCTATTATTCAATTTGTATTGCTGTGCCTCAGGATTGATTCCTGTGACGATAGTTTAACTCACCTGTTAAGCCGTTTGGAATTTTGTGATATAGAATTCCGGGCGTTTGACAAGTTGGTAATCAGAGCCACCTTGACCTTTAGGAAACTAACCATAATGGTAAACTTTAAGTAGCCTTCAAAAATTTTTTGAAAATTCGACTGCTCTTCTTTTCTATTCTTCTTACAAACTGTTATTTTAATTGTTTAGCCAAGCACATGCAAGGATATGCACAAAAATCTCTCCAATTTCTATTTTTTCCAAAACGAAACCTGATTTCTTCTGTAAATCCTTCTTTTCCTTTACTGTAGCAGAAAGTATTTAAATAGTTTCTGTGAATTTCAATGATTGTAGCACCAGTACATCTGATGTATAGTATCGATTCAACAAAGATAGCACTAGTATTACTCATCCCTCTTAATCGTGATACATTGTACCGTTGGGCTTATAAAGTAGTCTAAGTTTACTTTAGTATTTAATTTTATTCACTTGTCTAAATTATTTGTCTGCTGTCCAAAGTGATTATAATTTCCAATCAAAGAAAAAAATAATATATTTTGTTTTAAGTTCTGTATGTTTCATTTTCTTTTATTTTCTTCCTTTTGGTCAAATCAATTTAGTTCTAGTTTGTGCATGCTAACTTATAAAATATGCATTAACGCCCCTCCTTTACATATTGTTTCTCTAGATGCCGCCCCACTCCACCGAAAATTACTTGAATCAAGGTGCTAGCATTCGTCAGGGAGCTGAAGATTGATGGGCATTTGAGTAGGCTATGAGTTGCCCCGAGTATCGCCAGATTTCCCATGACCCCAACGAGGAGGAAGTGTCGTGTTATACGCGTTGACGTTTTGCTAGTGGGGATCGTGGACCTTCCGTCGATAAAGTTCGAAGCTGGGGGAAGAAAGTACGAGCCATTGCTTGTCAGGAAAGCAGCATTTTTGGTCATTGGAGAGCTGCGTCATCGCTTTTGATGGGTTAGAGGTCATCAGACTTTCCTAATTATCATTCGCCACACATTGCGCTCAATAGGTCAAAGACTATGGAACTTACAACGTCCTGATGATGTGAATTGTGATAAGTCGCACAGGCTGACGAACATGCTGTGCATATGCTTGAGCGCAGTATGGATGCGAGTTACATAGTGTGGAGCGGCAGAGAAAGATCAAAAAAAAAAAAAACTTTTTACAGGAAATCAAGGGCAGGAGGAAACACTCAGTGACAGGGAAAACTGAATCGGGGCAAGATTTGCAAGTTGGTGAGGCAAGGTGTACCGTTCGTAGAGAGAGGATGTAGCTCGAGTTAAGGACGAGCAATCTCGCCCGCCAGCAGCCAAGCTTATGCTCACTGCAAGGAAAGAGAGCCGTCACCACCTCGTCTCCAGTAGCTTCGAAGACTCGTTTGGTGTGCGGGAGCGCGGTGCCATCGATTCATGGCTTTGAACCTGTCATCCCATGTCTTAAGCTGCAATGAGAACCCGAAGAGGCAAGACCCAGAAGAAAGAAGCCACGCACTCCAGAGGAAGAACCACTCCATCGCTTTCGTTCCGAGGCAATGGCTGGATTAGTTGCCTAAGTATAGACCGTTGCACGCCTAGTTCGCGTGATAATAGCTGTTTGCTAAGTTTGCTTGTGTCGTTAGTGGTTTTTAGCATGTGCTTATCTATCATTGGTGGGATGTACTGCATGAGCTTTGTTCTTTTGTTTGTCAGAAGAGTAAGTTAGTGTGGTGTAGATGTTGTTAATGGCTAATTTATAATGTAATATCATACACATGTTTTAATAGAGCAATAGTAGAAAAATTTAAAAATAATAAAAAGTTCTACCCTTCTCTAAGGGTATCTCATACTGTCTTCATTCCTCTTGCCCGGGTACTATTTCTGTGAAGGGGCTAGATGTGTGAACACCCGCACTGGAAGTGGAGTGGAAGTGAGAAACGGTCCACAATGAAGGATGATTCCACACGTTCCAGTTTTTGTGCCCAGCAATAACTCAGTTGATTAATCGTTAGTTGCAGCAAGCACAGACCAGCCAGCGGCAAACAAACCACATTCAACCACCCCTCCACAGAACATAGTTGGCAAGATTTCTACGTGTTGGAGACACACCTAATACCTTCTCCCAAAGTCACCACTTACCCGCTAAGAGCAGGGTGGTGGCTGCGATGCTTTGTTGAAAATATTGTTTTTGGATTTGATATACAGTGACCCGAGCAGTGAGAAGTTTCTTTTCTTCCGCATCAGTTCTATGTCCCTGTGTTCTTCCATGCATAAGTGTGGTGATCACTTTTCGCCACAAAGCAGGAGGCTGAGGGAGGAGGGGCCTATCACTTGGCGGAGTTTACTGCTGCGTCAAGAAAGACACAGAGGTTATACCATCAGGTTTGTTGGCCCTGAAGAAGAGGAGAGTTCGGAGCGGCTCACCGGGATTCCCATTCAATGTCACAGAAAAGTACACCCATAGAGTGTTTAATGCGCTGTTAGCTCGGACTATGCCCCAGAAATAGTGTTCGCGACTGGTAATCGAGATACGCCAGCTGTCAGGGAGAAAGTGTTTTTGAAAGAGGGGCTTGAATGATGAAGTCTCTTTAGCAATTGATGTCTACGATTACCGGATTTGCAAGCAGACTGGTGGGACAAGGCGATTCGCCAAAGAAGACAAGTATAATTAGGATGGAAACAGAAAAAAGCGAATAGGGCTACTATTTCAAGTCAACAGAACTTAGGGTCTTTAAGAAAGCAAGGGATATGGGTAGCTGAACAGAGGCGCGCATTGGTTTTAGGACCTGAAGCGCACGCGTACCGCACCAGGGAGGATTCCTCTGGCAGTGGCTCACACAGCTCATTACGCCTCAGTTCTACAACAACCAACATGGTTAATCGCGAAACAGATCGACAATTCGTAATGTGGTCGTCGTCTGTAGCACTCCAATCAGAAGGCATAAAACCTGTCAGGAAGGAACAGGAAAGCAAAGCCAGGAACAGGAGGTGGTGTTTCTAATTGTTTGTGATCTCTGGCATTTATGCAGTTGTGGATAAGTGTCCAAAGCATCCGGCGTGTGAAGAATGCGCTCCTGGTTCAGAACAACGATCCAATCGCTCCAGCACTCCGAAGGCTCGTGTTAATATGTTGGCGGAGCTGCGCGAGGGCGCCTCATAAAATGCACCTGATTTGTTGGTTTGGGTACGTTTTCCCTGTTAACTCTTTTACCTCGTTATCTGTGTTCTTTTTGATTCCGCTCGTGAGCTCATTTCCTTTTTTGTTGCTAAAGTTTTGCAAGCAATCATTGGGATGAGTTGGAGTTAGTTCTTGGCCAAGTGTTACTAGTTAATATATACCCCAGGCAATCAAGTATGCTTTCAACGCGATACTTGTCTCGTCATTACTATAGAAAAATAGAAGAAAACTCCCCATTCCACCTCACTCATCTTGCCTAGAACTCCAAAGACTCTAAGATGTTATCTTAGGGGGAGAGGATTGGTATCCGTCACAGAGGTGGTATAGATATGTCCTAACCGTAAGTGGACTTTACCGATACAAATGGGGAAACAATGTCTTTCTTTGTTCATCCCCATAACATCATGAGATTGACATTCAATCAAGCCTTTGCAATAAGTATTCCCTAATAGTACCACTACCCACGATGTTGTTCCCTTGAGATTGCCAGGCTTTATGCCCACCTAGAGAGACATATGAGTTTCAATATTTAGATCTTAGTACCTGTAACTCAACCTCTATTCCATAAGTGACCATAACAGAACTTGAATGTCAAGCTATGAGTTAGCCAGACTTGGTAAAGAGACTGAGAGTGGTTTATTGTGATTTTGCTTCAAAAGGATATAATTTAGGATCCCTAGTACTTGCGGCCATGGAAGCACAAAGTCATCTTTTGTGTGAGAATGAAAGATCATACTTCAGAGAATGTGCTTACTTTTTGGGCTTTTTTGTCTATTTATATCGAGCGTAGAATAGAGGTCACCTATCTAAGAATAAGTATCCCTCTATCCTAGGATTGATTGGATTCTTTGTTTCTGATACAACTTGAATATGGTTGCTACAGTTTTCTCTCAAGATATCATCTCTCTTGCCGAATCATCCTAACTTGTCGAGATCGGTGTCACGGCCCGAATTCAGACTAGTAATTAACCTATCTTATTTGGCATAAATCCTCGTCTGCGAAATCAGTCGTGCTGGTACACAAAACAAAAAGTCTGTAGGAATATACAAATTTCCTACATAATAAATTTAACGGGGTTTACCTACAAAAGAAAAGAAAAAAATCTCCCAGCAGCCGAGACATGGTTAGCGATGGCTTTAGCTTCACTCCCACAGGCAGACTGAACTAGCAGAGGTATAGAGGGTCCAAACGTCTTCTCCCCTTCGGATCATTCTTTCTTCCAACGAGGTTTGACATTATTGCTAAGAATTGAGGCGAGAATAATGGACATACTTCTAATCAACTCACAGTAAATCGCCAAGTGCACGAAGGAAATACCCAAGGATTGACATTTAATTTATAAGGTTCTCTATTGCAAAGAACTATCATTGGCAGTAAGATTTAAGAGAAGTAAACAGTTTTAAAGTTATTAATCAGAAATTTTAATCAACACTGAACTAACACACCCAACTGCTATGCACAGGCCCATACCATCCAGAACAACCAAACCGGTTCTGTACAGACTCTAACTCCGAAACCAGGAAATTACACAAATTATTTCTCAGTTTATAGCATCAAGTATATATTGTGAGAGTGTGCGACTTCAGCGAATAAACTTTTGTGCGTGCGAGAGCGCGCCCAGTAACCGCGGGCCACTGGCTGATTCGAAATAGCTTTTACTCTGGCCAGAGGTGTACCACCTGTACCCCAACAAGGACACAGCACATCACATCATGTCTATATGCGTCGTTTTGTATACTGGGAATAGTATCGCGCGAGGCATTTAGGTGATGTTTTTATTTCTAAAAAGTGAGGGGCTGTGACAGTACCCCCTGCACAAACACAACTCACCACAGTGCACCATTTCCTGGATCATAATCACCCGCCTCTATAAAATATAAACGAGGATGCATGGATCTCTTTCCCCTACGAACCCCTCGACGACTTCTCGCCCGCTTCTCAAGTCTGGCACCCCCCCGTTAAATGGGTGGGTGGGGGGAATCACGCTTATACAAAAATAAAGCCTGTTGCCCACGCTTACTTGTGGTGAGCACGTTAATTGTTACTCTACAACAGTTTAGCTCGCGAACCGGTCCTTTAATTGCCATGAGCACGGACCTTCAAAACCATGTTGCATCACACCCACCTATGTGGAACAAAGTTCAATTATCAATTAAAATTATGGTCATAACACGATTGGGAGAAGAAATTAACCATCGTGAGCATACCATTAAAAATAATAATCAAGCTAAAATAAAGTAATGTAGTATGTTTCATCCCATTAATGGCTATTGTTTCTTAAGCTTGGCTAAGCAACTATAAATAACATCTAGACTGAACTCAATTCCTAATATTAATGGTCCGATTGCTCTCAAATTATAGCCATAGGAAATAAATCATCTTCGGACAGAATTAAATGGGACAGGTCTCACCATCACCCAATGACATTCTAAAATAATGCATGAGATTGAGGATAAACATTAGCTTTAAACGTGGGTCAACGATGCTCAAAGGGTTGTTTGGGATCTTGTGTGTGTTGAACTTGGGGCCTTGACTTCTTCAAACGCTTAGTTCCAACCCTTCCCTCCAACGTAATACGAACTTCTCCTCAGCGGAACGTGCGAGAAACTAAGCCAATAAACAAAAATTCAACAAAACAGTACAAAAAACAAGCATACACGAGTACTTATGTGTATATTTTTAACATGTAGATCTCGATTTTAAAATTGAACACTTTTAGCATACTTGAACTCCTCGATTCCGAGTTACGAATTGTATTTTTAGTTATGAATTTCCGATAGTTTGATCGATTTTCATCTATAAAAAAAGAAAAACCTTAGAACAAACGGGGCATTATGTACGTCATGATGACGTTCATCAATGGTTGGCCACGGCCTTCTGTATTGGCATGACCGCCGGCGCTTAGGGACCTTGGCCGGAGCGATTTGGAGGGCACTCGTACGCATTTAGGACAATCGACGCTGATGTCTCAAACGTATGTTCTTCTACCTAACTCGTCATCGAAACGACGACGGCATGACGGCCGGGCGAGTCGAGCTTGTGCGCGGCGGCGGTTTCGGTCGACGTGGCGGCGGGGCTCTCCCGAATTGAACCGTTGCGTACGGGCGGGCCGGAGGGGGCGGCCGAAGCTCTACTTCCACCTGCGCACCTAACGGCTGCCGACGGCGTAACGTTGCATGGCTCGATGACGGTATCGTGGCGCTATGCGCTGACTGGCGCGTCGGCCTCTGCGGACAGTGGGTACCTAGCTTGCTCGGCGTTTGTGCTGTCGGCGTCTACGGTAACACGACGGAGAACTCGGGAGATGGGCAAACGAAAGAGGAGGCGACTAGGGGATCCTTTTATAGCCTTGGATAGGAGAGATCGGACTCCAAACGAAAGGATTGAGCCGCTGAAAAATCCGAGGTTAGTTGGAGAGATAAAACTCGAAAACAAATTCGAGTTTCCGCG
>CM020181.1:16351140-16374688 GCA_009805545.1 Oryza longistaminata
ATTACCTTTGTTTGTTGTGTATCCCACGGATTTATCAGAGGTAGGCGGCTGGTGGTGACAGTGCTGAATCCCATCCTAGCAGGGGCGGAGGCAGCATGGTATACCATTAGAGCCCCCATAATACCCCCTAAAATTTTAATCCATATATCTATAGATGAGGGGCTAATATAGACTTTGTTTGAGGTTGTTAGAAGGTCCAAAAGGCTAAGAAGGCCCAAAAAATCCTAACCCAACCCTAAATCTCTCTTAGTTGCTCTTGATCATTTTGGTTTAGCCCCCGCTATAATTTTATCCTAGCTCCGCCACTGCGTCCTAGTAATCCTCCAAGTTTGGATACATCATAGAGCTATAGCCGGAACCACGCTGGCACACCAGCAGGGGTCGGTGTCCGAAGCAACAGATAGGAAATTACCTTGCTTAGCGTAGATAATTAAAACACATAGAAAGTCCTCTCTAGCCAAGGCTACCTATCATTAGTTGTTGTCCTTGGATAGTCTTAGCCTTAGATAGATTACACACATTCCCTGAGTTCGATGTCATTTAGGGGTCACCTGAAGGTGAAGTGCTACAGCGGTATTTCATGCGCTTGCGGATTTATCTGTGGTCGTAAGAAATACCAACAGTGTCTCACCGGTTGGACCGCTGAACCCGAGCAAACGACATCAAAGATCTCTCAAAGTATATTGAAATTTGTTACTTCTCTCTGTGTTTACAAAGTGCAATAACAGTACTCCTAACAAAAATCTCGACTAAACATGAAACCCTAACTTTACTCTCTAAAAAACGATACCAGGAGGAGACACCTTCCCTCTCTATATATAGCTTAGGTAGGCAGCCTAAAGCCATGAACCAACCTTGTTCAAGAAGTCCTAATCCCCTAGGAAACCTTCCCATACGAGAAACGAACTTTACAAACTCCAATTGTACAAAATTTGGACTACCTCCAAATTCGACTCCGCATCCCATACGCAAACAATATCTCTATCGTATGCCATATGGAATTTTCACCAACCATGTGCATTGATATTTAGCCTAAGCATCCCGCATAATATCCTGATCGTCCAAATGTCATCTTGTCCCAAGTTGACTCCCGATCTATCACCGGCAACACTCTCCCGAGGCATCAAGACCACCTACACATGCATCAACCAAGAAACCATATCCGAACACAAGTTCTCTATAACTTGATTCATTGTTAGCAAATAACAATATTACATACATAAAGTATCCATCTAGAAGTCAATGTATTATCCAGGGATATCCAACGAATTAACCCTAAAACGAAACTGACACAGAACCGGCCAGTCAGACCGAGGGCTGGTCGGTCTGACTGCTCACATAGCTCTGGTCTGACTGGCTGCACCTGCCCCATCTGACCGGTCCAAACCTGTTAGCACCAATCCTATTCATCACCTGAAATTCAATCATCTGTAAAACCACTTCAACAATAATCTTCAAATATCGAAACCAAAAATCTCATATGCTAATTGTTCATCACAAAATAACAATCAAACACACTTTGATTTTACAAAACAAACTAACTATGATCCAAATTATGCCACAAACACCTTGTTGCTTTGTTCCTTTGAGCGTAGCCGAACAGATCAATTCGACCACAGAGATGACAAACAGGGCCTCTTTTGAAGTGGATACCTCAAGACCAAATATGGCCTGTAAAGGAGAATATAATGTGCATCGAGTTTATATTTGCTCGAATTTGACTATACCTCCTTTTCGTGACGAGATGTATTGTCTAGAGGACCGCATACGTATAAGTAATTCTATATCTAGTTCCTCTAGTTGTTTAAATGAGTTACAGGTTGGTTTACAAGAAGGAGAGTGTTGTGGTTTTCAACTATAAAATTCAATCATGTGGCCATGAAGAAAGCTACCTCACCTGATGTTGTGATAGATAAATATAAGTTCAATAGGCTCAATGATAAGGTGAAACCGAGGATGGTTTCCAATCAAGAAGGGGAGGATTAGGGGTGGGCATTCGGTATAACCGAGAAATTCGGTTCGGTTCTTCGGTCTTTTACAAAATTTGGTTTTCAAAATCACAAGACCGATCGGTCTTCAAGAAAACTCAAGACCGAGAGCTTCGGTCTTCGGTTAGTTTGGTTCGGTCTCGGTCATAGACCGAACTATCCTTAACAGCGCTTTGATGTTTTGAACAACAAAATAAAACCGTACAAGATCGATGAATCAAAGGAACTCAACTCAAATAAAAGACACAATATGATGCCTCTAGTAAATAGAGCATGATTCAGGAAAGAAAAAAAAAGCAAATCGAGCAAATCCATCCTACCATGATCTGCACCACTCCACCAGAAGCTCCAGATTCCATCCATCTCGTCTCCCACCATGGGCTCACGGCTGGCCTCCTCCGGCATCAAAATCCCTAGCGAACGGCATCTTCCGCCACCGGGGTGTAATTGGTCGGCAGGGGCCGCTACTGACCGAAGGGCGGAAGGGTGGTGCAGCGCCAGAGACGGCCTGTTCCACCACGAAAGACGGAAGGGCAGCGTGGAAAGGTGGAAGGGCGGTGCAGCGCTGTGCAGATCGCCGCTAGCATGGAAAAGGAGAGGATAAGGTTGCACCACGAGAGGTGGAAGGAGTGATTTTTTTTTTGTCGCTAAATTTTACCGTGGGGGCGGGATCACGGGAGAGGATGAGGTTGTTTTTGTAGCTGGATGGGGAGGTATTGGGCCTAGTGGGCTGAGACATCACATGTGTTATTGGCCATTTATAAATTTTGAATTTTTCGGTTAATTCAGTTACCCGAGACGCAAGACCGAATTAACCGAACTAAATTCGGTTAGTTGAAAGTACAGACCGAATTTGCAACCAAATCTCTCGGTCTCGGTTAGTTCAGTTTCGGACTCGGTTATTTCGATTCGGTCTTTTTCTGCCCACCCCCAGGGAGGATGATGAGGACACAACTAGCTCGGATATGACCATGCTTCTTTCATGTATTTATCAACCAAACGTACATATGTTCTATAATAGATTTACTAATTATATATTTGAACAAACATTACTACACCATGAGTTTTGTATCTTCTCGTTTGCAGAGGTACTTGCGTGGATGAAGGAAAAGAGACCGAGCATAAGGAATGCATGGATGATCAAAGAAGTTGATGGGGGACCAAACAAAGACCTTTTGCAAGTTCACTCCTACCTCACCACGTCACTTTTGGTCCATAGAAGACAAGATATAAAGTTCTACACGTAATAGATTCGGATTCGGGTCTCCTGACATCATTAAATTCTAACGGACCTAGCCGCTGATATAGAAGGAATTTCAGGGCCCATGAGTACTTGATTGAAAGCTTATAGAGTCTACTTTTAGATGATTTTGGTCCCACGTGAATATTCCTAACGAGCTGTCGGGAATTTGCAAAACAAGCCACATACCTCATTCAGTCCGAATCTGATTTGGGTATTGGGCCCTGTAATTGTGTCGTCGGCTAAGACCAAGGAGTGTGCACCCTATGCCAACCCTAGGACGTCCTAAATCATACCTACTAGCAAAAATGCCCGTGCGTTACAACGGGCGAAAAAATTCTGATGATAATATATGTTTTCCATGAATAATCATGTCAATGACAATGTTTATATTTTAATGAGCGGCTTGTTTTTTTTATAAACGATGTTTTTTTCTTGCGCGATTTTCTCAAGCCATTCAGAAAATGGCGCATTTCTTTCTAAAAGTTTTTTAGCATTTTTTTGCTTTTTGATTTACAACGAAAACCATATTTTTCTCCCTTTTTTGCTTTTCTTTTCTCATATGTTTTTTGCCTTTTTTTTACAATTATTTTCTCGCGTGTTTTTTGCTTGTTTTTTCTTCAAATGTTTTTTTTGCTTTTTTTCCAATACAGTACTTAGGGGAAACAGAACTTTTGTTGTTGTTGTTTTTCTTTCTATGCATCTTTCTGCTTTTGTTCTCTCTCTTTTATTATTATTTTTAACAAAAACGACCTCAAGTACCTTATTGTAAGATTATAGGGACTCAAATGTAAATATAAAAATTACAGGGACTCAAATGCAAAAGTACAAACCCAAAAATTAAAATAATATAAAAATGGAATGCTCTCGACCTGTAGGTTCCGTTTTTGTAAACAGATCTTCAATCCGGCACATCATTTTGTTTCACCAAGATGTGAGAGATATCACGGTATAGATTGAAACTGAGAGGAGTGGTGGCTGGCATCTCGGACTCAAAAGGAGTGGCGCCTTTTATTTTTCGGGGGAATCGGATCTATAGTCGGACTTTTTTTTTCGTTTGTGAGAGGGAATCGGATAGGAGTCGGACTTTTTTTTATTTTTTTCGCTAATTTTTTTGTTTTGACGGATGAAGGAAACATCTCTTATTTTTTAGTAGTAGAGATAGAGATAGAAATAGAGAAGTAGAGATAGAGACAGAGATTTTTTTTCGCCCTTTTTTGGCATGGAATCAGATTATTCTTTTTGCCCTTTTTTTTGATGGAGATTTTTTTTCGCCCTTTTTTTTGGCACGGAATCAGATTATTTTTTTCACTCTTTTTTTTGTTGATCGGACAGTTACGGTTTTTTTTCTCGCTCGTCTGGTTTTTTCGCTGGTTTTTTTGTCGCCCTTCTTTTTCAGGGAATCGGATTATTTTTTTCGGCCTTTTTTTTATCGGACAATTACGGTTTTTTCGCGTGGTTTTTTTCTCGCTTGCCCAATTTTTTTTGGCCGGTTTTTTTGACGGACGATGGAAGCATCTCTTATTTTTTAAGTAGTAGAGAAGAGATTTAGTCGCCATCATCGTTTAGGGTTGGGTTTGCTTAGATTACTTTTGCCATTACAATTTCGTCGCTACTTCGGTTTGTGAAACCCCAAATTCATGTGCTTAATCATTCATATGCAATTGAGTTGCAATTTATCTTATTCTTGCGTGTGTTCTTTGATTCGCAAGCAGGGATTAGCCTTCTCAGTGAGGTCAACCGGGTTTCGGCACGGTTGATAACCAGATGAGTCGTGGTGCTGTGATTGCAGGGTTTGGATCGTGTTGATCGGAAGCCGGATCGTGTGTGTCAAGTTTCCACCAAATCGAGAGTTATCTATGCCTATTGGAAGCTCGGGACCTAGTTTCCTCATCACTCAATATTATTGGTTGGTTTAAAATAAAAGCCATAATTCAACGGTGATGAGGTAAGATGGGGCCACCACTAGAGAAACATTTTTTTATCTTAAGCCCCAAAACACAAATATCCCGATTTGTAGACCCCCGTTTTTTAACAGGAATCATTCGTGTAAACAGTACCATTTCCCTGGATCAAGTAGTCTGGTATACACGAGTTCATAGCTGAAATACCAATTGCACATACACGAGAGTCTAGTGCTAATTATTACATCATAAGCCCGCAGGCATTGTCTTAAATCATCGGACCGAGCGGTCCGGAATACATCCAAAAGCAGAAATAGATAAGGCAGCCGAATTAAGGCAGCGGCATGCCATTGCCACAGGCAACGACCATACTAAAACCTACTGAGCGCCATCGTCTTCATCTCCCTCCTGGTAGTAGGCATAGGGATCCTCCGGAGCTTCATCTCCCACTTCTGATTAATTTATATTTGCAAGGGTGAGTACCAACCGTACTCAGCAAGCCACCACAGCAACAATGCATATGATAGGGGTATTTCAAAGGATGGCTATGGTTCTTTTGCGCAAAGCAAATTTTGTAATTCTTTTCACAAGCCTAAGACCTAGCATTGACTGATCAAATTTTAGTACCAGTGTTTGTATTTAAACAACGACGGTTCTGTCCACCATCCATTGTGATCCCAAGGATAGCTTCCCGCCATTGAGTCGTTATGGTTTTCTGAGGACGCCCACCTTTCCCCTTCTCAGGAAGTGGCTCCAACAGCATAAAAATTCATCATGCAATAACCCATCCCACACAAGTTAAGAATTTAGAGTCTAGCCAAGTGTAATACATGTCCCGGGGCTCAATAACCGCGAGCACGGCTATTCGAATAGATTTAGTTTACTCACACTGCAGTGGATGTACACTTTACCCACACCCCGCGACTGCCCAACACATGAGCCTTGTCTCAACACATGAGACACGTCACGGCAAAGCTTTTCGATAACCTCGCATCGGCAGTACCCGCTCCATGAACTTTGCATCCTCATGCACTCTAGGCGTACACAGTTTCTAGCAGTGAGAGGAGTTCTGGCGCTCCCGGGAAGGAAAGATTTACACCCATGTATTAAGTTATAATTAGATTCAACTCATCACATGGCGGTCCTAACAATGGCGACACCATTGTAGAGCCCCTGCCTTACACATCGAGAAACCAGTATGCATGGATACTGCCTCCGCTCGGCTATTTACTCCGCTAGGTCTATCCCCATTCGAGAAATGTGGTTGTACGGGGTCGTTTCATGCTTAACTTCATGGCTCGGTCCTTAATTGACCGGGGACGGTACTAGCCTTTCCCGGATACCACCCAAATCCACCGTCCGCCCCGGTCTAAAACAAGTGTTTAATTTCTTTCCTAATTTTCACAAATCATGTCATCATTATCATGGCAATGTGGCGCTCATGTCTCCACATGCCGCATCTCAATTACCTTGCAAAGGTAATTGGCCGGCAAGCATTATAATATTTGATAAATATGAGTATGCAAGATTCTATAAAGTAGCATTTATAGCAAGTGTCATAATTGACAGGGACTTCATTACACGTAATCTATGGTGACAAGGATGTTAAAGGTGAACAAAAACAGGCATGCATCAATCACAAATAGGATGTTCATCATTTCCGCTCAATCTTATTTGTAAACAAAAAATTAATTTCGCAATTGGGATCAACCCGTGATCAAAGATAGTGAATGACTTGCCTTGCTCGAGGTCTTGCGGGTCTTGGCCTTCACACGATCCGCGGCTTCCCTCGGTCTCTATAGTTACGTGCGTAAGAACAATTTGAATTTTGATTAGAAATTCAAAACAAAATCCAAAATAATGAACCGAATTGGAAAAACGAGCAGCGGGAGGTGATTCTAAATGTGCTAACTTTAACTTGCGAAGTGGAATTATCTCTCTCCCTAAGATATTTTGTAATTTAATAGATCATGTCCTAAGACTCATCGGAATTTTTGGAGTTCTTAATCACATGTAAATTTATTGACCGTAGCCGGGTAGGGCGTCTGAATTGATTTCTTAGGGAGATTACTAAAACATAATCTAAATAACTATAGTTTCATCCCAATTATATTTTCATTAATCCTATATATTAAATGCTAGTTCTTTAGGTATTTAATTAGTAAGAAATTCATTAACCATATTTCATTAATCCTATAATAATTTCGCAATTTACGCTATAATTAACCTATGATTATAATCCTTAATTATTTTGAATTTTCTAAACTTCTAAAATTTTTACTCAAACCGCCTATTTAATTTTCTTTTCTTCTTTTTTCTTTTCCCTTTTTTTTCTTCTTCTTTTCTCTTTTCTTTTCTCTTCTTTTTCCTCTCCTCTTCTTCTTTTTCTTCTTCTTTTCTCCTCTCTCTTCTCTCTTCTTTTCTTCTCCTCCCTCCCGGCTGCCTCCCTTCCTCTTCCTCTCTCTGGCTCTGGCTCCCCCGGCGGCGACGCAATCAGACGCGAGGAGGTGGGGTGGGCGGCTTACCGACGGACGCGCTGCGACGGCGCGGGCAACGGTGACGGCGGCGCGTGCGAGCGCCCGCGGCTCGCTGCGGGCGGCGCGGCGCGGCTTCTTGGCCCGTCAAGGTGGCGGCGCGCGCGGCACGGCGACGGCGGCCAACGGGTGGGGGATAGGGTAAGTGGGGAGGGGTAAGATGGGCGGATGTGTGTGTGTGGGCAGGCTTGGGGATTTTTGGAAACGGAAGGGGCTTATATAGGGCGGGTGAGAGGGGCGCGGGCCTCTATGTGCGTCGGGCGGGGTGGCGCGGCGCGGGGCTCGTACGCGGCGAGTGTGACGGAACGACTTGCGCGCGTGCAGGGCGCGGGGTCGGAGGCGGGCGACGCGACGGGTCGACGCCGACGGAGGGGCAGCGGCGCGAGGGGCGAGCGGGGCGCGGCGGCGCGGGCTGAGCGCAGGCGGCGCGGGGCGCGAAGGCGCGGGGCGCGGCGCGAGGCGGCGACGCGCATCTGCGCGGGCGTCGGCAAACGGCGAGCGACGGGCGATGGTACGGCGGCGCGGTGCGAACGGACGGCGGGCGAGGCGCGGCGACACGTACGGCCCGTGCGGCTTTATCGGCGATGGGACGGCGGCGCGGCAGCGGGAATGGCGACGGCGACGGGCGACGGCGCAGTAGTGGGATGGCGACAGGCGGCGGCGGCACGGGGCTCGGGCAGCAGGCGCGCGGGGCAGGGGGAAGGTTAGGGCTAGGGATCGCGGTCGAACACTTGGCGGCCGATGAATAGTGATTTTTTTCTATTAATCCCCATTTTAGCCTATTTATTGTGTAGATTTGTTTCCATAAATCCCAAATTTTTGCATAAATGATGTATACTCAATATTTGGGTTATCTCAACCAATGGATCCATCCTTGATTAATTTTACCCATATTTTATTTTTATATAATTTTCTTGAATCTAATTAGAGTTAATTCTTATTCCATTACTTTTAAATTTAATTGATACAAATATGGTTGTAATAATATTTTACTCATTTCTATCCTCACCAAATCTTATTTTAAATTGCACTTCAATTATTTACTTTGTCAATTTACCTTTAGGGTTTGTTCCTAATCAATTCTCCATTATTCGCGATTTATAAACTCCGAAATCAAAATCCAATAAAATAATCGAACAAAATCGGCATGATGCAATTTATTCAAAAAGTTTTTGAAGGCCCATATTTTTTTGGAGTTTAGATTCTTGTCGGTCCAATTTTTAGGGTGTTACACGATTAGATTAAGAACCGATACTAAAATGCTTTAGTACCGCGGTTCTAAAAGTTTGTCCCTAGAAACATTTTTAATCCCGATTGGTGTTACCAATCAGTACTAAAGAGTTGGTAACACCAACTTAGACTAATGAAGAATCTTTAGTCCGGTTGATATTACCAACCGGTACTAATGATGCATTTTTAGATACTAAAGATGCCTGCAAGGTTAGTTAAAAAGAAATCATCTCTATTCAAGTTTGATGCATGTTGTAGGTGTGATGGTACTGTGTATGACGGTTATGGTAAAGAGATTTTGAGTACAAATCCTACATCTCACATTTTTTTCTTAAGTTAGTATGTATCTTTAGTAATAGTTCTTTTAATTAACCGTTACTAAAGATCAAGATATTTAGTCTCGATTTGCTGGTGTCAGTTGCTACAACTGGTACAAAGAGGGTCTTTAACCGCTCGTAGAGAGATGGGAGTACATAACACAGTCACAAATGTTATTTGTTTGTTAAGAAAAATCGTAATTATTTTGAGCACACAAACAGAAGGAAAGATAGCTCGAGGACTTGAAATAGTTGTGGTAGGCTGGTAGCTGGTACCACTACTTCTTGTAGCTGAGAACAGCGAAGACTGTTTGCACGACTGTGCAGGCGAAGGCTATCGCGGCGGCCATGAGTGCCAGAGTCATGGCGTAATTGTTGCACTGCCTGTGCCGCATCCACGCGATGGACCTGCGGCGTCGGCTATGGCAGATCTTTTCCAGGGCCTTACGTGTCGGCTTGAGGTAGTTGACTTCGAGGCTGTTTATGTCGAAGACGATGCCTTTGCAGAGCCCTCTGAAGCCATCAGCAACATCCTCGTCGCTGCCAAGGAGGTGGACGACGATCCCCTTGTCCGAGAGGAGCTCCACGTCCTTGGCAGTGCTCGCCAGCTGCGACAGGAAGATGCAGTACGCGGTGACGTAGCTCCTGAGCTCACGGTTGTGCTGCTCCAGTGCTATCAGGTTGCGCAAGATTGTCCACGTGTCGTCGTGAATGACCAACACAGGGATGCGGAGCTTGTCGCCGCTGAGGGTGACGTCCAGGATGGAGCGCACAGCACCGCCTTCGCCGAGTTTCTGCGCCTTCAGCCTCACGCCGTTGTCGCGGTAATACACAGCAGAGCGCCACCGCGGCCTAATTTCCAGTATGCCACCGGGAACGTTGCTATCATCGCCGTCGCCGTCATAGTTGCGATCGAGCGCGGCAGGTCGGAAATGCATGTGCACCATGTGGAGAAGATGGCAAGGAAGGGGATCAACCGACACAGTCGCTGTGGAGTAGTTGTTGTTTCTCATCATATTGCTGAGGCGAACTCTGGCGCAGTTGACCACGTTGGATTCGCCCTGGCTCGCTCCTCCGACAAGATCCTCTATCTTCTCGAGGACGAACAGCGGTACCTGATTCTCGAGGAGGTAGAAGACGTCGCGCTGCATGTCGGTGTCGCTCGGCAACTTCTGAATTTGGGCAATCACCTCGTTGCCGACCACAGTCTTCAACAAGTAGACTATGAACAGTCCGTCCAGCAGTAGCATTAACGCAAAATCGTCATAGGTTACTATCCCATTGAATTTCTCCATCGGCAAGTAATGCTTCATCGCCCGGCCAACTTCGCCCTTAATTTTATTTACGTACTGCCTGACCTTGTCCCCCGGGTTCTCATGACTGCCAGCCTGGACGACGTGGCAGAGCACCTTTTTCTTCGCTTCCAGATATGGACCATCGAGCCAGTGGTGAGGACCGATCGACACGGCTTGCGGTATGAAATCACCCTTCTTGCCATCGACATTCCTGATTTTCTCCTTCACCTTCGAGATGAGGCAGGTGATTTGGCCGGGTCCATTGACTCCATTCCGGGCTTCCGTTGCAGGTGGGGCGCCGTCGTTGCTCGTTGAGTCGCTGTCCGTACTTGTTGATGACCTGTACTTCTCCATTTCGGCGATTATCTTCTCTATACTGATACGAACTGCATGCATGCATTGGTTCATTTGTCATCACACTGATAAGATCATCGTCTCCATACTGATAGGATATATTTTATAAAATTTCAGATATATGATTTAAATAACCTCTAATGGTCACATGTTATGTGTCAAAGTTATAGAGCCTTGCGAGATCTATAACTTTGTAGATTTTGACTTTTTTATTTAAAATCATTTAGATAGGCAAATGAGTATGTTAAGTTTTGAACAAAGAAAGTCAAAACAATAACATTTTGAATATCTTTTGATTTTAATTTTTGCACCTAAAAAAACAAAATAAAAATGTGGAAATCGATTTTCATCGGGGCCTGCGTTATGTCGCCTGCCAGCAAAGATCTGGTTTCACCGGCGGCCGGATGCAACCAGCGAATATAGTTAGATTTTCACTAACCTTCAAGTGTTGCAGGTATATATGTTGGCCGCCAGGAAAAATATGTTTTAGCTGCCAGAAAAAGTGTGTTTTTTAAGTAGCGAGGGTAGGGTTAGCGTAGTAAATATTTATTCTCTCTCCAATGTGATCTATCCGATGGAAAAAAAAGGAGACAGGTAACTCTCGATGAAATACAAGGCAAAATTTATTCAAGTTTTGTGCTTCTTTTCCAAAAGACACTCAGCATTATTTTAACATATCACCTTCAAATGTTTGGATAAATCAGTGTAAAAAGATGATTTTACCCCTGGTTGCACATTGCACAATCAATTTTGAACAAAGTTTAGCCAGTTCCAAACATTTTACAAAATTATGGAAATAAAAATATTTTACGAAAAATGTTTAAATTCAGAAAACATCGTTCTATTTTTTTCAAAAACTTGAATGTATTTGATTTTTGTAATTTGGGACAAGTTTTGGGTTTTGCAAAATATGTTTAAAATTCAGCCCAAATACATTTGAATTACGCAAGGTGGCTCCAAGCATAACTAATGAAGTGATAGCCCTTTAATTTACTTAAAGAAAGGTTTTCCCTATTTAACCTTTTTCCATCGTCTTTACTCCTTTAAAAGACCATGGAAAAAAGTTAAATAGGGACCGCATGCTACATTGTCTTAACCAGACACCCATCTCAGATCTGGTTACGTACTAGTACACCAAATGATACATGCCATTTTTTCTTCTCATAGAGATTTTTCTTTTAAATTACTTATCCTATCTATAATCCGATTACACTACTGTGTTTGTTGCAATTAAATTTTACAACAAAATCTTTCATGACTATATTTTTATAAAAAAATATCTATGTTGTAAATTACTTTTTTTATATATGTAAGTTACTTTTATCATATATATAAATTACATCTTGATTTGATTAAATTACTTCTTATACATTCATAATGTTGTGAGTTGTTTATTTTATTGTCATTTTTAGTCAATTCCATAATTTTTGATTAAAAATAATTTCTTGATAGATTCATGTTTTTACCTCCATAGCGGATTTACTTTAATGTCGTGATAAAGTTACTTTCCTTTTGTTCTAAAAGTAATATAACTTTTATATATCTAAGAAGTAATTTAGTGAAATCTAAAAATAATTTGGACATATTATAATCATGTGAGATCTTGTTATAAAGATTTAATTCTTACAGATACAACGGTGTAATCGGATCGTAAATCGGATGAGTAGTTTAGGAGAAAATTTTATTTGAAGCACAGTGGTAAGAATATATTTTCTACCTATTGTTATTTGGATAGAGTTTCCCATTAGCACTAAAACGAGAGGCCTCTTAATTTAGATTTTGCCAAAGGATTAATAGGAACCCAGCCTCTACATCAACTGGTGTAAGTGGCCAAAAAGTAGATTATGTATTTGCCCTATCAAAAATATTTAGTAAATTTATCAAATGTATATATCTAGAAAGGGCAAGCTAGTTGTAGTATTTGCATATATATTGAAAAGATTGATGTTTGCATGTACAAAGACTTTTTTTTACTCGTACTTTCAATATTTTACCAACCGTACTTTGACATGCCATGTGCATCTGTTCGCTACGTGAGATCGATTAGAGTTTGATCGTTTTTTTATTTCCATACACAATCGGAAACAGATGTTTCACCATTTACGAAAAAAGGTTTCCGCAAAATTGTTTCAGATGCTTCATTGTCCAATGAACAATGTTTAATTGCATGGTGAGTTCTTCCAACATCCAACCAGAAAAAGATGGAACACTCGAATACAACAAAAGCGCAACAATGTAATTCAACGGAAAAAGTCGAAATCGATATGTATACAAAGTATATACGTATATATATAATGTATAAAAAAATTTATGTGTACGTAGACTCTTTAATGTATAAAAATATATATATACGCAAATTTTGTATACGTACATACGTATACAAAATTTATATATGTCCATATACAAAGTATGTATACGTTTATATATATACAAAGTTTGTATACATACATATCCATACGTACGGACGCGGGAGAGACCACGCCGCGCGCGGCTAGCCGCCAATTAGGCTTTTCAGCGATTTATGGTGGTTATCATGGTGGACTGCTTGGATAGAGAGATGAGGGAGATGTGGGGATAGGGATGGATGTCCCAAATTATTTCCGAGGTTTTACTGCCGTATTTTAACAGGCCAATGTAACACATGTATGCATGGTATGTGAATCCGGTTGGAGATTTTTTGGGAATAGCTAGATTAATCCGACTATTTTTTTATGGGGAGCATTAGGTCCCGTTCTAGCTTCATAAAGATACAATTTTTTCATTCTTTTTCGTTAGCACCTTTTCAAACTGTTAAACAGTGTATTTTATGCGAAAACTTTCTATATAGAAGTTGCTTTAAAATATCAAATAAATCCATTTTCCATTTTTCGTTTTGCATACCTGCTTTTACTCTTTACCTATAGAAGAAACTGAGCCTAAATTTTTCTTGAAGACTAGCAAAGTGCCCATGCGTTGCTACGGGAAAAGGTACAACAAATCCTAACCAGCTAGAGAAACTCGGAAAGATGAATAAGACTAAAAAAAAGCAAATGAGAGGATTAGAGAGACGAGGATGGACATATTATTTTAATCCAGACTCAAAATTTGTAATTACACCACATTTAGCTAACTACGCATGGAATATCAATAGTCAAATCAGTATTGACAATTGATCCAAAACGGGAGTTAGAGCTATTGGTTTTTTCTGAATTTATGGACCTCTGTCGTATGTTGGATATGAAATTCAGACACTATTTGGACGACACAGTGAGCTAGTCAGGTTTAATCATGTAGTTTGGTTGAACAAATCTAAATCTTATGAACAGATGCATGGAAACTTTCTTTCGTCTCGAGTCTCGCAAGGACGATCGTCAAGAGCACGTCACGGGCTCGCGGTGATTAGCTTTGGTCATTTGGTGCATGCAAGGAGCTAGGTGACGATTGGAGTTTAGATCCCAAAGTGGCTTTGCTTGCTACTTTTGTTTGGCAGATACTTAGCTCAAGGGAAGTTCCATTGGTCGTGAGCACCGTATTTGATCTTTGGTATGGACATGATCTCTACCAACGGAAAAAAAGAAAATCTCAAAACGAACCAATGTGGATCAAATCAAAGTGTGATCACGAAATGGATATATGCGTGCAGAAAAACCGAACCCATACTGATTTGGTGATAGGCGGAGGACGCTCGCACGACATGGAAAGTATGTCAATGCATGCATGAAAAATCTAAAAAGTACGCCACCGAGAAACCGATCCGAAGAAGAAATTTATGAAAGAAAAAAAAAAGTTTCACTTTTGAGATATAACGTTGTGCAGTGCCAAAACGTTTTTTTAGGACATCGTTTTTTCTTGGAGTCGGAATTTTTTTAAACGTTGGGCACAACAGTTTTTCGCGATATTTTGGGACAATGTTTTTTCCGACGAATCGGATTCTTTTTTATGTTTTGTGAAAGGGACTGTCTATATGTTTATGATTCGATAGAAAATAAGGGGCTATATCATGCAGATTTTTGAGCAACGGAATCAACACCAACCGGCTCAGATTTTTCAGCAGAAAAACAATTACAAAAAATATATAAATAGAAAAAAGAGGAATAGCAAGCCTGCCCTTTAGTGAGCCCAACCACCCGAGGACCATTAACAGATCCAAAAATTGTCTAAGCCAGATTAAATAACCAAACTTTTACCAAGACCCATTAACAGGCCCAAAAATCATCTGAGCCACATTGAACAAACAATTTTGCTATATATTTGTCGACAATTTTTCTCCCAAAAATTTGACAGATGTAATTACACTACAATCAACTTGCATGTAATTACACTGTAAATACACTGTAACTTGTATGTAAATTTCAAAAATCTCTCTGTAACATGTTATTTCGGTAAAATGGAGGTCGTGGGAACAAATCCTTTCACGTATGTGTGTGCTGTGATTTTTTTCTTCCTCACCAAAACAAATCTCGTAATAGATCTAACGATTCAAAATTATGTGAAACTTACATGCAAATTATACAGTTGCTACAGTTACATTGTAATTACATTACGATTGTACTATAATTATATCTGTCAAACTTTTAGGAGAAAAATTATCGACAAATGTATAGGTGGTTCCCCGAGCAGCACAAAAATCAAAATTGAACAGTCTTTTGCGGGGCCAAGTTGACTGCCCCTACAGAGCCCACGTCACCTTGCCACATGTGGGCCAATCCAATCCAAGCACACATCTCAAAGAATATCTAACGACCAAAAAACCGCATGATGCAGACCACGAAGATGTGTCGACGGCTAGTTAGCAAATCCGGTCTTTTTAGTACGGACGAAAGAAACACTTTCAATATTTTAAGTAGAAATAATAATATTTTAAGTTGTAGATGTAGAGATAGAGATTCATGCTATCTATGATGGAATAAATGCAAACCACCTACGGTACCCCGATACGGCAGTTTAGTCACGTATCCATATTTGATACGCCGGCGGATACGGATACGTATCGGATACGCACCGATACGATTCCTGTATGTATCCATGATTTTCTCTATTTTCATATAAATAAAATAATTCTGGATACTCCGCCGATAGACGCGAACCACATCGTTGAGACAGATGTCTCTTGGTGGGAAAAATCATCAGAGGTGGAGAGTTTGCAGGACGTAAGCCATGGCCATCTGCGTATGAGCAGATCGATTATACATCCTAAAGTGAAGAAGGACTACCGTCGACGCGTTAATCCTTGCCATCTATGGGTACCGAATAATGCAGTCATGCTGTTCTACCGATTTTGGACGTACAGCTGTAGAAAAGAATACTTACGACAACATATTTCCCAAAAAAAAAGTAGTACGTGCATATTGCAAAAGAAAAGAAAAGAGGAAATACGGAGTAGCATATTTATGTGGGAGCCAGACAGATGGGGATTTCCATAGGTCCATCATGTTAAAAGGATTAAAAGGAGATTAGAAAAAGAAAGTTGCACGTAGGTGGGAGACAGTCGGACAGATTAATGGGCTTTGCCAGGCCCATCACGTTAAAACGATTAAAAGGAGATTCATAATCTACGGTTAAGATTACACTGTCTACTCGATTAACGGATGGATTTTTCTAATTAACGTGAGAGCTCCTAGAAAGTGCCTAATTAATATGGTATAGATAGATAGATAGATATAGATCCCTATCTATATTTGAGGCTAATAAACCGGAATTTAACCTCAAACCAGAATACCAGATGAAACTTAAATGAATATAATTTAGCGTACTGATCGAGTACCTTCCTTCATATTCTGATGTTGCATTTGTAGATTATGCGTCTTAATGGCATTTAATCCAAATCAAAATGCTGGTAAGTATGCGTACCAATCACAGAGAAAGCACGCACACGAGTAAAAACAAACACACAATTCAGCAGTGCATAACTAAAATGGAAAGGTTCTAAAATATGTAACATTTTATATATAAATATATTATTATCACTGTACGTAGGAGCCTCTCCTACAGTCATTCTCTTATTAAAAATATGGAAATGTCCATTTTTGAATCGTCCCGATAGATCAGCTACAGTCACAAACTCACAAAATCGTTTAGTACGGCATAAGGCTCACATTTCAAACATTATAGATATGGTACCTTTAAAAAGTAAGCAAAAATGTGTAGATATACTCTCTTTTCATAATGATGCACATAATGCTAGTGTGAAGGATATCACTTTATTAAAATATTAGTTTCGAGGATGCTAGCGGGGCAAAAACAACCAGCCTATAGATCAACTAGTATATATAGGGTTGACGAATTAATGAACGGTTTCAACAGTTTAAAAACGAAAATAAACAGTTTTCAAGTTTGGCCGGAGTTCAAAACAAAGCAAAGGCCATCCATGTATACACTATTTTGTGCCTGCAATTTTAAGCTAATTAACTAACGTCTAGTTTTGGGTGGCAAATTAACAGAAGACGAAAACTCGATGCACATATACGTGATCGCAAATGAGCAAAGCTAGCAAAAAAAATCTACCAAGAATTGTAAAACGGAATTTTAACAGCCAAAAAGTCTCCGACAATACATATTATGACGTACGAACATTAATCGATGTGACAAATATGCAGAAATAATACAATGAATATACACGGAGATACCTTCCCCCATGGTAGAGACTGTGAGAGGTAGTTTCTCGAGCTAACTCGTTTCCTTGCGCAGTTGCCCTCTTCTGTCTTGGTTCTCTCTCCGGTACACACACTGCATACATGCAGGCATGTTCACATATATATAGCCTCGATCGATCAGAAACTAGCTTGCATTGTTACATACTTTTCCGTTCTCATTTCATACCCATGCATATGTTCGATTGGCCCATGCATGCCTCCACTATCTAAAGTGTGTGACTTTAAGAAAGATGAAAGGAGATGCAAATTATATGCAAAAGCGCAATATGTGCAGTGCTTTACATCGCTTTGTTTTTTTGGTGTTAATAACAAATTAATGGATTGAACAGGACCGTTAACTTAGAACAATTTCCCTCCGCTTCAAAGCATATTTTACTTCGTACAAGTACTGTTGCCCGATAAATTAATATTCATTTCCGTGTCTGCATTCTGCTCAACTAATGCTGCCATTTGTTTTAGTATCATCTGGTAATTTGGAAATGACCATAATGTTGATCCGAAATTTTTCTTACAAGTACAATATGATAATACTATATATGCAAGTTAGTTATATTTACAACCCAATAATACTCAGAATTCATTACACGACAAAAAATATAATTTGTGATATAATTTGTTCAAAGTTTACACTACAGTGCAAAAGGCTAATAATTTATTCTTGAGATGGTTTGCAATTATATGGTTAGGGAATAGACGGAGTAAATGTGAAATATATCCCTTGTACTTAGTCAATCCATTAGGAGCAACCAAAGAAAAAGCTTCAACTTCATTATACAATATAGCTTTTCCAAATTTGTATGATTGGGCTATCTGGTTGAAACTGTGGGAGGAACAGAGGGTGGACTTTCTTTAACTGGAAGTTATTGGACCCAATTGATAGTTAGCTCCGTCAATCATCTTGACATTGGACATGTAAAATTGCAATTACATATCTCATTCATTTCTTGCCATTTCTTCATTGCTCGTATTGATAAAGGCGTACGAACCAGTTGTTGTATGTGATCTTGCTATTATACAATATACCACATAACTGAGATGTCCTCTGTTCTGGCATAAGATAGCAAGAGTTAGGTAAATCCAATTTCAGAATCCTCCCATTCCATCGATTCTTCCAGAAAACGGATTTGTCCCCTCTTCGAACTTCAAATGTGATGTGAAATAGGATGTTGGACGAATGGACGATGTTATGCACCATTTCTTTCCTTTGTTGCTCCTTTGTGCAACAATGCTACTCCCTCCGTTTCACAATGTAAGCCATTCTAGTATTTTTCATATTCATATTGATGTTAATGAATAATATTAATATGAATGTTGGAAATGCTAGAATGACTTACATTGTGAAACGGAGGAAGTAGCATATACCTTAGAATTCATTGGGACTTACAAATGGAATTTATGAAAGAGTAAGTTTTATAAAACTACAAATATTCTTGATTAAACTATTGCAATACTATAAATTTAAGACGTTATATCGTAAAACTACAGATTAATTTAACACTAATTTTATCACAAAACTACATAATTTAGGCTAAATATCATAAAAATATATATTTAATAATGTTATCACAAACCTAACATATTATAGAGTTTAAAGCCCCAGCACTACCGTTATATTAGAGTTATAAACATTGTAATTTTATGATTAAATTAGCACTAAATCTATAATTTTGTGATAAATTTGTTACTTAATCAGTAGTTTTGTCAAATTCTATCTTGTAATAAATTTAATGATAAATTTGTAGTTTTGCAATACAAGAATATAAATCTGCAGGCGGTACAGGAGGAACAGAAGTTGTCTGCCTCAGAGACTGTTTGGCGGCGTAGATGGAGCTTGCTTAGGAAAGCTTTGTAACGGTGGTACTACAGTATGATTTGGAGACGAATGGTTGCAAACGAGAAACAGTCGGCGTTATGTCGGCGAGTCCGATGTCCCTGTGGTCAACACACTACTATAGCAATCATCTTTGCATGCGGCCAAAACTACTTTTTACAGGCCAAAACTACGGTGGTTTGTGAAAATCGGTATTTTCGCGTGAGGGCGCAACAGCATGCAGAAAGCCATTTCTGCAGACGGGCGTCCTAAGGAGGCCGCTTGCAATGACACATTTTTGTATGTGGCCATGAAGGACACCAAACCGCCATTCCTACGGGACGCCATCATCGGTGAGGCATCCTTCTACAACCTGTCATAGGTAACTAGTCACCTGTGATGGTCTCGTAGTGAAAACCGTCAAAGGTGAGGTAAACCTCACCTCCAACGGCTTCCACTTCCGGCCCGTCACAGGTGACTAGTTACCGGTGATGGGTTGCATCTTTATAGACCGTCAGAGGTGAGGTTAACTCACCTCAAACGCCCCGATCACTAGAGCCCATCACAGGTGTGGGTGGGAGGACTTGACTAGGGTTGAAGTAATATGTTATATCCTCTCTCTCTCCCTCACACACACTCTCTCCCTTATCCACACATAAACAAAAGGCTGGACGACGGCTCTTGCGGAAGCGGCGGAGCACCCGACGGCCCTAGGGCGAGGCGGCGGCGATGGTTCGACGGCACTGGGCGGCGGTGATGACACATTTTTGTATGTGGCCATGAAGGACACCAAACCGCCATTCCTACGGGACGCCATCATCGGTGAGGCATCCTTCTACAACCTGTCATAGGTAACTAGTCACCTGTGATGGTCTCGTAGTGAAAACCGTCAAAGGTGAGGTAAACCTCACCTCCAACGGCTTCCACTTCCGGCCCGTCACAGGTGACTAGTTACCTGTGATGGGTTGCATCTTTATAGACCGTCACAGGTGAGGTTAACTCACCTCAAACGCCCCGATCACTAGAGCCCATCACAGGTGTGGGTGGGAGGACTTGACTAGGGTTGAAGTAATATGTTATATCCTCTCTCTCTCCCTCACACACACTCTCTCCCTTATCCACACATAAACAAAAGGCTGGACGACGGCTCTTGCGGAAGCGGCGGAGCACCCGACGGCCCTAGGGCGAGGCGGCGGCGATGGTTCGACGGCACTGGGCGGCGGTGATGACACATTTTTGTATGTGGCCATGAAGGACACCAAACCGCCATTCCTACGGGACGCCATCATCGGTGAGGCATCCTTCTACAACCTGTCATAGGTAACTAGTCACCTGTGATGGTCTCGTAGTGAAAACCGTCAAAGGTGAGGTAAACCTCACCTCCAACGGCTTCCACTTCCGGCCCGTCACAGGTGACTAGTTACCTGTGATGGGTTGCATCTTTATAGACCGTCACAGGTGAGGTTAACTCACCTCAAACGCCCCGATCACTAGAGCCCATCACAGGTGTGGGTGGGAGGACTTGACTAGGGTTGAAGTAATATGTTATATCCTCTCTCTCTCCCTCACACACACTCTCTCCCTTATCCACACATAAACAAAAGGCTGGACGACGGCTCTTGCGGAAGCGGCGGAGCACCCGACGGCCCTAGGGCGAGGCGGCGGCGATGGTTCGACGGCACTGGGCGGCGGTGATGACACATTTTTGTATGTGGCCATGAAGGACACCAAACCGCCATTCCTACGGGACGCCATCATCGGTGAGGCATCCTTCTACAACCTGTCATAGGTAACTAGTCACCTGTGATGGTCTCGTAGTGAAAACCGTCAAAGGTGAGGTAAACCTCACCTCCAACGGCTTCCACTTCCGGCCCGTCACAGGTGACTAGTTACCTGTGATGGGTTGCATCTTTATAGACCGTCACAGGTGAGGTTAACTCACCTCAAACGCCCCGATCACTAGAGCCCATCACAGGTGTGGGTGGGAGGACTTGACTAGGGTTGAAGTAATATGTTATATCCTCTCTCTCTCCCTCACACACACTCTCTCCCTTATCCACACATAAACAAAAGGCTGGACGACGGCTCTTGCGGAAGCGGCGGAGCACCCGACGGCCCTAGGGCGAGGCGGCGGCGATGGTTCGACGGCACTGGGCGGCGGTGATGACACATTTTTGTATGTGGCCATGAAGGACACCAAACCGCCATTCCTACGGGACGCCATCATCGGTGAGGCATCCTTCTACAACCTGTCATAGGTAACTAGTCACCTGTGATGGTCTCGTAGTGAAAACCGTCAAAGGTGAGGTAAACCTCACCTCCAACGGCTTCCACTTCCGGCCCGTCACAGGTGACTAGTTACCTGTGATGGGTTGCATCTTTATAGACCGTCACAGGTGAGGTTAACTCACCTCAAACGCCCCGATCACTAGAGCCCATCACAGGTGTGGGTGGGAGGACTTGACTAGGGTTGAAGTAATATGTTATATCCTCTCTCTCTCCCTCACACACACTCTCTCCCTTATCCACACATAAACAAAAGGCTGGACGACGGCTCTTGCGGAAGCGGCGGAGCACCCGACGGCCCTAGGGCGAGGCGGCGGCGATGGTTCGACGGCACTGGGCGGCGGTGATGACACATTTTTGTATGTGGCCATGAAGGACACCAAACCGCCATTCCTACGGGACGCCATCATCGGTGAGGCATCCTTCTACAACCTGTCATAGGTAACTAGTCACCTGTGATGGTCTCGTAGTGAAAACCGTCAAAGGTGAGGTAAACCTCACCTCCAACGGCTTCCACTTCCGGCCCGTCACAGGTGACTAGTTACCTGTGATGGGTTGCATCTTTATAGACCGTCACAGGTGAGGTTAACTCACCTCAAACGCCCCGATCACTAGAGCCCATCACAGGTGTGGGTGGGAGGACTTGACTAGGGTTGAAGTAATATGTTATATCCTCTCTCTCTCCCTCACACACACTCTCTCCCTTATCCACACATAAACAAAAGGCTGGACGACGGCTCTTGCGGAAGCGGCGGAGCACCCGACGGCCCTAGGGCGAGGCGGCGGCGATGGTTCGACGGCACTGGGCGGCGGTGATGACACATTTTTGTATGTGGCCATGAAGGACACCAAACCGCCATTCCTACGGGACGCCATCATCGGTGAGGCATCCTTCTACAACCTGTCATAGGTAACTAGTCACCTGTGATGGTCTCGTAGTGAAAACCGTCAAAGGTGAGGTAAACCTCACCTCCAACGGCTTCCACTTCCGGCCCGTCACAGGTGACTAGTTACCTGTGATGGGTTGCATCTTTATAGACCGTCACAGGTGAGGTTAACTCACCTCAAACGCCCCGATCACTAGAGCCCATCACAGGTGTGGGTGGGAGGACTTGACTAGGGTTGAAGTAATATGTTATATCCTCTCTCTCTCCCTCACACACACTCTCTCCCTTATCCACACATAAACAAAAGGCTGGACGACGGCTCTTGCGGAAGCGGCGGAGCACCCGACGGCCCTAGGGCGAGGCGGCGGCGATGGTTCGACGGCACTGGGCGGCGGTGATGACACATTTTTGTATGTGGCCATGAAGGACACCAAACCGCCATTCCTACGGGACGCCATCATCGGTGAGGCATCCTTCTACAACCTGTCATAGGTAACTAGTCACCTGTGATGGTCTCGTAGTGAAAACCGTCAAAGGTGAGGTAAACCTCACCTCCAACGGCTTCCACTTCCGGCCCGTCACAGGTGACTAGTTACCTGTGATGGGTTGCATCTTTATAGACCGTCACAGGTGAGGTTAACTCACCTCAAACGCCCCGATCACTAGAGCCCATCACAGGTGTGGGTGGGAGGACTTGACTAGGGTTGAAGTAATATGTTATATCCTCTCTCTCTCCCTCACACACACTCTCTCCCTTATCCACACATAAACAAAAGGCTGGACGACGGCTCTTGCGGAAGCGGCGGAGCACCCGACGGCCCTAGGGCGAGGCGGCGGCGATGGTTCGACGGCACTGGGCGGCGGTGATGACACATTTTTGTATGTGGCCATGAAGGACACCAAACCGCCATTCCTACGGGACGCCATCATCGGTGAGGCATCCTTCTACAACCTGTCATAGGTAACTAGTCACCTGTGATGGTCTCGTAGTGAAAACCGTCAAAGGTGAGGTAAACCTCACCTCCAACGGCTTCCACTTCCGGCCCGTCACAGGTGACTAGTTACCTGTGA
>CM020181.1:16381971-16396635 GCA_009805545.1 Oryza longistaminata
CAGGTATTCGTTGGAAAGAGATGAAATACGGTGTTTTCTTCCAAAAGCGTAACTTAACAGGATTATTTTTATGCAGAGACTAACGGCAGCGATGTCGAAGTTGGCAAGCATAGGGCGTTGCGGAGGGTGCCGCCCTCTTCTTCGGAGCGAGGAGCCGTGCCTAGCGCCACTCCCGCGTCGTTGACGGTCCGCAAGAGCTCTCGAGCCTGCAGGATTGAAATGAAGTAAGTCACAACATTTATGGCGTTGAAATGAAGTAAGTCACAACATTAAAGCTAGAACTAACCACTCTGTCGCGAACAGGTCCCGTCTCGACCGTGGTACCTTGACGGGTACGAGTATAGTACTCGTTCTGCTCCTCAACATCCTCGGGGTCATCCGCTATGTCGGCTAGCGTCCAGGCTGGACGTAGGACAAGACGGTAGGTCCTGTGGAGCCACGCCAAGTAGACCTCGAACTCCGTCCTACTGTGCTGACCCTGGTCTGGTACTCCATTCTCCTCGAACTTCTCCCATTGCGTGATATGATCCTGATGGTAGTAAGCCCAATCAGTCACCTTCTTGTTCTTCCGATGGTCCAACCTGCACGTATGAAAAATACCCAACTCGAATATTTAATAAATGTTGATGTGAAAATAACCGAGCAAGCAAAATAAATTCTTAAGTTAAATTACTAACTTGTGTAGGTCGATACTTGTGGAGAAACGGTACGGGATTGTTTGAAGCCTCCCGAACTGCCGCATCACGCGATGGAACATCTGGAACTCCACTGCATAGAAGCAGATCAGTGGGCACCGTAGGGTCTTCAACGCGTCCTCTATATGGCACATGGGATTTAGTTCTAGCTCGAGCAATTCCTGTGCCTCATATGGCATCCACACCACCTGCAGCAACAAAAATAAAACACATTGAAGCACATTTAGTACTATATAGTAAGAAACCATTTTCATGTGTGATAGAACGGTCAATTGCTTACATGTTCTGGCTGTAAGTAGTCCATCTCGTTTGTGTAGTGGTAGTAGGCCAAATTCCTGCGGCCTACTACTGGAGATGGGACCGATTCCCACAGGTGAGCTACAGTGGGACGTCGGTTGGCATCCTGGTGCGGCCAAACCTAATGGGTCCTCCACATGGGCCGACCAACTGGAAGCCTCATCCACATCCAAACCTGCGTCACATACGTTAGCTTCCAACTTTTAAGCAATACATTGAAATGTTACGAAACAAAACATGCGTGAACTAACCTGTAGCAACCAAACACAACCTGCTAGGTTCGCGTCCCCGCCTTGCCTTCGGCAAGCATCATAGAGTTGCCGGTACAACCAGGCTAGGGCAGCAGACCCCCAGCTGAAGGTACCTGCCTCGTCCCAATCCGCGAGCAACGGCAGCCACATCCTAGAGGCCATGTCTCCACCAGAGTCAGGGAATAGAATACTGCCGAAGATGTAGAGGACGTATGACCTGCAGTATCGCTGGACCGTGGCCTCGTCTGCCTCGGCGGGACACTGACTGAAGTTGGCTCGCAACCAACTCAAAGGAACCCCTGAGGTCTTTGTCTGCCTCTGACCATCAGGTGCCACTGGAGGCTCCAGACCAAGGTACTCCTCGACCCTCTCCCTCCAGTTCCCCGACGCTGTGTCACCTGTAACCGGAAATTAAATGGAATCATTAGTAATTGCAAAAAAATTAACAAATGAATAGGAAGACTCGTTAGTAATTCCCCGACGCTGTGTCACCTGTGACCAGAAAGTAATTGGAATCATTAATAATTGCAAAAAAAATAACAAATGAATAGGAAGACTCATTAGTAATTCCTCGACGCTGTGTCACCTGTGACCGCCTGACCCCGGATAGGAAGACCCAGGATCATGGCGACGTCCTCCAGAGTGACCGTCAGCTCCCCACACGGTAGGTGGAAGGTGTGTGTCTCTGGACGCCACCGGTTCACAAGGATCGTCAGAGTAGCGACGTTGTACAGAGGCACCGGTAGCTGGGCCATGGTCACGAATGCCAAGAGCTTCGCCAGCCGTAGGTACGGGACGTACCCGTCGTCGAACAGTATGTGCACCGTGTGACCTCTGACTCGAAGGGTCTTCAAGCGCTGCATCAATAGACAAACATAATAACATATAGTTAGCGACAATATGTCATATACAAGGGTTGTGGAAACAAATGGAATATTGTTGATGCTAACCTCTTCGCTCACAATTTGGGGAGCCCGGTGCTTCTCCTCGTAAAAATCCTCCAACCCCAGAAAGTGCTCCATCCAGCAAATGAAAATGGAATCATCAGTAATTGCAAAGAAATTAAATGGAAAAATTACAATGAGAACGGAAAGGAGAACAACAGAAAGTAAACATTGAAGCAAAAATATCAACTTAACAAATGTAATGCAAACTAAATTTACAACATTAAAAAATATGAATGTGATCCAATCCCACCTGTGTGCTACCCTCACCACCTCCCCCTACGGCGCTTTTTCGGTCGATCCTTAGACTTGTCTCACTTCGGGCACCTAGTTTTCTTATGGCCTAGTTCGTGGCATAGAGAGCATCTATTTTGCATGACCGGCTCTGAATTTGTATTGTTCGGCTTTTGTGACCGTCGGTTGCCTGAACCTTTGTACGCTTTGTCCATGTCGTTCTCGAACCTTCTTGTCCTTCTTCTTCCTCTTGTGTTGTTCTTCAATGACAAGTCCGAAATGAAGAACTCTCCATCATAACTTGGCCATTGCGATGGATCTAGGTAAGGTTCAAACCTAGGAGAGTACGTGTCCTGCACAGCCCTATTGGAAGCTTCATAACACATTCGGGGGGCCACTTCCACATCCAAACCTCGCAACTTACAAATGGTTATCATGTGGGAGCATGGCAAGTGATAGAGCTGAGGGAACTGACAACTACATGTGTTATCTCTCGCAACCACGACGTAGTGACGTCCACCCCATTGCACCCCAGCCGCCGTGACTCCGCCTTGCTCGCTGACCTCATACTTCATCGAAGGGAAATCGAAACATGCTGTTCTTTGCCCCAAAGTTCGTATTTGCTGCTCCTCCAACATGTCCTTAACTTTTGTGGGCAACTTCTTTCCACTCAGGATATCTACAGTTGCCTCTTTGTGTCTATCGACAAACCAACTATTGCACTTCGAAAATGTGTATGCCACAATAGCTGTAACCGGCAGTTTCCGAATGCCTCTCAATACATTATTGAAACTCTCGGCCATATTACTGGTCATTATGCTGTGGCGACGCCCGTTGGTATCAAATGCTCTTGCCCATTTGACCTTAAGTGCCATATAGTCTTCTAGCCACTTCTTTGGCCTCTCTCCGACCACACCCAAGAGCCGTTTTATCTCATCTAGGAACAATGCTTTCTCATTTATTTGACATATGTGCTCAAGATCTTTCATCTGATCAGTTGTAGCTCCAGCTGTGTAGAAGTTAGCACAGAAGTGCCTCATGCACCACCTGTGGTGAATGGTTAGGTGATGAGGCATGCTGTGGTTGATGGAGTTCAAAATGCCAGGGTGTCTATCAGAAATTATACACACTTCTCTATTAGGACCGATCAGCTTGTGTCTCAACATGTTGATGAACCACTCCTAGTTGGATGTATTCTCCTTCTCTACCAGAGCAAACGCCAAGGGAACAAGATGTAACCCTGCGTTGACCCCTATTGTCGTGATCAATGTACATTTGTATTTACCGGTTAAGAAAGTGCCATCAATTGCTAGCACCGGCCTCAACTGCTTGAATGCTTGTATAGACTGGCCAAATATCCAATATTCATGTCCAAATACTCGCCTCTGTACTCCCTCCACAATCCTTGACTTCTCGGGGTGAGCCTCAACACGGAAATGCATGGTAGGGTTCTTTGCTTTGATGGCACGCATCAGTGTAGGCAAGCGAACATACGCCTCGTCCCAATCTCCCCAAATGACCTTCATAGCAACTTGCTTAGCACGCCAAGCTTTGCCATACGTAGGCCGATAGTGCCAGATTTGCTCAACTGCCTCGACAATAGCTGCAGGAGACAAAGCTGGTTCAGCTCGCACAAATGCCTGTAACCTATTTCCAATAAACCTCGAAGTAAGTTGCAATTGCTTGCCGGTTACTTCCGCAGTATAGCATGTGTGGTCTTCGCCCACCCTGGTCACCCGCCACCTATCTCCTCCACTCTTCCTTGCATTAGTCTGCCATTTGCAATGGCGATCGAGACAAGCCACGATATACTTTACTGACACGTTAGTTTCCTTCACATGGTAAGGCCGGTGGACACGGATACAATAACTCTACAGCCATATTTTCAGATCTTCCATCGATTGAAACTCCAACCCCTTCCTTGGTTCATCACACATTGGTTCAAAGGCACCGTCATATTGTGGAGTCCCATCAGCAATTGCTAGCCCAGATCTGGTAAGATCCTCGAATTGTGTTATTTCCGGGTTTCTACCCACCAGTTTCTCAAACACAGTCCTTTCATGCTCCGACATCTTGCGCACTGGACGATCATCATCGGAGTCGGAAGCGGACTCATCCAATTCATCCTCTGTATCATACTCCAACCAGCCTGGGTTCAATCCACTGCGTATCATAGCCTCCTCACACTCCTGTCGGGTATAGATTTTCAGCCTAACCAACTCCCTAAGGCCCAAACTTACATCCTTAGCATTCGCTTCTTCCTCAGGCAACTCCACATCATCACCTACCTCCCGACCATCATCAACATCTCCTTCCTCTCTTACCGGCACATTCTCCTCTACATTAACTCCCTCCCTTAACGGCACATTGTCCTCTGCATTTGCTTCCTCCCTTAACGGCACATTCTCCTCTGCATGTACTTCCTCCCTTACCGGGACACTCTCCTCCCCATGTACTTCCTCCCTGACCTCTACATCCACCGTATCATTTACTCCCTCGCCCACCTCCACGTCTTCCTCAATTAATTCTTCTTTCCTACTACACCTCTCCGACTGTTCGTGAGAACTAATGGGTGATTCTATGAGTGGACTTTCATTCAGGTCTATAAGTTCTTTCTTCCCTTTCCTACCCTCTTTCTTCCATGCAAACACCTCAAGAGCTTTGAAATGTGACCCCAATACTATATCTATATATGTTTGCCATTCGATCTCTCTATTCAAGTCTAACATAAACTTACGCGACATGACACCGCCGGCCACATCGTATCTCCCTTGCATACCAACCGACTCATCACTCCAATCCAATTCATGCTTAATGCGAGACATTAACTCCTCAAATGTAGGCTTCGCATGAAACACTAACTGTCTAACAATCATTCCCTTAAATTGGCTTCCACCGGAACTTTCATCTACCACACAACCACCATAATGAAGCCGAACCAATCTATCCATCTACAATATTTAACCCATACATAAACATTAATTAATTGAAAATAATCTCTAAATACCATGGCAATCCCAAAACTTCCAAACCTATCAACATATCCAACTTTTTCCATAAAACAATACATAATTGTTTCAACTCATATACTACACATTATTTATAAAAAAAATTTCTCTTCTCGTACAAAGTGCGTAGACATCGCCACAAATCAACCCCTTGCAACCATTTCAATCACCACACAACAATCCAACAAAGCCCTAACCATCACCACACAAGAACCAAATGGAGCAAGATTAACATGTGTCTTCCGCACTACATCCCCACCCACATTATCCAATTAACATCCCAATCGGAGCCAAATATTATCAACCCACGGTTGGAACCAAAACAATACGAAATATCCAATAAAACATGGGGGAAATTAGGGTTTCTAGAGGAGTTTACCTTCTCAATCGATCCCCAACTCAATCCCGACGAAATCCCCTTCGATTTGAGTTGATTTGGGGGAGATTTGGTGAGGGGAGAAGAGAGGGCGACGAACCCTAGCGCAGCCGTGGTGGGGAGAAGAGAGGAGAGGCTGGCTGGGGCGGCCTCGGCCGGCCTCTAAGTACCAAACCTCAGCGCCAGACCCGTTGGCGCTGAACTTTGGCACACAAGCGCCGCGTTGGCGCTGAGGTTGGCCAGCTCAGCGCCGATGCGTCTGGCGCTGAGGTAGCGGCCACGTGAGCTAGGGGATCGGCCCGGTCGCCACGGTGGCACGATGTCAGCGCCAGGCCCGTTGGCGCTGATACGGCCAACCTCAGCGCCAATGCGCTTGGCGCTGAGCCGACGGCCTATTTTTGGTTGAAGTTTTTGGCAGGTGTTAGTTTCGAAATATGTTTTTGAAAAGGGTCAATTTCTCAAAAAAACGGCCAAAAAAAAGTGTACTCATGTAGTATATAGTACAGAAGTAGTATATGAAGGTCTGGATTTTTCACATTTTGGTCCTTTTGAAAAAACTATTTCGCAAATAGACCACCGAAAAAACTTATTTCATAAATGGTCCTTTTTGGGCGCCTGGGACGCTGGCGCCGCCCCCTGCCGACGTGGCGGGGCGATGCTGAGGTGGAATGGGGGGCGGCGCCCGAGTGGCTGGCGCACCTCCTAAGTCATGGTGGCAGAGTTTCTGATAGTGAAGGGTAAGATCAAGTCTCCTGACCCAGCACCTCCTAAGCCATGGTGGCAGAGTATCTGATAGTGAAGGGTCAGATCAAGTCTCCTCGGATGATGAAGATGTGTCTCCCCGACATCTCGGCGAGAAAGAGATGGAATCAAAGGCATGCACCCGTTGTGGAGAAATTGGACACGTTGCTAGCATGTGTCTCACACTCTGCCCTCATTGTGAGGAAGACCATCCACCAGGTGAATGTCCCACCTGCAAGGTCACTTGTTTTCTGTGCGAAGGTACAATCCATGTGCCCAAGGATTGCCAACTCAGTGTGTTGTTGACCAAGACCGCAGAAATCCAACGAACAACCCTACGATTGTCTCATCAGCTAGTCAGCTCCAACAGCAACATCGACAATATCATCCACAGCACCAATGCTCCTCCTGCTGCACCTGACTCTGCAATAAATCATAGCAATAATACCTTCAGCACCAACCATTCTCTGCACCGACGGCCTCAGTAAAGAATTGTCGTCGATGGAAGAAGTTGTGTCTCTCCCCGACCTACTCCAGGCCGAGCAAAGGGCAATCAACCTCAGGAGGGCGATACCAAGCAGAAGACCGTTATCCGCTTCAACCAGCAATCAGAAGAAAGCTTCTCCTGTGAATGATAGCAATATGCAGTCCTATCACATCATCACAGAACCAATCAAGGATGATGCAGTCACTAGAACCATGCCAGCTATATCTCTCCAGAATCAGAACGAGTAGCCATGTTTGTGATTTTCAGTTCGCTACTTATCACTGTAATCGGGAGTTTGCAGCAATCATGTAATAAATAAATATATTCATGATTATAAACAATGAGTTTGTTATGTTTATGGATAATTCATGTTGAGGATACAATGTACCGATGTTAAGCACCTTCCCTTTTTGTTTAAGGCAGTGCCTTGTATTCATGTAATAAGGGAGAAATGTGTAATACAGACAAGTTCTATGAGGATTCTTTTGGAAGATGCTGATATGGGATTATGTGTATAATTGTTTACTGTCAAAGGAGACCTAGGGTCTAATTTCAGAGGAACTATGCTCTAACCTCGATTTAATAACCAACCTGATGATGGAAAAGAAAATCAAGTGATTAACCAAAGAGACATTTGTTTGGACTAAGAGTTTCAGATGTGTCTTTTTCGGATCAAAGGCAACGACAGTCAGTATAGCTTTTGGCGAACCACTTCAAGGTTTCACTGAAAGGCAGCAGACCAAAGGACCTCATCGCCACCAGAAGTGTCCGCGACCCACCTTAAAGAGTACCACCTGTTAGAGATAGCCCGAAAGGTGATTGATAAAAGATATTGGCAAAGAGGTTCTCTAGCAGGAAAGATGTAGGCCGAAAGGTGATTGATAAAAGATAATCAGAAACATGCTCTGCATCGCTCAAGGAAGACCCCTGATCACCCTACAACAGTCACCTTGTCATTGAGGTAAAAAAAAATCGTGAGTAAGCAAGATGACCTAGGTAAAAGTGTTTCTATGAAGGCAAGAAGTGAAATCTTCAACTCAGTATCAGATACTACACGGAGTGAAAAGTGCAAGCATCGGTTACCAAGCAATGCCATGTCTTGGGAGATGATCCAATGGGAAGGAACTCATCAAGGTCGAAGGTGTAAAGGAATACGTTGAATGCTAAATAATGACAACATGAAGAGAATAGTGGGAAGTAAACTGAATGTAAAGAAAGTGAATCCGAGTTGTTTGTTCGTGAGAGCTATTCCCAGTTATGAACCAAGTGATATGTTCGAAGATAATCCACAGAGGTCAGATTAAAATCACATCTAAAAACGAAGCTTCATATTTGGCAGGATCACGATCAGACAATAACAAGTCCAGCAGTAAAGCCATTTGGAAAAATGTCAAAGCATGTCAAGTGGGATAAGTTGGTTCTCTTGGGAAACATAGTTCAAAGGCAAAGTTATCGACCCTCGCATCGAATAGCAGAAGTAGCTAGCACCCGGAGACCAAGAAAGCCAATATGAGGCGGTTGGTGGCAAGTTAGAAGTAAATGACAAGCATGACATTCTCATGATAACAAGCATGGTATCCTAGTAATGACAAGCTGATATCGACGCATAACGTGAAGTGGGTAACTTGCAGGAGATTGACACCAAGGGTATGAATCATGAGAAGTTCTGGAACTTAAGCCCCATCTTTAAGTACCGCAACCCAGTCGAAGTCAGCTAGAGGTGCAAGCAAGGACAAGTCAGGTGAAGAGAAGATTTCATTTGCAATGGGAGCTCACGCCAAGTAGTTCAGCGTGGAGAAGTCCGGTTAAACATGTCCATTCAAGAAGAGGTTGCAGAAGAAGCTGAACTAAGAAGAGAAGACCGCCCAACCTATCTTCTTGCTAGCCTCCTCGAATCTCGGGGACGAGATTCCTGTAAGTGGGGTGGATTTGTCACGTCCTGATAAATTCATCCCAAAATAAAAATCATTCTCTAAAAGGAATAATAGAATTAATTAAAATTCGAAAAGAAATGGGCAAACACCAAAATACGTACAAGAAAAATTCGAATGTGGCCCGGAGAATTTTTTTTAAATTCTCCTTGGTCTAAAAGGAGCCCTCAAATTTTACTTGAATTTTCAAAGCACCGGAAATAATTATTAAGCAACAACAATTAACAAAGTTTACTAAAAAGAAAACAAAAAATAATCCTTCTTCCTCCTTTGGGCCAAGTCTGGCCCAAAGTCCTCCCTCTCTCTTCCTCGGCCTGCGGCCAAAGTCCTTCCCTCCTCCCTCTCTTTTTCCTTCCCTCTCTCTCTTGGGCCGCCCCTCCCTTTTCCCCTCCTCTCCCGGGCCTTCCCTCCCCTCGGCCCAACTCCCTCCTCTCCTCCCCCCGCCTGGGCCTTGGGCCGGCCGCCCGGCCAAACCGCGCCACCCAGCCGCTTCCCCTCGCCGCGCACGCCGTTGCACGGCGCGCTGAACTTGCGCGCGTCCGACCGGTGGGGTCCCAACCCACCCCGTCGTTCCCCTTCCTCCCGCCCCGGCATCCTCTCTCTCTCTCTCTCCCGTGAAACGCTAGCGTCGATTCCTCCCCTCATCCACGCGATCAATGCCCTTTCTTTCCACAATTGATTAGGGGGAATTAATCCCCTTTCCTCTCTCTCTAATTCCCCCTTTCCCCCTTGATTGTGCCCCAATCGCGGGAACGCCCGCGCCACCCCCGGCCACCTTCCATGGCCGCCGGCCGCGCTTTTCAGCCGCCGTTCCCACCTCCTCCCGTGGCCGGCTCCCTCTCCTCTCCTATAAAATGGAACCCCTCGCGTCCGTTCTATCGTTTTAGCCTCTCCCGGCCTCTCCCGTGGTTCCACCCCTCCCCGCCGCGCCTTCTCTTCCTGCCCGGCCCGGCCTCAGCCGCCTCTCCCTCCTCGCCCCGCGTCCGGCCGTGCCGTCGCCTCCCTCGCGTCGCAGCACGCGTCCTCTCGCCGGCCTGCCCTCTGTTTCGCCGCGAGACCCCCGAAAGGCTCCCCGCCGGCAACAGTGGCGATTGCGCCACTGTATCCGCCTCCGGCCGCCTCTGCGCTCCCTGGTGCGCCGGCCGCGTCGCCCACCTCTCCGCCCGGCGCCCATCTCCCGGCCAGCCACGCTCGCCCGTTTTCGCCGGAACGCCCGTCGCCCGCGCCGCCTCTCCTCGCCGTCGAACCCTCCGGCAAGCCCTTCCGCCGTGAGGTGCGCCGGCCGACTCCCATCCACCTCCGGCATCGGCAGCGGCAAGGTCGCCTCGGCTCGCCTCCCCTCCACCAACCCCCTCCGCGGTCCATCGTCGCGTTCCGTTCGTCTCGTCGTCGACGTCCCGTCGGTCCCCCGGCTCGTCGTCTCGCGGCGCCGCCTCCGTCGTCGATTCAGCAGCGGCGTGTTCCACGCTCGTCCTCGTCTCCGTGCAGCTTCTGCCGGCTGCCCTCGTCGCTCTCTCGCCGCCCCGGTCGTCGTCGTCGTCGTCCGCTCGTCGTTCCCGGTCGTCGTGGCGTTGGTCCCCGTCAGCCGTTCGCGTTCGTCGTCCGCGTTTCCGTCAAGTGAGCCGCTCACCCGTCTCGTCTTCGTCCTCGGCTCCGCGTCGTCAAGCCTGTGCCGGCCGCGTCTCGCCTTCGTCCAAGGATCGCGCCGAAGCCGTCCCTTCGCCGTTCGTCTCCGTTTCCGCGTCTCCGCCGCGCCCGTTCGTCGGGTCGTTCCCACTCCTCGTCGCGTGTGGAAGGATCTCGTCTCCTCGCTGCCCCTCTTGTCCTTTCGTTGTCGCACCGTACCCGTGTGCGGTTGTCGACCCGTACCCGTGTACCGGTGTTGGTAGTCGTTCCGTGTGCGGGTCGTGTAGTGCCGGTGTTTAGTGTGCCCGCTGGTAGCCGGCTGTTTCCACGGTGCACCGTGTGGTGTCTAGTGGAGTCCGTTTGTCGGCCACTCGCCTCGGTTGACACACGGGGATCCGCTTCCGTCGACCCGTGGACCGTCTCTGTGTACCGGTCACGTGGTCCCTTAGGTGACATGTGGGGTCCGCATGTCAACAGCGCAGCCTTCCTGTCTTTTCCAGGCTAGCGCTTCCACATGTTTATAGTTGCAAAGCCTAATTATAATAATCCGAAATCTCCATGTAACAGCATTAACTTCGGATGACATTCTGGTCATACGAACTCGAATCGACCGTTCAGTCTCCTAATGTTTGTTATAACCTAAAGAAACCGTGTGCTCTTTTTATGTATTGTTATTTCTTCTTTATAGGCTTGTAGCTTTGCTTTGTGTGCTTCGCGTAGCTTCTGTCGTTTCGGAGGTTCCCGAGCGTGGTTTGCGGTCGTCGCCGAAGGTTCGGAAGGCCGTTTTCTCTCTGAGCAAGGCAAGTCACATTCCATCGACATATTGAATCCCAGTTTATAAAATTATTTGATTTTATTAATGCATTATCGCTTTATTTAAATCCCGCGTTATCACTGTTTTATTTAGCCATGCCTATTTACCTTTGTTATGACAATTATTGCTATGTTATTATTACTTGTTCCCCTAGAATAAATAAACCCCAACTAGTGGGTACTCTATTCATGGTTCCACTAGTATGGAATTTAGGTAGATGCTTTCGCTGATTAAATAGGCAACATTAGGTGGTTTTATAACTCTAGACTTTGGAATATTCATATCCTTGGAACTATGGAATGGTTGGTTATGGTGGAATTGGGACAACCACCTCTCTTTCCTCTTCAAAACCCTAAAATGTTGGTTGGGGTCTGGGTGCATGGTTTGGTAAGTAGCACCCGGCCAATAAAGGATTAGCTTCGGGCCTCTGTTGCAAAGCACTACCGTACTTCCACATGTCTAGTGGGTAAGGCTTAGTTTGTGGCTCAGTCTGGTATTAAACAAAAGTAACACGGATGGAGATGGACGAAGTCGGGGTCGATGGACATCTCTAGGACAAAGAAGGCTACACGAGCTGCGGCCCGTAGTCGAGATGTCTGGCACAGGGCTGGTGTCCCTGCTGGCTAGGGGGCTCAGTCCTGCCTACCCTGTCCCGGAGGTTCCGGCCGTAGGTGGGGTTGGGTCGGTACTCTTGTTATGCTAGGATGGTGGAACACTATGTCGCGTCTTTCGTCCAGTATGCGTGGTGGTATGTGGCAGCGTGGTTACACGTGAGGAAGATGTGTCTTGTGGGTAAAGATGTACACCTCTGATCAGAGTATAACCTATTCGAATAGCCGCGCGCCTCGGATTATGGGCAAGGCCTAGCATGTAACCCAGTTTAAGATGCATTTACCAACTTCCTAAAAAGTTGAGTAACTGCGGTAATAAAAAGGATTTTAAGGTATTGGGCACTTGATCAAGCCGCACTTTGCCTAAGCAAAAAGTGCCTAAAGTCCCTAAAAAGAACATGACGGCCCCTGGAAATATGGGGCTGCAGATATATTAGGCCTAGGCCAAAAAAATTATGTCCTTCGACCCTTTAAAGGATGACGCATGTAAACATGCCCCGGTAATAAATATTCCGGTGATAGACCAAGTGTAGCTCATAATAAATAGTCTTCTGATCTGAGTGATTATCCTTATGGGTATCCCAAAATAGATATAAAATTGAATCCTGACTGGGCGCAGTATTCGGTTGATAGCCCTTAATGGGGAATAATGATTGGTCCAGTCTTCGAGCATAGAAAATAATCTCAGGACTACGAGGCATGTTGTCTGTATCTAGACAAAAATCAACTTGAAGTATGATCCTTGTGCTTTGAGCTCGTAAGCCCCTGAGCATATAGCTTATCCTTTTGGAGTAGTTGAAATTGTCCATCGGTGATATGATGCCAATCGGCCATGGAGTGAAAGAACAAGTTCGGCAGCAGTTTGACCAACTAGCAGTAAAGATGAAGGCACGCCAGCAATAGCGACGAGTTTTGTAAGCTTGGGTGACGAAATAATCAGTCGGAGACAACGAAGACAGCCTGCTGAAGAAAGATGGCAAAACGCCCCATTTAGCGGCGACATAAATAAGCCCAGCTGTGAAGGCCGAGAAATATCAGTCGGTGGCATGAACACAAGCCCAACGATGAAGACGTAGAGCGCATCACGATGATGCAAAATCCTCCATCATGAAAATGCAGGAAATATTGTTGACGACGACAAATGCAACCGATGGTAATCGATGATCGGCAGCAATAAGAGATGATCAAATATGATGACGAAGTTGCCCATCATAACAGTAGAGTGGCCTAATGTTGAAGAGGCTTGACAGGATGTGAATGAAGATGATGATGTCGTAATCCAGGCTGCCAGTGTAAATAATGGAGTCGCTGAAAAAAACAAAAAAATTAAAAGAATCCAGAAGTACGTTGCTCCCTTGAAGTTGGAAGACGAATCCCTGATTTGAACACCGAAAAGGTAAAGATAATTCCATAAGAACTCGTTTGGCTGATTGATTGCTCTCGTCTTGCATAAAGCTTGTCGAATTTTAGTCTTGGTATTTGTGTAGCCCGACTCTTTGGTTAGTTGAGAAACAACGAACATAGAGTCGAAGAACTGCAGCTTATTCATCGTCGAGTAAGCCGTCACTTGAGTGAAATATGTATTGAAGGTGTCGAGATGCCGAACCCTGTAGACGTCATGTTGGTGAAGTAAAAACACCAATCGGCGGCAGCATACTCAGTCGGCGACGAAGAAGTAGAATAATGACGAAAACGCCGCAACCAATGGAGGTGAACAAGCTAGTCGGCGTCAGACAAGGTGGCCAGCAATGAAAACGATGACGTCCATCATAATGGTAGCAGTATAAACCAGCCGTAGAGGCGAGGGAACTAGTCAACAGCAGATCGAGATGACCGCCGGTGAAGACGATAAGGTCAATCAACCACTGGCAGAATCATGTAGCCATGGAAGTGAAGAAACCAGTCGGCAGCAGACGTAGAACGCTTGCGTTGAAGGTGATGAACGCCTATTTGCAGTAGCGGCGACGTGGCCAGCCCGTGAAGACGATAGCACCAGTTGGCGTCATACGAGGTGGCCGGTCGGAGAAATGTAGACGTCCTACAACGGCGGCAATAATTAAACTAGCCGTGCAGGCGAGACACCAGCGGCGGCGCGAAGGCCGAAGCCGGCCGGTGAAGAACTAGAACGTCCCAACAAACAGCCGGCATAATAGGCCAGCCATGCAGGCGGACGACACCTTGTCAAGCGACGGCGAAGGCAAGCCCGATCGGGTGGAAGACGTAGACGCCAAACAATCGGCGGCATATAGGGGCCTGTCGTGCGGCGGAAACACCAGTCGCGGCGGCCAAGGCGGCAGTTCGGTGAAGACGCAGACGCCCAACAACAGCGGCATAAATAGCCTGCCGTGCAGGCGGAAACACCAGTCGGCGACGGACAAGGCGCCGTCGTGAAGACGTAGACGCCCAAACATTCGGCGGTGTGACCAACCAACCGGTAGGCGAAAACACCAGTCGGCGGCGGACGAGGGCGGCCATCGGTGAAGCCGTAGACGCCCAACAACGGCGGCCATAATAGGCCAGCCATGCAGGCCGGAGACACCAGTCGACGGCGGCGAAGGCACCCGATCGTGAAGACGTAGACGCCCAACAATCGGCGGCATAATAAGGCCTGCCATGCAGGTGGACACCAGCGGCGGCGGACAAGGCGGA
>CM020181.1:16403007-16431763 GCA_009805545.1 Oryza longistaminata
GTATTTCCCTATAATACCATGGCTAAGGCGTTTGTTCAGGAACAAGGGGAATGTTAGAATGTTGCGATGGCACGCTGAAGAGCGTCAACAGGACGGGATGTTGAGACACCCCGCCGATGGTTCGCAGTGGCGAAACATCGACAGAAAATTTGAAGAATTTGGAAAGGACGCACGAAACATATGGTTTGGTTTGAGTACGGATGGCATGAATCCTTTTGGAGAGATGAGCAGCGGCCATAGCACTTGGCCCATTTCGATGTGTATCTACAACCTCCCCTTGGCTATGCATGAAGAGGAAGTACATAATGATGCCGATTATTATTCAAGGCCCCAAGCAACCTGGTAACGACATCGATGTGTACCTAAGACCTCTGGTCGAAGATCTTAAACAGTTGTGGAAGAAGGAAGGTGTGCCCGTGTGGGACGAGGACAAACAGGAGGAGTTTAACCTACGAGCGCTGCTGTTCGTAACTATCAACGATTGGCCTGCACTTAGCAATCTATCCGGACAGTCCAACAAGGGGTACAAGGTTTGCACTCACTGTATGGATGAAACAGAAAGTACGTATCTTAAGCACTGTAGGAAGGTTGTATACATGGGTCATAGTCGATTCCTTGTAGCAAACCACCCGGTACGGAAGAAAGGCAAGCACTTCGAACATAAGGCCGACCACCGTACGAAGCCTAAACATCGCAGCGGGAAAACAGTGTTTGCTATGGTTAAAGATCTTAAAGTAGTGTTCGGAAAGGGGCCTGGAAGCCAGCCTATAGAGAGCGAAGATGGTCACGCGGCCATGTGGAAAAAAAACTCTATATTTTGGGAGTTACCATATTGGGAATTATTGCACGTACGCCACGCAATCGACGTGATGCACCTCACTAAGAACCTTTGCGTAAACCTTCTTGGCTTCCGAAAGTCGAAAGATACACTAGAAGCACGTAATGATCTGAAGCATATAGAACAACGCGGTATCTAAGACCATTGGTCGAAGATCTAAAATTGTTGTGGAAGAAAGAAGGTGTCCCTGTGTGGGACGAGGACAAACAGGAGGAGTTTAACCTACGAGCGCTGCTGTTCGTAACCATCAACGATTGGCCTGCACTTAGCAACCTATCCGGGCAGTCTAACAAGGGGTACAAGGCTTGCACTCACTGTATGGATGAAACTAAAAGTACATATCTTAAGCATTGTAGGAAGGTTGTGTACATGGGTCATCGTCGGTTCCTTGCTGCAAACCACCCTGTACGGAAGAAAGGCAAGCACTTTGAACATAAGACGGACCACCGTACAAAGCCTAACATCGCAGCGGGAAAACATTGTTTGCTATGGTGAAAGATCTTAAAGTAGTGTTTGGAAAGAGATATGGCAGCCAGCCTATAGGGAGCGAAGATGGTCACGCGGCGATGTGGAAAAAGAACTCTATTTTTTGGGAGTTACCCTATTGGGGATTCTTGGACGTCCGCCACGCAATCGACGTGATGCACCTCACTAAGAACCTTTGCGTAAACCTGCTTGGCTTCCTAGGTGTATATGGAAAGTCGAAAGATACACTTGAAGCACGTAATGATCTGAAGGATATGGAACAACGCGGTGACCTTCACTCAGAACCAAAGGAGAAAGAAAGCCATTACTTGAGTCCTGCCAGCTACACTCTTAGCAAGGCAGAGAAGGAAAGTGTGTTTGAATGCTTGGAGAGTATCAAGGTACCGTCTGGATACTCCACGAACATAAAGCGAATAGTAAGCACGAAGCAGAAGAAGTTCATGACTGTCACGTGTTGATGACACAACTGCTACCAGTTATAATTCAGGGTATCCTTCTAGATAATGTCCAGGCAACAATAACAAAGCTATGTGCTTTCATGAACGCAATTTCACAAAAAGTCATTGATCCGGATAGATTAGAAGCCCTTCAAAATGATGTGGTGCAATGTCTTGTCAGCTTTGAGTTGATATTTCCACCTTCAATTTTCAATATAATGACGCATCTACTTTGTCACCTTGTCAAAGAGATCGGTATTCTCGGGCCTGTGTACCTACACAACATGTTTCCTTTCGAGAGGTACATGGGCGTTCTGAAGAAGTATGTTCGTAACCGTGCTCGTCCAGAGGCAAGCATCGCCAAGGGGTATGTAACAGAGGAGGTCATTGAATTCTGCGTAGAATTTATCGAAGACCTTCACCCTATTGGGGTGCCTGAATCATGCCATGAAGGGAGACTACGGGGAAAGGGGACTCTCGGAAGGAAAGCAATAATGACGGTAGACAACAATTTATTCCGTAAAGCCCATTTCACGGTTCTGCAACAATCTTCATTAGTGGCTCCTTACATCGAGGAGCACTTGGCTCTAGTTCGCGCCTGAAACATCGGTACGTTCGATGCATGGATTACACAACATCACATTGATACATTCGCATGGCTGCGACAACATCTCATGGGTAACGAGACGATTAACCAACAACTGGCCTTCCTGGCGAGGGGACCATCTGGCTCGATAGCGACATTCCAAGGATATGAGATCAATGGGTACACATTCTACACGAGAGCGCAAGACATAAAGAGCATGAACTTGAACAGTGCTATTCGTATCGATGCCATGGGACATGATGGTACAACTGACACGTATTACGGTGCTATCGAGGACATATGGGAACTTGACTATGGACCTCTCAAGGTCCCTCTGTTCCGGTGCCAATGGGTTAGGCTGACTGCTGAAGGCGTAACGATTGATGACAGTGGGATGACAACGGTTGACCTTAACAAGGTTGGATACTCGGACGAACCTTTTGTCCTTGCCAACAATGTAACGCAAGATTTTTACGTGAAGGACGTGTCTACCAAAGGAAAGAAGCGCAAAGGGCTTGACGAGCCGAAGCGCCACGTGGTTCTCCCAGGCAAAAGAAAAATCATCGGAGTCGAGGACAAGACTGACGAGGATTATGATCAGTTTGATGGGCAACCCCCTTTCACTGTGATGGTTGACCCTAGCATCCTCCTATCAAACGAAGACACCCCTTACTCACGCAACGATAACAAGGAAGGAACAGTAGTGAGGAGAAAGTATGTGCAGTCAACCGTCACCGCCGATGTATTGCCGTAATTGTTGTGTACACGATGTAAACTGTTTGGATGTATTGAATATCCATATAAATCAATTGTTGTATGGCATATGTTAATTATGTATGATTATTATAATTTTTAACAATTTTAAATCATGCATATGCTAATTATATATGATTATTAGAATTTTTAACAAATTTAAATCATGTATATGCTAGTTATATATGATTATTAGAATTTTTAACATTTTTAAATCATGCATGTGTTATTTACATATGATAATTAGAATTTTTAACAACTTTAAATCATGCATATGCTAGTTATATATGATTATTAGAATTTTTAACATTTTTAAATCATGCATGTGTTATTTACATATGATAATTAGAATTTTTAACAACTTTAAATCATGCATATGCTTAAAATTATATAAGATTATTAGAAATTTTAACATTTTTAAATCATGCATATGGTATTTACATTATTATAATTAGAATGTTTAACAATTTTAAATCATGCATATGCTAATTATAGAGACCCGCCGCATGTCTGGGGTGAGACCCGCCACCGCCTCTCGACCCTCTCTCCTCCAAAATACCGCTGCCCTCGCCGTCGTCGTTGTTGCGACGCTGCCGACGCCGCCACACCACGCCACGCCGACGCCGACCCCGACTCCTCCTCCCGCTGACGCCGACCCCGACGTCGACGCCGCCGCCCACTGTCGACGACGTAATACACCGACTCCGTCGACGCCGACCCCACGTCGCGCCCGCCGCCTCGTCCGCCATCGCCGCTGCCGCACCACAGTGCCGCAGCTCCTTTCGCGGCCGCCCCGTCAATGCCGAACGGGAACGAACGTGAACGAAACGCGACCGAACGTGAACGAACGCGAAGGAACGCGAACGAACGGGAACGAACGCGAACATAACGTGAACGGAACGCGCAACGAACGTGAACGGAACGCGAACGAACGTGAAGGACCGAACGAACGTGAATGAACATGAACGAAACGTGTGAACGAACATGAAGGCACGTGAACGAAACGTGTGAACGAACGCGAACGAGACGTGTACGAACGAGAAAATTAAACGATTATTAGACTTAGCATTTATGATTAATACTTGAAAACGTGAACGAAAAATATATGTTCCGTTGCGTTTAGACTAATAATTTTTTTGCATGTTGCAGCAAAGACGTCGTTGACGTCGTCCCTCAAGCCGAAGTAGTAGCTAGCCCTCGGAGGAATCTGCGCAGGCAAGTGATGTGAATATTTGATTATTTAGTGTTACCATAATGATTATTAGAATTTTAATATAAGAGTATTTGAGTTTTAATATATGATTATTAACTTAGCATATATGATTATTAGAGATTAAATATTATTATTTAGACTTAGCATATATGATTAGTAGAGTTTTAATATACGAAACTTGGACTTAGCATATATGATTATTATAGTTTTAATATACGATTAATTAGACTTAGCATATATGATTATTAGAGTTTTAATATACGAAACTTGGACTTAGCCTATATGATTATTAGAGTTTTAATATATGATTAATAGACTTAGCATATATGATTATTAGAGTTTTAATATACGAAACTTGGACTTAGCATATATGATTATTAGAGTTTTAATATACGATTAATTAGACTTAGGATATATGATTATTAGAGTTTTAATATACGAACTATATATTAGCATATATGATTATTAGAGTTCTAATCAAATATTATATACGTAAATAACAGACGGATGCAAATATTCTTGTATGAACTGATGGCTGATCACGATGAGGAACAGATACTATACGATACAATCGCAAAGGGAAGCAGCCAGTACGGAACGAAGAAGAGGGGAACGAGGATCCAAACCAGTAGAACGAGTGTGTGAACGATGATGGGAACGTGGAGAGGGATGCAGAGAGGACTGAGGAGGGTACTGAGGAGGGAACGAGGAGGCGGATGCTAGTGGAAGTCAACCCTTCGCTGGACAGAAGAGGGCACGTGACAATGAGTGCCGCGAAGAAGATAGAGGGTCGGCACATCATAACTAAGGTGGACGAAGACGGCCGACCTAGTGCCCCGGCAGAAGCAGCCAAGAATTACGTACGTGTTGACGAAATAATCGAACACACCGGCCTGGGAGATCTGCTTAGCTCCAGTGCAGGTCCAAAGATGGATGAGATGCGGACGTGCCAGTCAGTTTGATCCTGCAACTGACAAGATATGTGAACAGCAGATAAAACAGCCATCGGCTGACAAGCCGATGGAGTAGTTCCAGCCGATGCCGATACCAGCCGATAGTCGATGCTAGCCGATGCGATAGGGTTCTGAGCTATCGGCTATATGTCCAATGTAGATAATGATATAAAGGCAATCGGCTGATGATGATGTAATAAAATAACAATATAATCCAGTATAAACCAATCGGCACATAATGATATGATAAATAACCATCGATCCGAAGGTTAAAGCACACATCGGCTGGTGGTCCGATGTCATGAAATCCACAATATTAGGTTAAACAGTGAAACCTTTGTTGTCATCGGCTAAATCCAACTTATATGTATATGCAATCCTTATGAGCCGATGCAACGTCCAGATAACTCACCGGCTGAAACCCCGATGAAACCCTTATTGGCAATCAAGAAGCAGGCTAGAGATTATGGTTCTAAGCACGACTTAGTAGATCAAACTTAACTGATGCAGCACTAAGTATGAAAAGAAACATAATATCTAGACAATCAAGCCGTTGACTGAGTTTTCAGGATGGTAGATGTCTAAGCTAATCTAATCTAGCAACGCGATTTAGCCGATACCGGCAGAAACCCTAAAACGAGAAGCAGCCGATAGAGCTAAATTGATATGCTAAGACTAGATTAACAGAGACATATGATAAATAGGTAGGCAAATATATCATCCAAACCAGAGCAATCCAAGAGGTCGAATGTACTGATGCAGCCTTGAACGACGCCGACGTAAATGATACAATTGCCTAGGGCGGCGGAACATTGGACTTACCCCTTAGCCGGAGATCGAACACCAATGCAGCCCCGCGCCAGGTGCCAAGTCCCGCCGGACGATAAAATAAAGTAGAAAAGGTAAAAGGTGGCGATGCACCGAATTGTATTGATTGTGAAGATAGATTACAATGACCCCGGGTGTACATATTTATACCCATGAGTAGATACTAGTCCTCATAGGATAAGAAAGAAACTTTCCTAAAGATAAAAGGAAAACATAAAGTCCTTATAGGACACTAAACACACTTTCCTAAAGATAAAAGGGAAACTAACAAATTATTCCTAATTAATAGATACACTTGCCATGCCGCATTCTCTTTGAACTCGGTCTCTTCTGGATAAGCTTCCTTTAGTAGATCAATTTCCTTAACCGAATATAGCAAGAGTCCGACAACTGACGACTTAATAATTCTCATCGGCTAATCTCAGGACTTCGAAGCCGATGTTGACTCTAAGCCGATGATTACTCCGGGCTTACCAAATTTCACTGTTAACAGTACGACACAGCGGTTGGGTTGTGAGGGATAACGTGCCTGTCAGTAAGGTGTACTGGCGCAGAACAAGGGCACGCGGAGATTACGACAGCTTTGTCCCAGATTCGGAGAAAGAGATGCTGTGGACCACAATGCTTGAGACGTTCACCCTTCCTGCGGGTATAGAGAACATAGTAAAAAGGTGGACTCTAAAGAAAATGGCAGAACAGTTCTAGAGCTTCAAGGGAGATATCTACCAGGAATACAACCTGAAGGGGCAGACACCGAACTTCAACACATTCCCAAAGCTAAGGGATCACTGGGACGAGTTCGTTGCTTACAAGACAGGGCAACAAGGGTAAGCGCTGATGGATAGAAACAAAGAAAATGCTGCCAAGAAGAAGTACCATCACCACCTGGGTCCTGGGGTCAGGCGGCTATAGCGTCGCAATACCGAAGTGGGAGGAGTTGGAAGCAAGCTTGATTGAGAGGGGTATCGAACCGGCCTCCGCTAAATGGCCGGATCGATCAAAGTTCTGGTACTATGCTCACGGTGGAATGCTTAAACCCGTTGATGGCTCCCTGGTGTTCAGCGATCAGATACGCGAGGTTGCCAGTCGACTAATGGACGTAGTGGAAGCCTCTTCTCAGGGCACGTTCCGACCAGACAGAGAGAAGGACGAGCTGTCACTCGCCCTGCAGACTCCCGAGCATCCAAGAAGAACACGAGGGAAAGGCTTGGTTCCTTGGAATATTGGATTCAAGGAGGACATCCACACATACAGGAGTTTGATAAGGAGCAAGAGAGATACCGAGGCGAAGATTGCAGATCTTGAGTACAGGGTATCAAGCTACGAGCTCAGCATGCAAGAGGAGGTGGCAAGGAAGGTGGATGAACGCATGGCCGCACATTGGTGCCAGGATTCCCAGCCGTACATTCCTCCTGTAATGGTCAGCCCCTCAGGCAGTCGTAGCAGCTGCGCCTCAACGGGGCAGGTAGGATCACAGAGCATGGACGCCATGCAAACTCTGGTCGAAACCACCTGCCCCGTTGATGAAATCACGCAGCGGACACCATGTGAGTTGCATATTCCTTTCAAGAACTTATCAATCAAGGTATGCCCGTAGTTTTCTGTTTTTTGGACTTGTACATTCCGCAAGTTTCTGCTTAGGTTGATTACTAATAGATAACCTCTCATCATGTGAAGGTTGCGTCGGGAATGTGTTCACGACCAAATTTGGTAATCTAAGGATCGGAGATGAAGAAGAAATCGAGAAGAAATTGAGATGGAAATCGTCCCGGAAACAGAGTGAGGATCGGCTGAAGTCCTGAATCGGCTACGGCTAAGATCGGCAAAGTTCGAGTCGGACGGGGTTAGCCGATTGAACTGAATCTGACAATATGACGCAGCATATGTTGTCGGTTTAGGTTGATGTGCTTCATGATGATTGCCGCGCATGGATAGAGTCCTAAGAAGGCAATTGTATCTATTAATTAAGATATTTTATGTGGTTTCCTTAGAGATATGTTTGGGCAAGAGTTTGCCGCAAAGACTTATGGTATCTTAGAGTTTGTTAGAGATAAGAGTCCTGTCCGATATGGACATATCTTGTAATTCTCGGGTATAAATAGACCCGAACCCCATGTAATCAAACAACACACGTTCAATACAATTTCGGCGCATCGCCACCCTTTTTACTTTTGTTTTGTTTCGACGAGTTCTTGCTTTCGGGTTGAGCTGCATCGGTTTCGATCTTCAACAAGAGGTAAAACTTGTTATGGCGGTTTGCGTTCTCGGGATTAGTGCTTCCATCTATATGATACTCTAATCTTGTTTATGTAATTCGTCGAGCTATCATATATCTTACATAATCTCTGGCAATATCGCTATCAAACCTATAATCGGCTAACATCTGTTGGAAGAGGGCAGTCGATTAGGTTAGATATCGATGTTGACTTAGATTATATAGGATATCCACCACTCTATGAAACTTTCAATGGCTTGATTGTCTAGATATTGTCCTTCTTTTCATACTTATAGCTGCATCAGTTGAGTTTGATCTTATGAGTCGTGATTAGAATCTCAATCTCTAGCCTGCTTCTTGGTTGTCGATTAGGGTAGTATCGGGGTTTCAGCCGATCTTACCTGATTTAACTATATTTACTTTATATGCTTCGTTGATATGTTAAATCTACCCTTTATATTAAGATCTCATTGCATTTAAAGTATATTAGGCCTTCGTTTAATATATCCTATTTTTTTTTATATCTTAGTACAGAGTAGTATCGGAGTATTAGCCGATACATGCTAGATCTATCTGATCGGCTATGCTATCAACATATATAGTCCCATTATTAATATATATTTCGATCTAAGTGATTTATACTGTCTCGGCATGGTGACCGATCTATCCCAATCACTTGATTTAAGTATATATATCGATGTAAGGGGTATACATTGTTAATATCTACAGCCGATCGAGTAGATTTAGTTTCTTCCTATTTATTCATGACTGTCGATCGATACATATATGACATCGACTCAAAGATAAATGATATGTCATCGGCACTTAGCTGATCGGTTATCATTTATAGGTTTAACCGCGGTTTCTTTGTCTTTGTTTCTTGTTGATTGCAGGATCAAATCAACTGGCACGCTAGCATACCCGAAGGCGAGTTTTGGACCTGCACTGGAGTTAAGCAGATCTCCCAGGCCTCGTGTTTTACGTCAACACGCTTTTGGCACGCCCGGTGGGACCGATTAGAAGTCAGAGTCACAACAGCAGTTTTTCCCCATGGCCAAGAAACCACCAGCATCGCCGTCCTCGGCTGGTGAACCTGGCTTTGTTAAAGCTAAGATCCATAAGCTGGGTCTATCTGAGGTTGATGAAAGCAACATTGTGCCCATCACTCTGGATAAATTGACACCTGAGCAGCAAAAGGATCTTGAGGCAATGACGCAGCAAGCAAGGAATCAATTCTTGAGCTCATTCACGGAGACCCGCAAGGGAACACTAGTTCTGAAGTACAAAATAAAGGTAGTTGCTGATGTTCCTGGGACAGGTTCTTCTAAAGATGGAGAAGTAAAACAAGCTCCAGATGGCGTGGCTCAACCGAGTCATCAAGGTACTGCAGATGGTTTTCAAGGAGATCAAGGTGATGGTTCTCAAGAAGTTCAGGGTGTTGGTTCTCAGGGATTGCAAGGTGGAAGTCTTAATCAAGATGGCAACACAGCGCAGCTACAGTTTATCAACTTCCAGGATCAGGTTGACTATGCGGTGCACAATGCTTTGATCAATCAGTCTGGGATATTGGTTAATACTTTGTCAAATATGATGAAGTCGATGGTTGATGGTTCAATAGCTGAATATCAGGCTATAGGTCCGGTTTATTTGCCAGGAGGTGTTTTTCCGAATTATCGGCCTTTAATCACCGATAATCAGCCAACTGTTCAATCAATTCTTCCTAATGCAGCATCAGTTCAGCCGACGGCACCAGTATCAGCTACCCGCACCTGCTGCACCATCATCGGCACCAGGTCAATTAGCTAATCCTCGGTTGTTGATGAGAGAACAACCACAACATAGTGGGCAGGATGTGAATCGGCTAACGCAAGATCAGGCTGCAGCTATGTTTTTACCACCTCAACCTACCGTTGATCCAGTCAAGCAGCAGCCGATTCAGCAAACATTGCCAAGGCAGCAGGTTGTGCAGCCGGTTCAATAAACACCCCCAATCCAACAGGTTGTGTAGCCAATTCGGCAGACGCCACCGGGACGGCAGGTTTTGCAGCCGATTCAGCAAACGCCATTAAGGCAACAGGTTATTCAGTCGATTCAGCAGCAAGGTTTGATGAATGCATAGGCTGGATTTTTAACACCTAACAATCAGCTAGGGCAGCACGCTCTGAATCAAGTTGTCCTAGAGCATTTAGTTCACCATGTGCAACCAGATCAAACGGTGGTACCTCAAGTTGTTCCCGAACATCTGGTGCGCAATATTCAGCCGAATTTCCAGAATTACCAGGGGGGCAATTTGAATTATCAGTATCAGCCTCCTTCACCACAAGTTCAATATCAGCAGGGGGGACCGGTTCAACCCCAGATTGTTCCTCAGTACAATCAATTCGAACCCATGCCACAACAAGCTCAAGGAGTACCTCAGCGACGACCGTGGGCCGATATAATTGCTGATGTGATGAGGGAACAGTTTGGACTTAAACCGAAAGACGCTGGAAACTTGTATCGGCAACCTTACCCTGAATGGTTTGAGAGAGTCCCTCTACCTAACCGGTTCAAAGTTCAAGATTTTTCAAAATTCTCGGGACAGGATAGTGTGTCAACTTATGAACACATTAGCCGATTTTTAGCTCAGTGCGGTGAAGCATCGGCTGTGGATGCCTTGAGGGTGAGGTTGTTCCGGTTGTCCTTGTCTGGATCGACTTTCACTTGGTTTTCTTCTTTGCAATATGGATCAATCAACAGTTGGGCCGATTTGGAGAAGCAATTTCATAGCTATTTCTACAATGGGATTCATGAGATGAAATTGTCCGATTTAACAGCAATCAAGCAAAGACATGATGAACCCGTGCATGAGTATATTCAGAGATTCAGAGAGATGAGGAATAAGTACTACAGCTTGAGTTTGACTGATGCCCAGTTAGCCAATTTAGCTTTTCAGGGTATGATTGCTCCGATCAGGGAGAAGTTCTCGTCTAAAGACTTCGATAGCTTATCGCATCTTACACAGAAGGTATCCTTGCATGAACAGAGGTTTGCATCTTACACAGAGGTTTGCCAGGAAGAACTCTAAAAGGGTTAATCATGTCTGTCCTTACATATATGGGTCGGATGATGATGATGATGATGACTCTGAAATAGCAGCAGCCGAATGGGTGAGAAGTAAAAAGGTTATATCATCCCAATGGGTAAAGAATTCTGGAAAAGAGGAGAAGTATGACTTTGATATTACCAAGGCTGACAAGATTTTTGATGTGCTACTCCGAGAGAAGCAGATTCAACTTCCTGCTGGTCATACAATTCCATCGGCCGAGGAATTGGGCAAAAGAAGGTATTGCAAGTGGCATAACTCTGGGTCTCATTCTACCAATGATTGTAAGGTCTTCAGGCAGCAGATCCAAGCAGCCATTGAGGGAGGCAAAATCAAATTTGATGATTCTAAGAAGCCGATGAAGGTTGATGGCAATCCTTTTCCTGTCAATATGGTGCATACAGCTGGCCGAACAGCCGACGGAGGATGTGCGAGAGGTTTTCAGGTGAATTCGGCTAAAATTATCAACAAGTATCAGAAGAAATATGACAAGCAACAGGAGAGGCGTTATGAGGAAGATGATGGTGGTTTTGATCCTCATTGGGGCTGCGAGTTCTTTAGGTTCTGCTGGAATGAGGGTATGAGGCTGCCATCTATCGAGGACTGTCCTGGATGCCCGTAATGTTGCAGGAAGTTCAGGTCGATCGTATGATAGAGGCAATCGGCTGAAGCAAACAAGAGTTCCTGTTCATCAAAGGTTGGGCCCGGTAAACCAAGATTGTAGCCAAGAGGACAATGAAGATAGGAAGACTCAATGGTGTCCTTCTGGTATCTTTACAAAGAATCAAAAGAGAAGGGTTCAGAGGTTGAGGAATAGAGAACGATTTCAGGAGGTTGAGCAAGAAATCAATCATCGGCTGAAGAAGACAAAGCCGAGGTAGGAATGGCGCGTTAAGAATCAAGCTCCTGCAGCCGATGAGGCCACAGCCGATGAAGCAAAGAGGTTGGGAAAAGGAAAAAGTGTTGTGACGGCATCAGTTAATATGGTTTTTACATTGCCAGCTGAATTTGGGGTCAAGCAAGCCGATGTTGACGAAGTAGAGGAAGAATCGGCTAAGTTGATTCTATCACCGGAACAAGCAGTCTTCCAGAAGCCTGAAGGGACAGAGAATCGGCATCTTAAACCATTGTATATAAATGGCTATGTCAATGGGAAGCCGATGTCTAAGATGATGGTCAATGGTGGGGCTGCAGTGAATTTGATGCCTTATGCTACATTCAGGAAGCTGGGCAGAAGCGCTGAAGATCTCATCAAGACGAACATGGTGCTCAAGGATTTTGGTGGCAATCCATTGGAAACCAAAGGAGTTCTGAATGTGGAGCTGACAGTCAGCAACAAAACTATCCCTACAACGTTTTTTGTCATCGATGGGAAGGGTTCCTACAGCTTGTTGCTTGGAAGGGATTGGATTCATGATAATTGTTGTATTCCTTCAACCATGCATCAATGCTTGATTCAATGGCAAGGTGACAAGGTTGAGATCGTGCCAGCCGACAGGTCATTTAATGTTGCCAGTGCCGATTTAGCTCTTTGGGAGATGGATGGTCTCGATTGCTTGTCTCGAAAAGTTTGGAATGGGGATTTTCTAAACGTGTCCAATTCTGATATACAGCCAATTTAGGATGGAGAGCCCAAGCTATTATTTTGAGGGCATCGTGGAGGGTTCAAACGTCTACACCAAGGACACAGTAGATGATCTCGATGACAAACAACGTCAGGGTTTCATGTCTGCCGATGATTTGGAAGAAATTGATATAGGTCCAGGCGATCGGCCAAGGCCGATATTTATTAGTAAGAACTTATCTCCAGAATTTAGAACCAAGTTGATAGAACTCTTAAAAGAATTTAGAGATTGCTTTACTTGGGAATATTATGAGATGCCGGGACCCAGCCGATCGATTGTTGAACATCGGCTACCTATCAAACCAGGGGGTTAGACCGCACCAGCAGCCTCCGAGAAGATGCAAAGCTGATATGCTCGAACCTGTCAAGGCTGAGATTAAACATTTATATGATGCTGGTTTTATTCGTCCTTGCCGATATGTTGAGTGGATTTCTAGTATAGTTCCTGTTATCAAGAAGAACGGTAAGGTGAGGGTGTGCATTGACTTCAGAGTTTAAACAAAGCTACCCCAAAGGATGAGTATCCAATGCCAGTAGCCGATCAGCTGGTTGATGCCGCCTCAAGACACAAGATTTTAAGTTTTATGGATGGTAATGCAGGATACAATCAGATCTTTATAGCCGAAGAAGATATCCATAAGACGGCTTTTAGGTGTCCTGGCGCAATCGGTTTGTTTGAGTGGGTTGTAATGACTTTCGGTTTGAAAAGTGCTGGGGCTACATATCAAAGGGCCATGAATTATATATATCATGATCTGATCGGCTGGTTGGTTGAAGTCTACATTGATGATGTGGTTGTTAAGTCTAAAGAGATAGAGGACCACATAGCCGATCTGAGGAAGGTTTTTGAGAGAACCAGGAAATATGGCTTTAAAATGAACCCGACAAAGTGTGCTTTCGGCGTATCGGCTGGCCAGTTTTTGGGATTTCTTGTTCATGAGAGGGGAATTGAGATTACCCAAAGGAGCGTTAATGCAATCAAGAAGATTCAGCCTCGGAGAACAAAACAGAGTTGCAGGAGATGATCGGCAAGATAAATTTTGTTAGAATGTTTATTTCTAATTTGTCCGGAAGGTTAGAGCCTTTTACACCATTATTAAGATTGAAAGCCGATCAGAAGTTTACTTGGGGGGCAGAGCAACAGAAAGCTTTTAGGTTATATCTATCGGCCGGTGAGAAGTCGATCGGCTCGGTCCTGATTCAGGAGTTGGAAGGAAATGAAAGGGTTATATTTTACTTAAGTCGTCGACTCTTGCATAGGAATATCTTAGCTCTCCTCCAGTTTTGATTCCTCCACAGAAAGGGGTACCTTTTCGGCTATATTTATCGGCCGGTGAGAAGTCAATCGGCTCGGTCTTGATTCAGGAGTTGGAAGGAAAGGAAAGGGTTGTATTTTATCTAAGTCGCCGGCTCTTGGATGCAGAAACTAGATATTCCCCTGTGGAGAAGTTGTGCTCGTGCTTATATTTTTCATGTACAAGGTTAAGGCATTACCTTTTGTCCAATGAATGCACTATTATATGTAAAGCCGATGTTGTTAAATATATGTTATCGACTCCATCTTGAAAGGAAGGGTTGGAAAGTGGATATTTTCCTTAACTGAGTTTGATCTTCGGTATGAGTCACCGAAGGCAATCAAAGGGCAAGCTATAGCTGATTTCATTGTTGATCATCATGATGATTATATCGGCTCGGTTGAGATTGTGCCATGGACTTTATTCTTTGATAGATCAGTATGTACTCATGGTTGTGGTATTGGCTTAGTTATAATTTCCCCTCGGGGGGCATGTTTCGAGTTTGCTTATACGATTAAACCTTATGTGACCAATAATCAAGCTGAGTACAAGACAGTTCTTAAAGGGTTACAGTTGCTCAAGGAAGTTGAAGCCGATGCTATTGAAATTATGGGGGATTCTATGCTAATGATCAGTCAGTTGGTAGGAAAATATGAGTGCAAGAATGATACATAAATAGTTTATAATGAAAGGTGCCAAGAACTAATGAAGAAATTTCGGCTGGTTACTTTGAAGCATGTTTCTTGAGAGCAGAATATTGAAGCTAATGATTTGGCTCAAGGGGCATCAGGGTATAAGCCGATGATCAAGGATGTTAAGGTTGAGGTTGCTGCAATAACAGCCGATGATTGGAGATATGATGTACATCAATATTTACATAATCCATCTCAATCGGCTTCTCGGAAGTTAAGATATAAAGCGTTGAAGTATACCTTATTGGATGATGAACTCTATTATCGGACGATTGATGGGGTGTTGCTTAAATGTTTGAGTGCCGATCAGGCTAAGGTTGCAATCAGAGAGGTTCATGAGAGAATTTGTGGCACTCATCAATCGGCTCATAAGATGAAGTGGTTGCTTCGACGTGCAGGATATTTTTGGCCGACGATGCTGGAAGATTGTTTCAAATATTACAAGGGATGTCAAGATTGTCAGAAATTTGGGGCGATCCAGAGAGCACCAGCATCGGCTATAAATCCTATCATTAAGCCATGGCCATTTAGAGGTTGGGGAATTGATATGATCGGGATGATTAATTGTAGACCCCCGATTTTGGAAATCGGAAATCTTCTGTGTTTATCCGTACCAATCCCTGGATCAGTAGTTGGTACACACATACATAGTTGGATCACAACATATCACGAATGAATTCAGGCTATAAGAGTTAAATACTTACATGTCACACCCTGAAGTTCTCCTCCTAAGCCTAAAATCGAATTAATAAGAGACCCTAAGAAAATACCGGTGCAAATCAAGAGAAAACCCTAAGAAAGTAATACAAATAATAATCGAATCTGGCATGTGGAATTTTTCTTGAGTTCTACATGTCGAAATTCACTAACAAGATTTTTAGTGGAATTTTCAGAGCCCTAGAAATAATTTTAACCATTTAAAATGGAGAAGAGATTGAGATATAGGCGCATCAGGATGGCGCGGGGCAGCAGGGATGGGACGGGCGCGCGCGACGGAACGTGGCACGGGGCCTGCGGCGTGGTGCGAACGGACGAACCGTGCGGCGGGCAGCAGCGGCACACGGCTTGGCGGCGCGAGGGCGCGAGGCGGCGACCGAGACGACGGCGGCGCGACGACGGCGGCGGAAGCGATGGCGACGAAGCGATGGCGAGGCGCGCGGCGCGGCGCGCATGATGTCGATGCGACGGCGACAAACGACGCAGCGGCGACGCGCGGAGGAGTGGGGGCTTCGAGGGATGGTGCGACCGTCGACGGCGACGGCTGCGCGGTCGGGAATTGGAGACGCGCGGCGACGGCGAATGTACGCTGCATTGCGGGCGACGGCGGTGACAAGACGGCGCGCGGCGGCGCGGGGCGCGCAAGGCAGCGGCGCAGCAGAGGGCGGCAGCGGCGCGGCGCGCGCAGGGGCGGCGCGGGGCTCGAGGGGGAGGCGCGGCAGAGGAGGGGTGGGTGGCTAGGCAACCAAATCAAACCCTAGGGGGCTAATGAACAGTGCTAGCCAACTATTTTTGATTTTATAGGGTATTTTGCAATTAGGAAAAATATCTCTTGCCACTAATTTTGTCACAATGTAAAATACACCAAGCCTAAGTTAATCCATCCAAATTTGTATTCAAATTTAATATTGAACTTATTTTTATATTTTATTATATAATTTTTCAGTATTCCTATTTTTAGGGCTTTGGTTTAATTTATAAATTGGGAAAAGTTGCAAATTAAATTTGTATTTTACTCCTAAGCAGTTGAGTGACCATATTAAGTGCTCAAATGTGAAATTTTCCCCAAAATTTAATATTGTCGCAATATTTAATAATATATCCTAGATTTTTATAATTTCCTATATTTGGGATTTTTGGTATTTATCTGTTTTCACACATATTAGTTTATCTTTTTGGATTGGTTTTACCACCACATGGATTTCTATAATTTAGCATTTGTGTATTCAATTCAAATATATATAATATCTAATTAATTTTTCCCAGTACACTATTCTATAGATAGAGTTCCATTTATTTGAATGATTATCATTTCCTAAGTGTTTATATTTCATGGCACGCATCACATGGTTCAAGTATTTAATATTTGATCCATAAATTAAATTGATAATTAACCTTCCTTTGTCTGGCTTTGTTTTCTCGTGCGTAAATATTTATATAGAGTTCATAATAAATATCTTATTTTTATAATTGTTACTCAGTTGTAAGCTTTAGCTTAATTTTCAGTGGTGACAATTTATAGTTTGGCAAGCAATAGCAACCATAACATCCAGCAGATGCAAAAAGTTTTAAAAGGTCAAAATTTTAGTGATTTTTATTGTCGGGAATTTTCACAGGATGTACAAACCTACCCCCCTTAAAGAAATCTCGTCCTCGAGATTCGGTGGAACTACGATGACATTAAACTAGTTCAACATTAAATATTGATCGATAGACAAACATGCTAATCGAATGTAGGAAATCCAGGGTCTTCGTGGCTTTCCCGACTTCAATGAGCTGATTGAGCGAAGCGAAGCGACACTCTTTGTACTTCGTCGTCTTGGTCAGCAACGGACTTAGTTGACAGTCTTGGGGCACATTATTCGTCCTTTCGCAGAGAAAGCAGGCGATCTTCATTTTAGGGCATTCTCCGGCTTGGATGGTCTTCGTCACAGTAGGGCATTGAGTAACGCATTTGGCTACCGTGTGTCCTACTCTCCGCAATGACTTACATGCGTTAACCTTCAAAACTTCTTTGGATGGTTCTTGAGCTTTGTCCTCCGTTCTTCTTCAGTCAGGTGGCAGCTTCAATTTGTAGGACTTGCTTTAGGTGGTTGAGATTGATGGTGTAAGTCTTCAGGCTTAAGTGGGGATTGGACCCGTTTTTGTCAGTAGCAGCGTTGGGAAGGATCTTCGGTTAGTAGCGTGGATTGCTCAGTCTCCATTTATTTTTGCAGTTCTTTAGAGTTGAAGAAATTCTTGTTTCTCGCGTTAGGTTGTTCCATCATCTTCTCATCCTATGGTAGGACTTATTCTGTAGAAGTTAGTAGGTTTGAAGGATTAGTAAACTATTATTCTCGGCATCAATAGTAAGCATGACAATACTGAAATTGTTGTTTTTGGTACTTCTCTATTCAATCCTTTCGTCCCTTACACATTATAAATCTTGTCGACGATTTACTGTCATACGGTGCTGAATACACTCAAATTCCTTTGTCCAAGGGTGAATGAGCTTGATATGTTGTATTCCTTATCCTATTTTCACAAGTTATTTGATTCTTTTGAGGTCTCTCCACATAGGCTACCCCCCTTAAAACAAAAATTTTTGAAAGCAATTTGGAAGGAGATATGCTTTTGCATTCACAAAGTAGATTTTTTTTTATCAAAATGGTCTTGCAGAAATATTCTTTGGAAATGATGTTTTGTAAAACATTTAAAATATTCAAGAGATGCATTTTCTCACCAAATATAATGTGAAAATAGATTTTTCAAGCAAAATTTTTGCATAATCATACATTGTTTAACAAAAAGCAACATGGCAACTAAAACTTTTGTAAAAAATTTTTTTTTTTCTTGAAAACAACATTTGATTTTATTTCGCAAAAGAAAACTCTTGCCAATAGGGCCAAAATACCATATGGTTCAAAATTGAAACAACAATACTTTTGAACACCTCAAAAGAAAACTCATGAAAGAAAATTGTTTGTTTTTGTTTTTTTTGTTGTTTTTTTTTTTTGAACTCTCTTTTTTTAATATGGAATTAATCACTTGAAATCGGTTTTTTCACAAAGGTTCTAGAAAGGTTTCGCATCATTTTATATATATTTTTAAGCAAAGCTTTAGGCAGATAATTATTGAAATTAAACTTGGGAAACTTTTTGAAAGGAGGCTTTCGAAGAATGCACTGCGAATTTGGTTTTGCAATGAAGTTTTATTTTGGAAAATTTTGCACACATTTATTTGGAATCAAAATTTCACAAATGTTTTTCAAAGAAAATTTTCTTTTGAAACTAATTTTGACCTTTCCTAAAATTTAGATATAATTTCAAGCGTTTTGGAAACAATTTTGCAATTACGTAGTTCAAAACAAACATTTCCTTTCTTTTGAACAAAATTTCCTTGTAAAACAGTATTTCAAAATGCAAAAATTAATTTGTTTTGCAATATTTTCTAAAGACAACTCATAAAGCAAAGTTTTAAGGGGATTAAATCCATATAAGTTTGACTTGTCCTTGGAGTTTTGAAGCAACCTTAGGGTTAAAATCCAACAAATTCAAATCTCTTTTATCGTTCGCCCATGTACTCTTATCCAAAACAGGGTTCTTTTATTGAATTTCCATATCTACGTAGCATCTTATGTTCCTTCTTGATCCATAATGTATAGATCCTTGTTTGTTTATGGAAACAACCTAGCAATCTTTGCATGGCTTTCTCATGGATACGCAGTCTGTTTCTTTTCTCTTTATTGTTCTTTATGAACTCCCATGTCGCAGGTAGTGCTTCTGTGGTCACTAACGGCTTAGTCAAGACTTCACTTCTACCGTACGAGTGTGTGACTAGAGGAAACTAGTACTAACAATAATGAGTTTATCATGTTTGGATGAGTTAACTTCTTGATCTTTTCTTCTTTCTTACTTTGTTTTTCATATAATCAGGTGCAATCGTCTACTTTCGAGGATGAGGTTTCGGCACAATCAATAATATTCCTATATGCGTCTTAATTGCTTTCGGTTTCTTATTCTATAATTTTTTGAAATATAGGTGAGAATATAGAACCAATATTTTTCAATCACAAATCAAGTGGTAAAATCGCCTTGTCAAAGGAAGGGTTGAGATGTAAGGTATCAAAATAATTTTTTTTTTTGACGTATCGGAATCAGATATTTTTGAGAAAGGTAAGATGGGAAACAACATTTGAATGTTTTCACAACCTTTTTTTTAGCATTTAAAAAAAATATATATTTGTAAAATATAGGGTCCTTAAACTAACGACCATTCTATCTAGGGTCTCGTCCTATAGTCGATATGCTCTGATACCAGCTCTGTAGACCCCGATTTTGGAAATCGGAAATCTTCTGTGTTTATCTGTACCAATCCCTGGATCAGTAGTTGTACACACATACATAGTTGGATCACAACATATCACGAATGAATTCAGGCTAAAAGAGTTAAATACTTACATTAGGGCCAGGTAGGCCAACAACTATCAGAGAACAACAGCGGAAGACAAAAATATAATAAGGGCCCGGTTAACATGCCACAGGCAGTCGACTGGGGAACGAGACCTAGAACAAGACGCACTCCGATCATCTTGTTGGATACGCAAGCGTACCGACAAGGGCTTCTCTTCAACACTCTCCTAAAAGATATATAAATAGCAAGGGTGAGTACCAACCGTACTCAGCAAGCCACACAACAACAATGCGTATGAAGAAGTATTTCAAGGAATGGCTTCAGGTTCTTTTGCATAAAGCTAGTTTTGCAATTCTTTTCACAAGCCTAAGACTAGCATAGACTGATAAGTTTTAATACCAGGTTCATATTAAACAACGACGGTTCTGTCCACCATCCATTGTAATCCCAAGGATAGCTTCCGCGCATTGAGTCGTCATGGTTTTCTGAGGACGTCCACTTCCCTCCTCTCAGGAAGTGGCTCCATCAGCATAAAATCATCATGCAATATCCCATCCCACACAAGTTAAGAATTTAGAGTCTAGCCAAGTGTAATACTATGTCCCGGTGCTCATAACCGCGAGCACGGCTATTCGAATAGATTTGGTTTACTCACACTGCAGTGGATGTACACTTTACCCGCACTCCGCGACTGCCAAACACATGAGCCTCGTCCCAACACATGAGACGCGTCACGGCAAAGCTTTTCGATAACTCGCATTGGCAGTACCCGCTCCATGAACTTATATCCTCATGCATCCTAGGCGTCCATGTTTCTAGCAGTGAGAGGAGTTCTGGCGCCCGGGAAGAGAAGTCTCACACACATATTAATTAGTTAAGTTAAGTTTGTCTTCACACATAGGCAGTCCTACCATGGCGACACCACTGTAGCACCGCTCTCGGCCCTACCAAGGCTGCCACCGTAGCGCCCTGCCTCACTCAGTAAACCACTATGCAGGGATACTGCCTCCGCTCGGCTATCTATCCGCTAGGTCTATACCCATCGGAAGTCGGTTGTACGGGGGTCGTTTCATGCTTAACTTCATGGCTCGGTCCTTAATTGACCAGGGACGGACTAGCCTTTTCCGAACACCAAATCCTCCAGCCGCCCCAGTCGAAAACAGTTGTTTATTTTATTTTCCTTTCACAAATCATGTCATCAATATCATGGCAATGTGGGCTCATGTCTCCACATGCCGCATCTCAATTACCTTCCCAAAGGTAATTGCCAAGCATATAGCATTTGATAAATATGAGTATGCATGATTCTAAATAGCATTTCTAAGCATTGTCATAGTTGACTAGGGACTCTACGTACTATGGTTACAAAGATAAGGGTAAACAATAATCAAGGCATGGCATAATCCAAGTAGGATGTTCATCATTGCATGCAATTTTATTTGTAAACAAAAAATTTCGCAATTGGGATCAACGTATCAAGGAATAGTGATGACTTGCCTGCTCAGGATAGTCCTTATTCTTGATACAATCGTGATCAACCTTCACCTCCTGGAAGCTGCATACGTTGCCTCACGACTAACCGATATACAAATTCTATAATACGCGAGAAAAACCAATATTCAAACAACAATCAAATATGTACAAACAAATATATTTGTTGAGGTCGAACCTAAGGTTGCTCATATTATTTCGCGCTTGCTAAGGATTCCAACATGCTAAGGGCTAAAGTTTCTTAATCTTTCTGTTGTCATGGTGGTCTATTCAGGAGCTAGCCAATGTAGTATAAATGAGATACGTATCTGGCTAATATGTGGTGTAGTCTAGCTAATGGCTATGAAAGGATTATGGCTACACATGCATCTATCTAAATAAAATGGTCGTATACTAGAGGTTCTGTTGTCGGATGGATTTAGGATCAATCAAATAATGAATCATTTGTATTATTATTTAATTGATGGAGGCTTTACTTTAATTATGAACATATTTCACTTGTCACATAAATTATAAAGGTTAATAATTATCCATGCTTTGTATGTTAGAGTTGTTAGTTTTAATCATATTATGGTTACAGATTATCCCTTAATGAACAATCCTAATTTACAGTTGAACTATAATTATATGAGGTCAAAATTTATAACTAGTATTTATCTAATATACATGTTTGTCAAAAGATGGGTTATTGTTCCTATGTATGATTTTAAATGGATTGTACAGTATAGTGATCTAAGTGGGTTGACAAGTGATTTTACTGTTTGGGTATTATTGGATGTTAACCGACTCAACCTTATTTGGGTGGTTCTATCATAACAACTCTGTTCCTATTCCTCATAAATAAATTAAAGACTCATCTATGTGTATTCATGTTTGATTTACCTAATTATAAGGCTAACTTTATTATTTAAATAATCTATAAGTCATGGGTTTAATAATACAACCATTAAATAGTCTAGTTCTTCCAATACATTAGTTTGAGACATTATTTAAAATTAGTTTGTGTGGTTGTTACAGTGACAAAGCATGTTAAAGGCCTATATTATTACATCTCCTCTATTGTACATTATCAAATCTATTTATTAGCACATTTTTAAGTTGACTACTATGCATCATCTTGATATTAATTGTTTAGTAATTAATAATATATTTTATTAAATAATGAATTATATACCATTGGAAAGCTTATGAATTTAGATGAATTTAGGATAAAGTTTCATTCAAATCGGAGTTAAAATGAATAAGTAATGCTAGTGTAAAGATTCAAATTCGAATAATTGCGAAACAGTACTGTTCACATCCGATTTATTTTAATCCGAAACCTACCTACAGCTCAGAGTCACTGACGGGTGGGGTCAGGGGTCTTATTATCTTTTCTACCGAATTATTTTTGTTAGAGAAAAATGGGAGTGGGCCCGGCTTGTCAGTGGCTCGGCTGCTCTCTTTCTCTCTCTCGTTCTTTTCCTATCGTCTTCTACCTCCAGACGTGCGGAGCAGCAGGGGCGGCGCAGCGGCGCGGCAAGGCCGGCGGAGGGCGACCCGACGGCGACCAGGGAGGGAGCGGCAAGGCTCCGGCGTCCACCTGCCGCGGTCACGGCGTAGGACGGCGCGGGGGCGAGCGGCGCGGCATGGCCGCCATGGCCAAGCCTTGGGTGCAAGCGGGTAGGGTGAACGGGATGGTCTACGATCGATTCGACGAGTGCGTGAGCATCTACGGCGTATGGGGATTCCATTTTACTAACGAGATGGCTAGGAGGAGCTCCGGGATGGCTTGTCCACGGCAGCTCGCCGGCGGTGGGACGGCGGCCGGACAGGCACGGCTTCGGTTGCTAATTGGCGAGGTTAAAGGGGCTTCTAGTTTCTACTGAACTAGGAGAGGCCATAGGAGTGAGGACTTACCGAGGGATGGAGGAACGACGAAGATCGGCGGTGGTGGTGGAGCGGAAGAAGTGCAGCACGCCCACAAGGTGTTCGACGAAATGTGTAGTAGGGAGAAGAAAAGGCAGAGAGGGGCGGGACGAGCTCGTGGGGGCTAGGAGGTCTTTTATAGGTGGGTGAGGGGCTTTGCTGGAAGCTAAGACGGATAAGCTCGCCAGCTCATGGCCAGCCGGGCTAGATGCTGGGCTAGAGCGGTTATGGCATAGGCGCACATGGCATGGCGCGGGGCACAGGGATGGGAGGCGCGCGGCGACGGACGTGGCACGGGGCTCGGCGTGGTGCGACGCGACGGACGACGGCGCAGCAGCGGCACACGGCTTGGCGGCGCGGGGCGCGAGGCGCGACGAGACGGCGCGCGACGCGGCAGCGAAGCCGATGCGACGGCGATGGCGACGGCGCGCGGCGCGGCGATGATGTCGATGCGACGGCGACGACGACGGCACGCGCGGAGGAGTGGGGCTCGAGGGGATGCGACCGTCGACGGCGACGGCGCGCGGCGGGATGGAGACGGCGCGGCGACGGCGACATGACGCGCAGGGCGACGGCGGTGACAAGACGGCGCGCGGCGGCGCGGGGCGCAAGGCAGCGGCGCAGCAGAGGGCGGCAGCGGCGCGGCGCGCGCAGGGCGGCGCGGGGCTCGAGGGGGAGCGCGGCAGAGGAGGGGTGGTGGCTAGGACCAAATCAAACACCTAGGGGGCTAATGAACAGTGCTAGCCAACTATTTTTGATTTTATAGGGTATTTTGCAATTAGGAAAAATATACTATTGCACTAATTTTGTCACAATGTAAAATACACCAAGCCTAAGTTAATCCATCCAAATTTGTATTCAAATTTAATATTGATTATTTTTTATTTTTATTATATATTTTCTAAGTATTCCTATTTTAGGGCTTTGTTTATTTATAAATTGGGAAAAGTTGCATTAAATTTGTATTTTACTCCTAAGCAGTTGAGTGACCATATTAAGTGCTCAAATGTGAATTTTCCCAAATTTAATATTGTCCAATATTTAATATATATCCTAGATTTTTATAATTTCCTATATTTGGGATTTTGGTATTTATCTGTTTTCACACATATTGTTTATCTTTTTGGATTGGTTTTACCACCACATGGATTTCTATAATTTAGCATTTGTGATTCAATTCAAATTATATAATATCTAATTAATTTTTCCCAGTAAAACTATTCTATAGATAGAGTTCCATTTATTTGAATGATTATCATTTCCTAAGTGTTTATATTTCATGGCACGCATCACATGGTTCAAGTATTTAATATTTGATCCATAAATTAAATTGATAATTAACCTTCCCTTTGTCTGGCTTTGTTTTCTCGTGCGTAAATATTTATAGAGTTCATAATAAATATCTTATTTTTATAATTGTTACTCAGTTGTATAGCTTTAGCTTAATTTTCAGTGGTGACAATTTATAGTTTGGCAAGCAATAGCAACCATAACATCCAGCATGATGCAAAAGTTTTAAAAGGTTCAAAATTTTAGTGATTTTTATTGTCGGGAATTTTCAGGATGTTACAACCTACCCCCCTTAAAGAAATCTCGTCCTCGAGATTCGGTGGAACTACGATGACATTAAACTAGTTCAACATTAAATATTGATTCGATAGACAAACATGCTAATCGAATGTAGGAAATCCAGGGTCTTCGTGGCTTCCCGACTTCATGAGCTGATGAGCGAAGCGAAGCGACACTCTTTGTAATTCCGTCGTCTTGGTCAGCAACGGACTTAGTTGACAGTCTTGGGGCACATTATTCGTCCTTTCGGCAGAGAAGCAGGCGATCTTCATTTTAGGGCATTCTCCGGTTGGATGGTCTTCGTCACAGTAGGGATTGAGTAACGCATTTGCTACCGTAGTGTCCTATCTCTCCTCCGCATGACTACATGCCTTAACCTTCAAAACTTCTTTGGATGGTTCTTGAGCTTTGTCCTCCGTTCTCTTCAGTCAGGTGGCCAGCTTCAATTTGTAGGATATTGCTTTAGGTGGTTGAGATTGTGGGTGTAGTCTTCAGGCTTTAGTGGGGATTGGACCGTTTTTTGTCAGTAGAAGCTTGGGAAGGATCTTCGGTTAGTAGCGTGGATTGGCTCATCTCCATATTTTGCAGTTCTTTAGAGTTGAAGAAATTCTTGTTTCTCGGCGTTAGTTGTTCCATCATCTTCTCATCCTATGGTAGGCTTATTCTGTTAGAAGTTAGTAGGTTGAAGTTAGTAAACTATTATTCTCGGCATCAATAGTAGCATGACAATACTGAATTGTTGTTTTTGTACTTCCTCTATTCAATCCTTCGTCCCTTAACACATTATAAATCTTGTCGACGATTTACTGTCATACGGTGCTGATAACACTCAAAATTCCTTGTCCAAGGGTGAATAGAGCTTGATATGTTGTATTCTTATCCATATTTTCACAAGTTATTTGATTCTTTTGAGGTCTCTCCACATAGGCTACCCCCTTAAAACAAAAATTTTTGAAAGCAATTTGGAGGAGATATGCTTTTGCATTCACAAAGTAGATTTTTTTTTTATCAAAATGGTCTTGCAGAAATATTCTTTGGAAATGATGTTTGTAAAACATTTAAAATATTCAAGAGATGCATTTTCTCACCAAATATAATGTGAAAATAGATTTTTCAAGCAAAATTTTGCTAATCATACATATGTTTAACAAAGAAGCAACATGGCAACTAAAAACTTTTTGTAAAAAATTTTTTTTTTCTTGAAAACAACATTTGATTTTTTTTCGGCAAAAGAAACCTCTTGCCAATAGGGCCAAAATACCATATGGTTCAAAATTGAAACAACAATACTTTTGAACACCTCAAAAAGAAACTCATGAAAGAAAATTGTTTGTTTTTGTTTTTTTTGTTGTTTTTTTTTTGAACTCTCTTTTTTTTAATATGGAATTAATCACTTGAAATCGGTTTTCACAAGGTTCTAGAAAAGGTTTCGCAATCATTTATATATATATATTTTTAAGCAAAGCTTTAGCAGATAATTAATTGAAATTAAACTTGGGAAACCTTTTTGAAAGGAGGCTTTCGAAGACATGCACTCGAAATTTGGTTTTGCATGAAGTTTTATTTTGGAAATTTTGCAACACATTATTTGGAATCAAAATTTCACAAATGTTTTTCAAAGAAAATTTTCTTTTGAAACTAATTTTGACCTTTCCTAATTTAGATATAATTTCAAGCGGTTTTGGAAACAATTTTGCAATTACGTAGTTCAAAACAAACATTTCCTTTCTTTTTGAACAAAATTTCCTTGTAAAACAGTATTTCAAAATGCAAAAATTAATTTGTTTTGCAATATTTTCTAAAGACAACTCATAAAGGCAAAGTTTTAAGGGGATTAAATCCATATAAGTTTGACTTGTCCTTGGAGTTTTGAAGCAACCTTAGGTTAAAATCCAACAAATTCAATCTCTTTTATCGTTCGCCCATGTACTCTTATCCAAAACAGGGTTCCTTTTATTGAATTTCCATATCTACGTAGCATCTTATGTTCCTTCTTGATCCATAATGTATAGATCCTTGTTTGTTTTATGGAAACAACCTAGCAATCTTGCATGGCTTTCTCATGGATGCGTCTGTTTCTTTCTCTTATTGTTCTTTATGAACTCCCATGTCGCAGGTAGTGCTTCTGTGGTCACTAACGGCTTAGTCAAGACTTCACTTCTACCGTACGAGTGTGTTGACTAGAGGAAACTAGTACTAACAATAATGAGTTATCATGTTTGATTGAGTTAACTTCTGATCTTTTCTTCTTTCTTACTTTGTTTTTATATAATCATGGTGCAATCGTCTACTTTTCGAGGATGAGGTTTCGGCAAAATCAATAATATTCCTTAGCGTCTTAATTGCTTTCGGTTCTTATTCTATAATTTTGAAATATAGGTGAGAATATAGAACCAATATTTTTCAATCACAATCAAGTGGTAAAATCGCCTTGTCAAAAGGAAGGGTTGAGATGTAAGGTATCAAATATAAATTTTTTTTTTGACGTATCGGAATCAGATATTTTTGAAGAAAGGTAAGATGGGAAACAACATTTGAATGTTTTCACAACCCTTTTTTTTAGCATTTAAAAAAATATATATTTGTAAAATATAGGGTCCTTAAACTAACGACCATTCTATCTAGGGTCTCGTCCTATAGTCGATATGCTCTGATACCAGCTCTGTAGACCCCCCGATTTTGGAAATCGGAAATCTTTCTGTGTTTATCCGTACCAATCCCTGGATCAGTAGTTGGTACACACATACATGAGTTGGATCACAACATATCACGATGAATTCAGGCTAAAAGAGTTAAATACTTACATTAGGGCCAGGTAGGCCAACAACTATCAGAGAACAACAGCGGAAGACAAAATAATATAAGGGCCCGGTTAACATGCACAGGCAGTCGACTGGGGAACGAGACCTAGAACAAGACCGCACTCCCGATCATCTTGTTGATACGCAAGCATACCGACAAGGGCTTCTTCTTCAACACTCTCCTAAAAGATATATAAATAGCAAGGGTGAGTACCAACCGTACTCAGCAAGCCACCACAACAACAATGCGTATGAGAAGATATTCAAGGAATGGCTTCAGGTTCTTTTGCATAAAGCTAGTTTTGCAATTCTTTTTCACAAGCCTAAGACCTAGCATAGACTGATTAAGTTTAATACCAGCGTTCATATTAAACAACGACGGTTCTGTCCACCATCCATTGTAATCCCAAGGATAGCTTCCCGCCATTGAGTCGTCATGTTTTTCTGAGGACGTCCACCTTCCCTCCTCTCAGGAAGTGGCTCCATCAGCATAAAATTCATCATCTCAATATCCCATCCCACACAAGTTAAGAATTTAGAGTCTAGCCAAGTGTAATACATGTCCCGGTGCTCAGTACCGCGAGCACGGCTATCGAATAGATTTGGTTTACTCACACTGCAGTGGATGTAACTTTCCCGCACTCCGCGACTGCCCAACACATGAGCCGTCGCCAACACATGAGACGCGTCACGGCAAAGCTTTTCGATAACCTCGCATTGGCAGTACCCGCTCCCATGAACTTAAATCCTCATGCACTCTAGGCGTCCATGTTTCTGCAGTGAGAGGAGTTCTGGCGCTCCCCGGGAAAGAGAAGTCTCAACACACATATTAAATTATGGTTCAAGTTAAGTTCTCTCTCTCACACACTCATC
>CM020181.1:16431788-16458763 GCA_009805545.1 Oryza longistaminata
TCTCACATGGCAGTCCTACCGATGGCGACACCACTGTAGACACCCGCCTCGCGGTCCTACCAATGGCTGCCCCACCGTAGAGCCCCTGCCTCACACATCAAGAAACCACTATGCATGGATACTGCCTCCGCTCAGCTATCTACTCCACTAGGTCTATACCCATACTAGAAGTGCGGTTGTACGTGGGGTCGTTTCATGCTTAACTTCATGGCTCGGTCCTTAACTGACCAGGGACGGCACTAGCCTTTTCCGGACACCACCCAAATCCTCCGTCCGCCCCAGTCGAAAACAGTTGTTTTAATTTTATTTCTCCTTTCACAAATCATGTCATCAACATCATGGCAATGTGGCGCTCATGTCTCCACATGCCGCATCTCAATTACCTTCCCAAAGGTAATTGCCCAAGCATATAGCATTTGATAAATATGAGTATGCATGATTCTAGAATAGCATTTCTAAGCAACTGTCATAATTGACTAGGGACTCATAAGTAATCATGGTTACAAAGATTTTAAGGGTAAACAACAATCAAGGTATGGCATAGTCACAAGTGGGATGTTCATCATTGCATGCAATTTTATTTGTAAACAAAATGATTTCGCAATTAGGATCAACATGTTCAAAGAATAGTGATGACTTGCCTGCTCAGAATCGTCCTTATTCTTGATACAATCTTGATCAACCTTCACCTCCTGGAAGCTGCATACGTTGCCTCACGACTAACCGATACACAAATTCTATAATACGCGAGAAAAACCAATATTCAACAACAAGCAAATATGCACAACCAAAATACAAATGTCGGGGTCGAACCTAGGGTTGCTCATACTATTATTGCTTGCTAGGGGATTCCAATCATGCTAAGGGCTAAAATTCCTAAATCTTTCTATTGTCATCGTGGTCTATTTAGGAGTTAATCGATAGTGTATAAATGAGATATACATCTGGCTAATCTGTGGGTTAGTCTAGCTAATGACTATGGAAGGATTATGGGTACACATGCATTTATCTAAATAAAGTGGTCACATACTAGAGGTTCTGTTGTCGGATGGAGGTTCTGTTGTCGGATGGATTTAGGATCAATCAAATAATTATGGTGAATCATTTGTATTATTATTATTATTCTATTGATGGGGGCTTTACTTTAATTATGAACAAATTTTACTTGTCACAATAAATTATAAAAGGTTAGCAATTATCCACGCTTTGTATGTTAGAGTTGTTTAGGTTAATCATATTATGGTTACAGATTATCCCTTAATGAACAATCCTAATTCACAGTTGAACTATAATTTTATGAGGTCAAGATTTATAACTAGTATTTATCCACCATACATGTTTGTCATATAACTCCTTGGTTTAATATATGCTAAAGGTAGGCTATTGTTCTTATGTATGATTTTAAATGGATTGTACGGTATATGTGATTTAAGTGGGTTGACAAGTGATTTTACTCTTTGAGTAATTATTGGATGCTAACCGACTCAACCTTATTTGGGTGGTTCTATCATAACAAGTCTGTTCCTATTCCTCATAAATAAATTAAAGACTCATCTATGTGTATTCATGTTTGATTTACCTAATTATAAGGCTAACTTTATTATTTAAATAATCTATAAGTCATGGGTTTAATTATACAACCATTTAATAGTACTAGTATCTCCCTATACATTAATTTGAGACATCATTTAAAATTAGTTTGTGTGGTTGTTACATTGACAAAGCATGTTAGAGATAAATATTCTTACGTCTACCTTACTGTAAAGTACTAATTTTATTTGTCAGCACATTTTTAAGTTGACTATTATGCATTATCTTAGTATTAATTATTTAATAATTATAAATGTATTTTATCAAATAGTGAATTATATACCATTGGAAAGCTTATGAATTTAGATAAATTTAGGTTCAAGTTTCACTCAAATCCGAGTTAAAATGAGAGAGTTACGCTAGTTTAAAGATTCAAATTTGAATTAATCCGAGAAATTGCAAAAAGGGTACTGTTCATAAATGATTTATTTTTAATCCGAAGTCTGTTCTTAATACTAACAGCTGCTGACACGTGGGGTCAAACCTTTACTTTATTTTCCACCGAATTAATTTTCTAAAGGGAAATAGGATGAGCTAATGACAAGTGGGGCCCACATGTCATATCCTTCTCTCTCACGTTCTTTCTCTATCGTCTTCTACCTCCAGCCATCGGCCGAGCAGAGCACGGCGCGGCTAGGCCCGGGCGAGGGCGACCTAGCGGCGGCCAGGGGAGGAGCGGTGGATCTCCGGCGAACCCCCGCAGGCGGCCAAGGCACTCGGCGGCTCGGGGACGATCGGCGCGGCATGGCCATCATGGCCAAGCCTTTGGTTGCAACCGGCTAGGGCAAACGGGATGGTCTACGACCGATTCGACAAGTGCGTGAGCATCTACGGAGTGTGGGGGTTCCATTTTACTAACAAGATGACTAGGAGGAGCTCCGGGATGGCTTGTCCACGGCGAGCTCGCCGGCGGTGGAACGGCGGCCGGACCGGCACGGCGACGGTTGCTAATTGGCGAAATTAAAGGGGGCTCTAGTTTCTACGGAACTAGGGGAGGCCAAAGGAGCGAGGACTTACCGAGGGATGGAGGAACAACGAAGATCGGTGTCGCGGTGGTGGAGCGGAGAAGAAGGTGAAGCACGCCTACAAGATGTTCGACGAAATGTGTACAAGGAAGAGGCGGAGATGGATGGGGTTTTATGGGGGCTTGGCCTTGTGATGGCAGCCAAGATGGTGTGGGGAGGAAGGGAGATGGTAGGGAGGCTTTTATAGGCAAGCCGGAGGAGATAAGCTTGCCAACCCATTGCCAACCGGGCTAGATGCTGGGCTACAGGCGGTTAGGGTATAGGCGCACATGGCATGGCGCCTTGACAGGACGTTCGCGCGGCGACGGGACATGGCACGGGGCTCGGCGTGGTGCGACGCGACGGACGACGGCGCAGCAGCGGCACACGGCTTGGCGGCGCGGGGCGCGAGGAGCCGCGACGAGACGGCGCGCGACGCGGCAGCGAAGCGTGCGACGGCGATGGCGACGGCGCGCGGCGCGCGCGATGAGTCGATGCGACGGCGACGACGACGGCACGCGCGGAGGAGTGGGGCTCGAGGGGATGCGACCGGTCGACGGCGACGGCGCGCGGCGGGATGGAGACGGCGCGGCGACGGCGACATGACGCTGCAGGGCGACGGCGGTGACAAGACGGCGCGCGCGGCGCGGGGCGCAAGGCAGCGGCGCAGCAGAGGGCGGCAGCGGCGCGGCGCGCGCAGGGGGCGGCGCGGGGCTCGAGGGGGAGCGCGGCAGAGGAGGGGTGGTGGCTAGGCAACCAAATCAAACACCTAGGGGGCTAATGAACAGTGCTAGCCAACTATTTTTGATTTTAATAGGGTATTTTGCAATTAGGAAAAATATACTATTGCCACTAATTTTGTCACAATGTAAAATACACCAAGCCTAAGTTAATCCATCCAAATTTGTATTCAAATTTAATATTGAACTTATTTTTATTTTTTATTATATTATTTTCTAAGTATTCCTATTTTAGGGCTTTGGTTTTATTTATAAATTGGGAAAAGTTGCAAATTAAATTTGTATTTTACTCCTAAGCAGTTGAGTGACCATATTAAGTGCTCAAATGTGAATTTTCCCAAAATTTAATATTGTCCAATATTTAATATATATCCTAGATTTTTATAATTTCCTATATTTGGGATTTTGGTATTTATCTGTTTCACACATATTAGTTTATCTTTTTGGTTGGTTTTACCACCACAATGGATTTCTATAATTTAGCATTTGTGATTCAATTCAAATTATATAATATCTAATTAATTTTTCCCAGTAAAACTATTCTATAGATAGAGTTCCATTTATTTGAATGATTATCATTTCCTAAGTGTTTATATTTCATGGCACGCATCACATGGTTCAAGTATTTAATATTTGATCCATAAATTAAATTGATAATTAACCTTCCTTTGTCTGGCTTTGTTTTCTCGTGCGTAAATATTTATAGAGTTCATAATAAATATCTTATTTTTATAATTGTTACTCAGTTGTATAGCTTTAGCTTAATTTTCAGTGGTGACAATTTATAGTTTGGCAAGCAATAGCAAACCATAACATCCAGCATGATGCAAAAGTTTTAAAAGGTTCAAAATTTTAGTGATTTTTATTGTCGGGAATTTTCAGGATGTTACAAACCTACCCCCCTTAAAGAAATCTCGTCCTCGAGATTCGGTGGAACTACGATGACATTAAACTAAGTTCAACATTAAATATTGATCGATAGACAAACATGCTAATCGAATGTAGGAAATCCAGGGTCTTCGTGGCTTCCCGACTTCATGAGCTGATGAGCGAAGCGAAGCGACACTCTTTGTACTTCCGTCGTCTTGGTCAGCAACGGACTTAGTTGACAGTCTTGGGGCACATTATTCGTCCTTTCGCAGAGAAGCAGGCGATCTTCATTTTAGGGCATTCTCCGGTTGGATGGTCTTCGTCACAGTAGGGCATTGAGTAACGCATTTGCTACCGTAGTGTCCTATCTCTCCGCAATGACTACATGCCTTAACTTCAAACTTCTTTGGATGGTTCTTGAGCTTTGTCCTCCGTTCTTCTTCAGTCAGGTGGCAGTCTTCAATTTGTAGGATATTGCTTTAGGTGGTTGAGATTGATGGTGTAGTCTTCAGGCTTTAGTGGGGATTGGACCCGTTTTTTTGTCAGTAGAAGCTTGGGAAGGATCTTCGGTTAGTAGCGTGGATTGGCTCATCTCCATATTTTGCAGTTCTTTTAGAGTTGAAGAAATTCTTGTTTCTCGGCGTTAGTTGTTCCATCATCTTCCTCATCCTATGGTAGGCTTTATTCTGTTAGAAGTTAGTAGGTTGAAGTTAGTAAACTATTATTCTCGCATCATAGTAGCATGACAATACTGAATTGTTTGTTTTTGTACTTCCTCTATTCAACCTTCGTCCTTAAACATTATAAATCTTGTCGACGATTTACTGTCATACGGTGCTGAATACACTCAAAATTCTTTGTCCAAGGGTGAATAGAGCTTGATATGTGTATTCCTTATCCATATTTTCACAAGTTATTTGATTCTTTGAGGTCTCTCCACATAGGCTACCCCCCTTAAAACACAAAAATTTTTGAAAGCAATTTGGAAGGAGATATGCTTTTGCATTCACAAAGTAGAATTTTTTTTTATCAAAATGGTCTTGCAGAAATATTCTTTGGAAATGATGTTTGTAAAACATTTAAAATATCAAGAGATGCATTTTCTCACCAAATATAATGGTGAAAATAGATTTTTCAAGCAAAATTTTGCATAATCATACATATGTTTAACAAAAAGCAACATGGCAACTAAAAACTTTTTGTAAAAAATTTTTTTTTTCTTGAAAACAACATTTGATTTTATTTCGCAAAAGAAAACTCTTGCCAATAGGGCCAAAATACCATATGGTTCAAAATTGAAACAACAATACTTTTGAACACCTCAAAAGAAAACTCATGAAAGAAAATTGTTTGTTTTTGTTTTTTTTTTGTGTTTTTTTTTTTTTGAACTCTCTTTTTTTTAATATGGAATTAATCACTTGAAATCGGTTTTCACAAAGGTTCTAGAAAGGTTTCGCAATCATTTATATATATATATTTTTTAAGCAAAGCTTTAGGCAGATAATTATTGAAATTAAACTTGGAAACCTTTTTGAAAGGAGGCTTTCGAAGACATGCACTCGAATTTGGTTTTGCATGAAGTTTTATTTTGGAAAATTTTGCAACACATTATTTGGAATCAAAATTTCACAAATGTTTTTCAAAGAAAATTTTCTTTTGAAACTAATTTTGACCTTTCCTAAAATTTAGATATAATTTCAAAGCGGTTTTGGAAACAATTTTGCAATTACGTAGTTCAAACAAACATTTCCTTTCTTTTTGAACAAAATTTCCTTGTAAAACAGTATTTCAAAATGCAAAAATTAATTTGTTTTGCAATATTTTCTAAAGACAACTCATAAAGCAAAGTTTTAAGGGGATTAAATCCATATAAGTTTGACTTGTCCTTGGAGTTTTGAAGCAACCTTAGGGTTAAAATCCAACAAATTCAAATCTCTTTTATCGTTCGCCATGTACTCTTATCCAAAACAGGGTTCCTTTTATTGAATTTCCATATCTACGTAGCATCTTATGTTCCTTCTTGATCCATATGTATAGATCCTTGTTTGTTTATGGAACAACCTAGCAATCTTGCATGGCTTTCTCATGGATACGCAGTCTGTTTCTTTTCTCTTTATTGTTCTTTATGAACTCCATGTCGCAGGTAGTGCTTCTGTGGTCACTAACGGCTTAGTCAAGACTTCACTTCTACCGTACGAGTGTGTGACTAGAGGAAACTAGTACTAACAATAATGAGTTATCATGTTTGATGAGTTAACTTCTGATCTTTTCTTCTTTCTTACTTTGTTTTCATATAATCATGGTGCAATCGTCTATTTCGAGGATGAGGTTTCGGCACAATCAATAATATTCCTATAGCGTCTTAATTGCTTTCGGTTCTTATTCTATAATTTTGAAATATAGGTGAGAATATAGAACAATATTTTTCAATCACAAATCAAGTGGTAAAATCGCCTTGTCAAAGGAAGGGTTGAGATGTAAGGTATCAAAATAAATTTTTTTTTTGACGTATCGGAATCAGATATTTTTGAAGAAAGGTAAGATGGAAAACAACATTTGAATGTTTTCACAACCCTTTTTTTTAGCATTTAAAAAAATAATATTTGTAAATATAGGGTCCTTAACTAACGACCATTCTATCTAGGGTCTCGTCCTATAGTCGATATGCTCTGATACCAGCTCTGTAGACCCCGATTTTGGAAATCGGAAATCTTCTGTGTTTATCCGTACCAATCCCTGGATCAGTAGTTGGTACACACATACATAGTTGGATCACAACATATCACGAATGAATTCAGGCTAAAAGAGTTAAATACTTACATTAGGGCCAGGTAGGCCAACAACTATCAGAGAACAACAGCGGAAGACAAAATAATATAGGGCCCGGTTAACATGCCACAGGCAGTCGACTGGGGAACGAGACCTAGAACAAGACCGCACTCCGATCATCTTGTTGGATACGCAAGCATACCGACAAGGGCTTCTCTTCAACACTCTCCTAAAAGATATATAAATAGCAAGGGTGAGTACCAACCGTACTCAGCAAGCCACACAACAAACAATGCGTATGATAGAAGATATTTCAAGGAATGGCTTCAGGTTCTTTTGCATAAAGCTAGTTTTGCAATTCTTTTCACAAGCCTAAGACCTAGCATAGACTGATTAAGTTTTAATACCAGCGTTCATATTAAACAACGACGGTTCTGTCCACCATCCATTGTAATCCAAGGATAGCTTCCGCCATTGAGTCGTCATGGTTTTCTGAGGACGTCCACCTTCCTCCTCTCAGGAAGTGGCTCCATCAGCATAAAATTCATCATGCAATATCCAATCCCACACAAGTTAAGAATTTAGAGTCTAGCCAAGTGTAATACATGTCCCGGTGCTCAGTAACCGCGAGCACGGCTATTCGAATAGATTTGGTTTACTCACACTGCAGTGGAGTACACTTTACCCGCACTCCGCGACTGCCCAACACATGAGCCTCGTCCCAACACATGAGACGCGTCACGGCAAAGCTTTTCGATAACCTCGATTGGCAGTACCCGCTCCATGAACTTAAATCCTCATGCACTCTAGGCGTCCATGTTTCTAGCAGTGAGAGGAGTTCTGGCGCTCCCGGGAAAGAGAAGTCTCACACACATATTAATTATGGTTCAAGTTAAGTTCTCTCTCTCACACATCATGGCAGTCCTACCATGGCGACACCGATGTAGGCACGCCTCTCGGCCCTACCTCAACGGCTGTCCACCGTAGCGCACCTGCCTCACTCAGGTGAACCATCTATGCAGGGATACTGCCTCGCTCGCTATCTATCCGCTAGGTCTATACCCATTCGAGAAGTACGGTTGTACGGGGGTCGTTTCATGCTTAACTTCATGGCTCGGTCCTTAATTGACCGGGGACGGACTAGCCTTTTCCAGATACCACCCAAATCCTCCAGCCGCCCCAGTCGAAAACAGTTGTTTAGTTTTATTTCTCCTTTCACAAATCATGTCATCAATATCATGGCAATGTGGTTCATGTCTCCACATGCCGCATCTCAATTACCTTCAAAGGTATTTGCCCAAGCATATAGCATTTGATAATATGAGTATGCATGATTCTAGAATAGCATTTCTAAGCATTTGTCATAGTTGACTAGGGACTCATACGTAACATGGTTACGAAAGAATAAGGGGTAAACAATAATCAAGGCATGGCATAATCGAAGTAGGATGTTCATCATTGCATGCAATTTTATTTGTAAACAAAACAATTTCGCAATTGGGATCAACGTGTCAAGGAATAGTGATGACTTGCCTGCTCAGGATAGTCCTTATTCTTGATACAATCGTGATCAACCTTCACCTCCTGAAGCTGCATACGTTGCCTCACGACTAACCGATATACAAATTCTATAATACGCGAGAAAAACCAATATTCAAACAACAATCAAATATGTACAAACAAAATATATTTGTTGAGGTCGAACCTAAGGTTGCTCATATTATTCGCGCTTGCTAACGGTTTCCAACATGCTAAGGGCTAAAGTTTCTTAATCTTTCTGTTGTCATGGTGGTCTATTCAGGAGCTAGCCAATGTAGTATAAATGAGATACGTATCTGGCTAATATGTGGTGTAGTCTAGCTAATGGCTATGAAAGGATTATGGCTACACATGCATCTATCTAATAAAATGGTCGTATACTAGAGGTTCTGTTGTCGGATGGATTTAGGATCAATCAAATAATGAATCATTTGTATTATTATTTAATTGATGGAGGCTTTACTTTAATTATGAACATATTTCACTTGTCACAATAAATTATAAAAGGTTAATAATTATCCATGCTTTGTATGTTAGAGTTGTTAGGTTAATCATATTATGGTTACAGATTATCCCTTAATGAACAATCCTAATTTACAGTTGAACTATAATTATATGAGGTCAAAATTATATAACTAGTATTTATCTAATATACATGTTTGTCAAAGATGGGTTATTGTTCCTATGTATGATTTTAAATGGATTGTACAGTATATGTGATCTAAGTGGGTTGACAAGTGATTTTACTGTTTGGGTAATTATTGGATGTTAACCGACTCAACCTTATTTGGTGTGTTCTATCATAACAACTCTGTTCCTATTCCTCATAAATAAATTAAAGACTCATCTATGTGTATTCATGTTTGATTTACCTAATTATAAGGCTAACTTTATTATTTAAATAATCTATAAGTCATGGGTTTAATAATACAACATTAAATAGTGCTAGTCTCTTCCAATACATTAGTTTGAGACATTATTTAAAATTAGTTTGTGTGGTTGTTACAGTGACAAAGCATGTTAAGGCCTATATTATTACATCTACTCTATTGTACATTATCAAATCTATTTATTAGCACATTTTTAGTTGACTACTATGCATCATCTTGATATTAATTGTTTAGTAATTAATAATATATTTTATTAAATAATGAATTATATACCATTGGAAAGCTTATGAATTTAGATGAATTTAGGATCAAGTTTCATTCAAATCGGAGTTAAAATGAATAAGTTATGCTATGTAAAGATTCAAATTCGAATAATTGCGAAACAGTATGTTCACATCCGATTATTTTTAATCCGAAACCTACCTACAGCTCAGAGTCACTGACGGGTGGGGTCAGGGGTCTTATTATCTTTTCTACCGAATTATTTTTGTTAGAGAAAAAATGGGGAGTGGGCCCGGCTTGCAGTGGCTCGGCTGCTCTCTTTCTCTCTCTCGTTCTTTTCCTATCGTCTTCTACCTCCAGACCGTGCGGGAGCAGCAGGGCGGCGCAGCGCGCGCGGCAAGGCCGGCGGAGGGCGACCCGACGGCGACCAGGGGAGGGAGCGGCAAGGCTCCGGCGTCACCTGCCGGCGGTCACGGCGTAGGACGGCGCGGGGCGCGCGGCGCGGCATGGCCGCCATGGCCAAGCTTGGGTTGCAAGCGGGTAGGGTGAACGGGATGGTCTACGATCGATTCGACGAGTGCGTGAGCATCTACGGCGTATGGGGATTCATTTTACTAACGAGATGGCTAGGAGGAGCTCCGGGATGGCTTGTCCACGGCGAGCTCGCCGGCGGTGGGACGGCGGGCGACAGGCACGGCTTCGGTTGCTAATTGGCGAGGTTAAAGGGGCTTCTAGTTTCTACTGAACTAGGAGAGGCCATAGGAGTGAGGACTTACCGAGGGATGGAGGAACGACGAAGATCGGGCGGGTGGTGGAGCGGAAGAAGTGCAGCACGCCCACAAGGTGTTCGACGAAATGTGTAGTAGGGAGAAGAAAGGCAGAGAGGGGCGGACGAGCTCGTGGGGCTAGGAGGTCTTTTATAGGTGGGTGAGGGGCTTGTGCTGGAGCTAAGACGGATAAGCTCGCCAGCTCATGGCCAGCCGGGCTAGATGCTGGGCTAGAGGCGGTTATGGCATAGGCGCACATGGCATGGCGCGGGGCACGGGATGGGACGGCGCGCGGCGACGGACGTGGCACGGGGCTCGGCGTGGTGCGACGCGCCGGACGACGGCGCAGCAGCGGCACACGGCTTGGCGGCGCGGGCGGCGAGGCGCGACGAGACGGCGCGCGACGCGGCAGCGAAGCCGATGCGACGGCGATGGCGACGGCGCGCGCCGCGGCGATGATGTCGATGCGACGGCGACGACGACGGCACGCGCGGAGGAGTGGGGCTCGAGGGATGCGACCGTCGACGGCGACGGCGCGCGGCGGGATGGAGACGGCGCGGCGACGGCGACATGACGCGCAGGGCGACGGCGGTGACAAGACGGCGCGCGGCGGCGCGGGGCGCAAGGCAGCGGCGCGCAGAGGGCGGCAGCGGCGCGGCGCGCGCAGGGGCGGCGCGGGGCTCGAGGGGGAGCGCGGCAGAGGAGGGGTGGTGGCTAGGAACCAAATCAAACACCTAGGGGGCTAATGAACAGTGCTAGCCAACTATTTTTGATTTTATAGGGTATTTTGCAATTAGGAAAAATATACTATTGCCACTAATTTTGTCACAATGTAAAATACACCAAGCCTAAGTTAATCCATCAAATTTGTATTCAAATTTAATATTGAACTTATTTTTATTTTTATTATATATTTTCTAAGTATTCCTATTTTTAGGGCTTTGGTTTATTTATAAATTGAGAAAAGTTGCAAATTAAATTTGTATTTACTCCTAAGCAGTTGAGTGACCATATTAAGTGCTCAAATGTGAATTTTCCCAAAATTTAATATTGTCCAATATTTAATATATATCCTAGATTTTTATAATTTCCTATATTTGGGATTTTGGTATTTATCTGTTTTCACACATATTGGTTTATCTTTTTGATTGGTTTTACCACACATGGATTTCTATAATTTAGCATTTGTGATTCAATTCAAATTATATAATATCTAATTAATTTTTCCCAGTAAAACTATTCTATAGATAGAGTTCCATTTTATTGAATGATTATCATTTCCTAAGTGTTTATATTTCATGGCACGCATCACATGGTTCAAGTATTTAATATTTGATCCATAAATTAAATTGATAATTAACCTTCCCTTTGTCTGGCTTTGTTTTCTCGTGCGTAAATATTTATAGAGTTCATAATAAATATCTTTTTTTTATAATTGTTACTCAGTTGTATAGCTTTTAGCTTAATTTTCAGTGGTGACAATTTATAGTTTGGCAAGCAATAGCAACCATAACATCCAGCATGATGCAAAAGTTTTAAAAAGTTCAAAATTTTAGTGATTTTTATTGTCGGGAATTTTCAGGATGTTACAGGTTGGGACCCCAGAGATTTTTTCTAGAAATTGACCTTACCATAGACCACGGAAGCAGCGGTTGTTTTCCGGGCGTATGGTCGAAGATGCTGAGGGTCCACAACTGGTTTCCCAACGAGGTGGTTTAGTGTAAGGAATGGCACATAGGACGTTAGGGTGGATAGATTAGACGATTGCGGTGTCAAGCGCGGAGACTAACGCGCGCCATTTAAGGTTAGGCAGGCGGGCGACTGTGGACTGGCAGATGGGAGAACTTCTGGTGCGCAATTTAAAACCTTGATGAACTTTGGCCTTCCGCGTCATGGATCGAGCGGGTTGTTTGGTTTTTGACCTTGCTGCAGAATTCACGGGCCACACCCTGAGAGACTGGATTTCGGAGGTGGAGCCCAGAAGATTTTTCTAGAAATGCTTACGCATAGGCAGAAGCAACGGTTGTTTTCGGCGAATGGTCAAAGATTGAGGGTCCACAACTGGTTTCCACGAGGGGTTGGTTAGTATAGGAATGGCAATAGGACGTTAGGGTTGGATAGATTAGACGATGTCGGTGTGTCTAAGCGCGTCGGACTAACCGCAGCCGTTAGGTAGCCGGGGGCGAGACTGTGGACTGCAGATGGAGAATACTGGGCGAAATTATAAACCTTGATAACATTGGCTTCCGGTCATTGGAATCGAACCTAGGTTTTTTTTTTTTGACGGGCTGCAGAATCACGCGGGCCTCACTCCTGGAGAGACAGACTTTGGAGAGGTGGACACCCTTCAGAGGTTTTTTCTAGAAATGACTTACCATAGGCACGAAGCAGTGGTTGGTTTCGGGCGAATGGTCGAATATCTGAGGGTCCACAATGTGTTTCCAACGAGGTGGTTAGTATAGGAATGGCACATAGGCCGTTAGGGTGGAATAGATTAGCGATGTCGTGTGTCAATGCGCGTTCGACTTAAACCCGCCGCTTAAGGATAGTCTGGCGGGCGAGACTGTGGACTTGCAGATGGAGGATTCTGGGCGAAATTAAAACCTTGATAACTTTGCCTTCCGGTCATGGAATCGAGCTAGGTTTTTTTTATGACGCGCTTGCAGAATCACGGGCCTCACCTGGAGTGACTGGATTTCAAAGAGGTGGACACCCCAGGCGATTTTTCTAGCAGAAAGACTTTAACCATGGGCCACGCGATAAGGCAGCGGTTGTTTCGGCGAAAGTCGAATAGTTCTGAGGGTCCACAACAGCTTTTCTCAAGGGAGGGGTGGTTAGTGTAGGAATGGCAACATAAGATGTTAGGGTGGATAGCTTAGGACGATCCTGTCGGTGTCAAGGCGCGTCGACTAACCGCGCCGTTTAAGGTTAGGCTGGCGGGCGCCCACATTGCGTGGAATGCAGATGGGGAGAATTATGGCGATACTAAAACCTTGATAAGCATTGGCCCTACCGCGGTCATGAAATCGACGCTTAGGCTTTTTTTGGACGGTTTGCAGAATCACGCGGCCTCAACCTGGAGAGAGCTGGATTTTCGGAGAGGTGGACCCCCCAGAGATTATTCTCAGAAATGAACTTACCATAGGCACGAGGCCCAAGCCGGGGTTTTTTTTCCCCAGCGACAATGGTCCGAAGATTCTGAAGGCTCACAAACTGGGTTTTCCACGAGGTGGTTAGTTTAGGAATGGCACATACAGGACGTTAGGGTGGATAGATTAGACGAATGTCGGTGTCAAGCGTCGTCGACATACCGGCGCCGTTATGGTAGGCTTTAGCGGGAAACGAGGAACTGTAGGACCTGCAGTGGAGAATTCTGGGGCGAGAATTAAAACCTTGGATAACTTTTTGCCTTCGGTCTCCATGGACATCTGAGCTTAGGTTTTTTTTTTGACGGCTGCGGCATCACGGGCCTCACCTGGAGTTTGACTGGATTTCAAGGCGTGGACCCCCAGAGATTTTTTAGAAGAAATTACTTACCATGGGGCCAACACGAGCAGGCGGTTGTTTCGGCGAAACGTCGAATATCTGAGGGTCCACAACAGTTCTCAAGGAGGTGGTTATGTGTAGGAATGCCAACATAGGATGTTAGGAGTTGGATAGCTTAGAGACGTCGTTGTGTCAGCGCGTCGACTAACCGCGCTCTTAGGTAGGCTGGCGGCGCCACAGCGTGGAATGCAGATGGGGAGAATTATGGGCGATTGTTAAAACTTGATAACATTGGCTACCGGTCATGGAATCGAGCTAGGTCTTTTTTTTGACGGCTGCAGAATCACGGGGCCTCACCCTTTGCGATGAGACTGGATTTCAAGGAGGTGCGATCCCCAGAGATTGTTTCTAGAAAATGACTTTACCATTGGCCACGAGCGAGCTGGTTTTTTTCGGGCGATTGGTCGAAGATCTGAGGGTCCCAACTGGTTTTCTCAAACGAGGTGGTTTAGATAGTGAATGGCCGTAGAGCGTTAGGGTGGATAGACTTAGACGATAGTCGGTGTCAGCGCGTACGACTAACTGCGCCGTTTAAGGTAGGCTGCGCGGGCGAGATCTGTCGACTGCAGATGGAGAATTATGGGAGTATTAAAACCTTGAATACAATTGCTACCGGTTCATAAAATCGAGGTACGGGTAGGTCTTTTTTGACCGGCTGCCAGGAATCACGGGCCTCAACCCTAGGAAGACTGGATTTCGGAGAGGTGGTCCCCAGAGATTTTTCAGAAAATGACTTCACCATAAGGTCACGAAGCCTAGCGGTTGTTTCGCCGAATGGTCGAAGATCTGAGTAGGTCCACACTGGTTTCCAACGATGGTGTTAGTATAGAATGGCACATAGGCACGTTTAGGTTGGATAGATTAGACGATGTCCGGTGTCAAGGCGCGGTCGTACTAACCGCGCCGTTAAGGTAGCTGGCGGCGACGGACTGTGGACTCACGAATGGGATGGTGGACGAAATTTAAAACCTTTGATAAACCCTGCCCTTCCGGTCTGAATCGAGCTAGGCGTTTTTTTTACGGCTACAGAATCACGTTGCCTGACCCTCAGAGAACTGGGATTTTCGATGAGGTGGACCCCCAGAGATTTTTCTAGAAATGACTTACCATAGGCCACGAAGCAGCGGTTGTTTCGGCGAATGGTCACGAGAGATCTTGAGGGTCCACAACTGGTTTTTCCAACGAGGTCGGTTTAGTACAAGGAATCGGGCACATAGGACGTTTAGGGTGGATTATATAAGCGATGTCCGTGTGTAACAAGCGCATCGACTAACCGGCGCCGTTAAAGGCTATGGCTGGCCGGCGCAGACTGTGGACTTGCAGATGGAGAATCTGGGACGAAATTAAACCTGATAACTTTTACCTGTGAATACGCATTGCACGGCATTATAATAAGAAAGTTGTGCCTAAAGAATTTTTCCGAAGGCGAACTTGTAATGGAAGTTGATATTGCCGATTGTGCTCGTGATAGTAAATTCGGCAAGTTGGTCCGCCGAATGGGAGGGACCGTTCCCAAGAAATTTCATAAAAGTTGTTTCTCAAAGGAGCATATATGTTTTGCAAGGGCTGATGGTGATGTTTATGGACGAGCGACTTATGGGTAAATATTTGAAGAAGTACTATCCCGAGTTGTATGGCATTAATTCATGATCGGCTCCTAGTGTCGATATACATTGATAGCGATGTGTAATGCATCGCCTTGAGATGGCCGATTTGTTATATCACCCTTAGTTGTTTTATAAATGTACATCGGCTTAAGGTTGCCGATTTTGCAATGGCCGATATTGTTTATATCGCCCTTGTTGTTTATTATGTAATCGGCTTAAGGTTGCCGATGTGCAATGGCCGATATTGTATATCGCCCTTGGTGTTTTTATAGTTTTTATCAATGCCATTGACATTGTAAAAACTAGGGGGGCATATATATTGTTAAAATGCGTAGGAAAATTTTTTTGAGCAATTCTACATTTATTATTTAATCGGCATAGAAGGATGTTAAGTTGATGAAGTATGCAGTTGTTTGGGCCGATTACAAAAATTTCTAAGTGCCTTTACATTTGGGATTACTGTGTGATAAGTATTGCTGGATAGCTCCGACATAGCTTTTTTGCTAATTGCTTCTAACTTCTTGCTATTGGCTTTGAGATCTTGAGCAGTCGGTTTTCCAGGAATAAACTTTTAAGGATTTGTCCAGTTCAAGCGACATGCTTGATCGCCGATTTTCAGTCTGGCTTTTCATCTCTTCGATTTTGAACTTGGGGAGATCGGCTAGTTTCTTTGGCGCTCATATCCAGGCTCAGCGTTGCATTTCCTCAAGTTGTGGTAGGAAGATCGATCTTTGGGGTGCTTCAAGCCGCACTCAATTGCTCTGCACATATGATATGGACTTCAGATTAATTGATCAGCTTGTATTTTTCTTCATGCCACACAGTTGTTCGGTTTGCTGGATAGTGGACTCAATGTCTTTGTGTTCTCGCCGTTCGCCTAGTCTTACGTTGTTGCCTTCTCCAACTATGAACTTGTAGTCGTTGTCAAGGTACGACAGCTGCGAGTATAGGCATCGCTAATTCATCCTGGGATTAGGCCTTGGGATTTCATGTTAGCCGAGCTATGATTGGGCACAATCAACTACCAGCTGTCTGCGATGATGCTTCTAGCCGATCTAAGATACTTTTTAGAGTCTTTCTTGACATCATCAGATAAAGGGGCCAATGCTTTGCTTGTTAGTTATCGTCTTCTCTCATTGCACGATTAATCTCTGATATTCAAAGGAAAAGATCGGGCTAGGGCCTGCGGTGATATATGAGTGGTTAGAAACCAACAATTGTAGCCGATTTGGATGCTTTGCTAGGAATAAACTTTACTGGAATAGCAGGAGTGGCTGGTTGTTCCTTCTTCTTCAATATGATGATTCCCAGGCCGAAGGGGTTTTGATCACTGCCGATGATTGTTGAAGCCGAGGAGAAGGAGGAGGTGAAGGCTGAAAAGAAAGCAAGCGTTAAGTAGAGCAGCTAAAATTGAAGTTTGAATTATCTTACTGGTGAAGCTGGTTTAGATGTTGTTGCGCCGATTTCTTTTTCACTGCGGTCTTCTTTTTCTGCAATTATAAGACTCAGGAGTGATCGCTATCAAGGTAAAACGGGTTCCAAAAGGAATTAGTGAAGAATATTTACCCTTGAGAAGTGGACTGGAGCAGATGGGTGGAGAGGGTTTGCTCAGGTTGATGCCGATGGTGTTTTTTCTCAGTATCGCTTACTTCGGCTGCAGCTTTTGATACGACTTCATTCTGATGGTTCTTCATCTAAGGCTTGCTCGATAGTGGATCTTAGTTCAGGCAGATTATCGGCTGGCTTGTCATCTGGTTTGGGCTCTTTTTGACTTTGGGTTTTTTCTTTGGAGCCAGGATTGAGGTGCTTGTGGTTGAAGTTTCTGCTGGTCTTCCCTTTTTTTGGCCTGCATCGGCTGTTTCTAGGAAGGCCAACGGAGGAGAGTTGAATGTCTTGGGGGCATGGTCGATGACAGGGGGAGATAATCCCCACCCATTTGGGAATTAAGCCTGCGCATATTCGTATCTTTACACTGTTACTTTGATGAGGAGGGGATGATTCCTGTTGTCTACAAAGTGGGGAAAGAGATTGGTTAAGTTAATAATTGATCAAATTGACTATATAAAACTTGATAATGACAATATTTACCGTGGGGTATGATGTCAGGGAAAAAGATCTGTCATATACATGTGGCCGATTGAGAAACATGATGTAGCTCCATTCACCCAGCCATCTGTCGAAGTTTTGCTTTGAAACCGGTTAACTCAATGTTCCTCATACTGCCCAGAGGAGGTCCTGGTAGATTGAGTAGCCCGATCCATCATTAGCGCTATGTGATTGGCCCTCGTTCATTGAAATCTTATCGGCAAGAATAGCCGATGGGGAGTTGGTCTAATCCAAGTTGCCATCGCTGAAGCTTCATTGGATGATAAAACTCATAGGAACACCTTGAATGTTTCTTAATTGATGGATGCGCGGGGAGGATTCAAGGCTGATTTGCAGCTATAAGGATTTCTCGTGGATTCTGGAATTCTCATGATTTTATGTCTTCAATACCTGAAATCTGAGGGAGTTCAAGGTAATGCTGAGTCTTCATATGGAAACCAGATCGAGCATCTTTCTTGAAACCTTCGTAGAAGCTACAGAACCAGTCCTTGAGCAATTCGCCGATAAGCTTGCTAGCACGCGCGGTAGGATGTGGATTGATATTCCCCAATATGATGTGCACTGCTGCGATGTGTTCGCGTTCTTCTCCATCATCACCCTAATCGGCTCTCGGCGTGGGAATTTCAGATTCTATCACAGAGGCCGATTGATACAACCCTTCATAACCATCAGGTTTAACAAGTCTGCAATAACCACCAGGTCGCACCTGCTCCAACTGTTGAGCCGACAGCAATTCTAGCGCGATGCGTTGTTTAACATCTGGTACATGGTAGCCGAGAAGAATTTTTCCTAAGGGGGAGCTCTTTCTTCGATTCCAGGGCTTCGGCTACAAAGTTGCCAGTTGGTTTGTGGGGCCACAACTGGATCCACAGAAAAGAAATTTTTCCAGCACATGAGCAAAAAGGCTACATGCCTACAAGGGGTGACAGATTCCTTGACCCATGTAAAATGCTGCCACATAGCCGGACAACCCCCTTGCTTTTGGTTTTGAAATTCAAACTTGTTCCGGGTGTTCATGCTCATGGGGTTAGCCATGAAGTCACATCTAATCCGGTTGATCAGGTGATGTCGATTAGGGTGGGTCATCGGCCCTTGTTGAATAGGAAGGTCATTGGTGGTGTTTGACCAAAAGTAGTGGCGGCAGCCATTAATGGTTTATCTTTGTGCAGAGTTTTGCTATAAGTTTAAGGCAAGTGCTTGGCCGATTCGATCTTCGTCCAGTGAACTTCTTGCTAGCCGATGCGCTGATACGCAAGTAGACGGCAGCTCCCTATCAGCGAAAGATTTTTTCAAAGATGGCCAAGACTTAAAGGTGTTTTTCCAATGACCTAGGTTTTTGGGATTAGTAGCTGAAGGAATCCCGGTTGGTTTCAACCAGTAAGGAAATGCGGTGGGTTCAAGATGGGCGCGATTGGGCGAGGAAATAGTGTGTTTGATGCGAAAGACTTGGAATTGCGACTTTGATGCAAAAGGTGCTATAAAATCCAGAAGCGTGAAAAAGAGAAAGCGGTATAAGACAGGAAGAAAATCAATCTATTGAGAAGAAGGAAGGATCTGGCCGATTAGAATTTACCTCAGCGTATTCGTTGTTGACGCCCCGAAGGGCGGTGGAGGAAGAATAAGCTGGCGGGCGGAGACTCGTCGAGAGGGTAATCGCCGGAGAGTCGCTTTGCGGTCGGAGAAGTCGCCGGAGAAAGAAAGGGGAATTAGGTTTTTGCTTAAGGCGGTGAAACGAAAGTTACGGTGTGAGGTTCTCGAGGGTGACGTTTTTAAATATTTAAAGCACGGCGGTAACGGTCGAAACGGTAAATGTGCGAAAACTTACCGAGTCCGGCTTATAGGCAATCCGGAACATTACGGCGGAATATCCGATTTGGGGGGCAATGGTGTTTAACAACCAAATTTTGGTTAAGTATTCGTACAGGAAAGGGGATCTGATCGGAGAGAGTTGGAGGCGGAACCGAGTTCTTGAACAGAGCAAGAATCAGCTAGAGTCTGATCGGCTACGGCTAGATCGGCTAGGTTTAAGTTTAAGTAAAGCTGATTATTGTTTGATTCTGACAATACGACTTTGTGGCTGATATTGGGCTCGGTTGATGTCTTCAAGATGATCTGCCCTGACGCATGGATAGGGTCTTGGGAAGGTAATTGTATTATTAATTATGGATTATTTATGTATATTCTTATAAGATAAGCGGGGCAAGAGTTCCGGCAGAAGACTTGTGATATTTTTAGAGTTTGTTAGAGATATCGGTCGTGGCCGGTACAAGGGCATTCTTGTAATTCTTCAGGTATAAATAGACCCGAACCCTATGTATAAAGACACACACATTAAATACAATTCGTCCGCGCATCGCACTTTTTTCTTTTGTTTATTTCGACGAGTTTTGCTTTCCGGGTTAGCTGCATCGGTTTCGATCTCAACAAGAGGTAAAACTCGTTATGATGAATTATGTTCTCTTAGGATTAGTGCTTACAATCTTCATGACACTGCTAATCTCGTTTATATAATTCGTCAAGTTATCATATATCTAATATGAATTCTTACAATGTTTTAATTTAATCTACTACAGGCTAATATCTGCATGCAAAGACAGCCGATTAGGTTAGATGCATTTGACGTTGTTTGATTATATAAGATATCTACCACTCTATCAAATCTTCTAGCGCTTGATTGTCTAGATATTGTTCTTCTTTTATACTTAATGCTGCAGTCAGTTAAGTTTGATCTATTAAGTCGGCTTAATTCAATCCTAGCCTGCCTTTTACGTTGCTGATTAGAGTAGCATCGAGTTTCAGCCGATCGTTGATTTAACTATTCTTTATCACTACAAGCATGATTGACATGTTAAATCTGCCCTTTATGTCAAGATATTATTGGCATTCACGTATATTAAGCTCTGTTTTGGTATATTTTTGCTTGTTTTTAATATCTTAATATAGAGTAAGTATGCGGAGTATTAGCGATACATGCTAGATTTATCTGATTCGCTATGCTATAAATGTATATACTCTGTTATTAACATATATTTTCGATCTAAGTGATTTAATACTGTCTCGCTTGACGACAGATCTATCCCAATCACTTAATTTAAGTATATGTCGATATACAGAATCTATATATTGTTAATATTCTACAGCCGATCGAATAGATTTAGTTCTTTTTTTCTATTCCAAATTGCGATCGATCTATATATGAAAATCGGCTCAACGCAAATGATATGTCTCGGCACGCAGCCGGTCGGCTATCATTTGTAGATTTAACTACGTTTCCTTTTTGTCTTTATTTCTTTGTTGTTGCGGATCAAATCAACTGGCACGCCTCACACATCGAAGGTGAGTTTTGGGACCTGCATGGAGTTAAGCAGATCTCCCAGGCTCCGTTGTTTTTCGTCAACAGTTTTTGCAAAAAGAAATAGCTAAACTCGCTAAGCGGAGCGATTATTAGAGATCAAAATAGCCTTCTATGCCGATTTAGATTGATATGAGAATCATACCCGTCTCGGTGGGCAAACGGAAGGTTTTCAGGACCAAACCTACAAGAGGTGTGAAGCCTCTCGCAGCGGGGCGGGACGTTTACGGCCAACTGACAAGATGGACTAAAACTAGGGTAAAATAAAGAAAAACATAGTAAAAGAACGATTCAAGTAGATTGTTTCGGGGTTTTACAATGACGGCCTTGGTCTTAAATAGGGGTTTGGTCTTGCCCTCTACAGGTCGTTCTCGACACGTTAACTCGGATAGAACAAAGACAAAGACGAAACTGCCTTTCCGAGCAAGAAACCCGAGACCCGACGAAAACATACTCGGACTCGACCCTGTCGGTCCTGAACCGCCCATGTACCTGCGGTTCTACCAGCCCTGTGAAGGAACCCGACACTTTCCAAACTTTGGCCAATTTCCTTCTATTTTCGTCCATAGGTGCCAATTTGGGTGTAAAACAGTATTTCGTCGAAATGTCAAAGATCTGAAGGGTCTACAACTGGTTTTCAACGAGGTGTTAGGATAGGAATGGCACATAGGACGTTAGGGTGGATATCTTAGACGATGTCGGGTCAAGCACGTCGCCTAACGGCCGTTAAGCGTAGGCTGGCGGGCCGGCGACCCGTGGACTGCCGATGGAAGTTTCCTTGGCGATTTAAGACCTTGATAAACTTTGCCTTCCAGGCATAGGAATCGAGCTAGTTTTTTTTGACGGCTGCAGAATCACGGGCCTCAACCCTAGAGAGACTGGATTCGGAGAGGTGGAGCCCCGCAGAGACTTTTTCTAGAAACCACTTACCATAGTAGGCCACGCAGCAGCGGTTGTTCGGCGAAACGCTTGAATATCTGAGGGTCCCAAACTGGTTTCCGACGAGGTGGTCAGTATAGGAATGGCACATAGGACGTTAGGTGGATAGATTAGATGTGTCCGGTGTCAAGCGCGTCGACCTAACGCAACCGTTAAGGTAGGCTGGCGGGCGAAGACTGTGGACTGGCAGATGGAGATTCTGGGCGATTAATTAAAACCTTGATAACATTGGCTTCCGGTCATGGAATCGGAGCAAGGTTTTTTTGACGGCTGCAGAAATCACGGGCCTCACCCTGGAGGGAACTGGATTTGAGAGGTGACCCCCAGAGGTTTTTTTCTATGAAATAGACTACCACAGGCCACGAAGCAGCGGTTGTTTCGGCGAACGGCGGAATATCTGCGGGTCACCAACTGGTTTTCCACCAGGGGTTAGTATAGGAATGGCACATTAGGACGTTAGGGTGGATAGATTAATGATGTGGTGTCAAGCGCGTCGACTAACCCCGCTGTTTCAGGGGCTTGGCTGGCTGAGACTGTGGACCTGCAGATGGAGAATTCTGGGTGAAATTAAAACATGATAACATTGGCCTTCCGGTCATGGAATCGAGATAGGTTTTTTTTGACGGTTGCGAATCACGGGGCATCACCTGGAGAACTGGATTTGGAGAGGTGGACCCCTAGAAGGTTTATCTAGAAATGAACTTACAATAGGCCACGAAGCAGGCGGTTGTTTCGCGAAGTCGAATATCTTGAGGGTCCACACGTTTTCAAACGAGGTGTTAGTATGGAATGGCGCACTAGGACGTTAGGGTGGATAGATTTAGACGTATGTCGGTGTCAGGCAGTCGACTAACCGCGCCGGTAAGGTAAGGCTGGCGGGTGAGACTGTGGACTCGCAGATAGAGATTCTGGGCGAATTAAACGTTGATAAATTGGCTTCCGGTCATAGGAATCGGACCTAGGTTTTTTTTTTTTTACGGCTGCAGAAATCCTGGGCCTCACCTGGAGAGACCTGGATTTGGAGAGGTGGACACCAGAGGTTTTTCTAGAAATGCTTACCATAGGCCACGAAGGGCAGGGTTGTTTCGGCGAACGTCGAATATCTGAGGGTCCACAAACTGGTTTCCACCGCCGAGGTGGTTTAGTATAGGAAATGGCCATAGGAATGTTAGGGTGGATAGATTAGACGATGTCGGTGTCAAGCGCGTGCGACTAACGCAGCGTAAGGTAGGGCTGGCGGGCGAGACCTGTGGACCTGCAGAGGAAGAATTCTTGGGCGAAATTAATACCAATGATAACTTGCTTTGCCGGTCATGGAAACGAGCTAGGTTTTTTTTTTGAACGGCTACAGAAATCACTGGGCCTCACCGCTGGAGAGACTGGATTTGGAGAGGTGGACCCCAGCAGGTTTTTTTCTAGAATGACTTACATAGGCCCGAGCAGCGTTGTTTTCGCGCCGAAACGTCGAATAATGAGGGTCCACAACTGGTTCTCAGGAGGTGGTTAGTGTGGAATGGCACTCGGATTGTTAGGGGTGGATAGCTTAAGACCGATGTCGGTGTCAAGCGCGTTTGATACCGGCCGTTAGGTAGGCTGGCGGGCGCCACGCGTGAATGCAGACGGAGAATTATTGGGCGATATTTGAAACCTGTAACATTGCTACCGGTTCAATAGGAATCGAGCTGTTTTTTTACGACTGCAGAATCCGGGCCTCACCCTGGGGAGACTGGATTCGAGATGGTGGACACCCCAGGATTTTTTCTAGAAATGACTTACGCATAGGCCACCACGAAGCAGCGTTGTTTCCGGCGAAACGTCGAATATCTGAGGGTCCACAACATGTTCTTCAGGTGTGGTTAAGTGTAGAATGGCACATAGGACGTTAGGGTTGGATAGCTTAGACGATGTCGGTGTCAAGCGTGTCGCTTAACCGCGCGTTAGGTAGGTGGCGGCGCCACACGCGTGGAAATGCCAGATGGAGAAATTATGGGGATATTAAAAACCTTGATAACATTTGCCGACCGGTCATAGGAATCGAGGCTAGGTTTTTTTTTGACGGCTGCAGAATCACGGGCCTCACCTGGAGAGGCTGGATTTCGAGAGGTGACCCCAGAGATTTTTCTAGAAATGATTTACCATAGGCCACGAAGCAGCGGTTGTTTCGGCGAAACGTCGAATATCTGAGGTTCACAACAGGTTTCAAAGGAGGGGTGGTTAGTGTAGGATGGCACATACGACGTTAGGGTGGATAGTTAGAACGATGTCGGTGTCAAGCGTGTCAGCTTAACCGCGGCTGTTAGGTGGCTGCGGGCGCCACAGCGTGGAATGCAGATGGAGAATTATGGGCGATATTAAAACCTTGATAACAATTGCCTACCAGTATGGAATCGAGCTAGGGTTTTTTTCCAGCTGCAGAATCACGGCCCAACCCTGGAGAGACTGGATTTCGAGAGGTGGACCAGAGATTTTCTAGAAATGACCCCTTCATAGGCCTACGAAGCCAGGCAGTTGTTTCAGCGAAATGGTCGAAGATCTGAGGGGTCACAACTGGGTTTCCCAATCGCAGGTGGTTAGTAATAGATAAATGGCACATAAGGAACGTTTGGTGGAATAGATGTCAACGCCCAGAAATTTAGCCCAATTTTTCCAAGACTATTTTGTGTATTAAATCCCTGTCCAGGACCAGCAGGGCACACAAAACGCAAGTAAATATACAGTTCCGAACGTAATAAAACGTAAATACTTACAGAAGAGGCACTTAGTCTCACATCGAAAGAGAACGGCAGCAGCGGAAAAAGGCGATCCTAGCGGGTCTTCAGTACACTCCACAGGCAAAACTCAACTGGGGTCTGAGCTTGGTCTTACTAACTTCGTCTTCAGCTCAAAGCACTACCTCTGAAAGGGGAATAATTGGCAAGACTGAGTAACAACCACCGTACTCAGCAAGCCAACACCAACGATGCAGACGTGCAAGGGAATACAAGGAGGGGTTTGTGGCTATTTGCATAAAAGCAGTTTGTAAAATATTTTCATTGAGCAAGAACAGTAAAACAGTTGAGGTAATTAAAGTAATATTGAACGTCTCACTGTAAACGCTACACCCGTTTGAACAGGCCAATCCAACCCACCTGGACCACAGTGCATTGAGTCGATTTATTAAGTGGGATAATCACGGTGAATCTGGTCGATTCGCGCCATAAACCGCTGTGCACGGCTATTCGAATAGTTTTTACTCTGATCAAGAGGTGTACAACTGTACCCACAAAGACACAGCCCAGCGACCCGTTTACCGGCGTTGCCGACATGTCACACGACATACCGAAAGAGGCCCGTTGACAGGACCCTTCGCATAACCCGCTCATAACAAGCACGACCAACCCTCGGTTTCACCCTACTCGTTCCAGCGGGCAAACGGCAATCGCTCTCGTGCACTCGGTGAATTCGGAAGCGACAGAGGCCGTGCAGGGGATTACCCGCCCCGCTCCATCAGCCGCCCCTTGCCTGGATGCGTCGGCTAGAGGAAAGCTACACTACAAGCCCAGTCGTTGCCCACGCTGGCTTTTGTGGGTAAGTAAGATAAAGTTCTTCCAGGGGCCATCCGCGAACCGGTCTTAATTGCATGGTGGACTCGCAAAACCATGCACACCACAGCCCACCATTCAGTCGCATTTTTTAGTTGGATATTACGACCATGAAGCATGGCCGAATGTCTGAGCACGCAGCTCATTCTGATACTAAAAAGGTCTAATTTGTAATTATCCGTCAACTGAGCCTAGTGGTATTAAGCATGGCTAAGCAATATAGTTCTAGCTAGGTCACATAAGTAACATGATGAAGTAGTCGATTCATTACCCAAGGTTGACAAAGGAACAGATATAAGTAAACATGGCCACAAGCGAGCAGAATAGGTAAATCCCCGGATCCATGCTAATTGCAAAACATGTATAATTTTTTGTAAACGGTAAAACATTTATAAATTGGGAATCAACAATGCTCAGGGGATGTGTGACTTGCCTGCTTCTTCAACTGGATCTTCTGAAACTCTTATCCTTGACGACGCGATTCCTTACCGAAACGACGGGAACTACACGCTGGCAGCAAACGAGGAGAAAACTCTAAATAAAAACCAGGAAACAGTACATAAAAAGTAAACAAACATGTAGAGCTCAATTTAAGATGATTTGCAGTTGAACGCTCAATTCCGGAGGTCGAATGAATTAGATATGAATTTTAGAAGTTTGAGCATTTTAATGGATTTCTATAATTATTAAAGATTATGACGCATTATGCATTTATTTTTCAAAGAAAAGAGGTTGCTGACGTCATCCAAGGGGGAGGGCGGCGCGGCAAGCGGGCCACTGGTCAGCAGCACAAGGGCGCCGGTCCACCGTGGCCCGGGACCCCGAGGCGGTCCACCGTCGTTCCACGGGAACGACGGTCCGGATGCGGCCCAAGCCGATCGGCCGCGGCCAGGGGGCGGGGGCTGCAGGGCAACAAGCACGCACAAGCCGGCCTATAGCTGAGCCATGGCGGCGGCGGCAGCGCGGCTCAACCGGCGACGAAACGGCCCGCAAGGGCGACGGCGCGGGGAGGCGGCAGCCGCATGCCGGGCGGCCGGGCGGCGCACGCTGGGAAGCGGCGGCGCGGCGGCGGTAAGGTGAGAGCGGCAGCCGGCTGCCCGGCACACCCGGCAGGGGCGCGGAGCGCGCGGCGGTGCGACCCGGTCGGACGGCCCACCGGCGACGGGCGGCGCGTCGCGAGCAGGCACGGGAGGTGGCCGACGAAGGGGAGGAAGGGGAAGAGGGAGGGGAAGTGCTCACCGAGCGGCATGAACGCAAACGGCGGCGTTTACGGGCAAGGAACGGCGGCGGGGGCTCCTCGGAGACTGGCGCGACGGAGCTCCGGCGAGGAGCGTCGCTGCGGAAGGGCGGACTGGGCTCGGCTCGGTCCTGAGGAAAAATCAAGGAGGGGCTATAGGGAGGTGAGAACTGGTGCGAGGTAAATTGAAACGACTGCGACCACGACAATACGAGG
>CM020181.1:16458788-16493291 GCA_009805545.1 Oryza longistaminata
GATCGTCAACGCTTCTCCCAAATCGTAGTTATCACAACTCACCGAAAGATCGGGCCAACAACAGCCTTGAGTGTCGAGAGGAACTCAGGGTTCATCACCGCGCCCTCGGGTGCGGCTGACGCGTGGGGCCCACGGCGCCGGCCGGTGTGAGCCGGGTGCACCCGGTCCACCGTGGACCGTGAGACTGCCGCGTGGGTCCCACTCCCGTGGACCCGGTTCGCGCGCCCTCTCCCCCGGCTGACGCAATAAATCCCTTTTAAATTAAAATTTAAATGAAGAAATTCGTAAATATTCATTTAAAGAGCATATAAACTTCAAATGGCCATAACTTGGCCATTTGAACTCGGAATTGGACCGTTCAAGTCTCTAATTTTTCCTTAAGTCAAGAACCCATTTTTGTGCTTTGTTCCTGCTTGTTATATGGAGTTTATTAGAGTAAAAGCCCTTTTCTTTTCCGTTGGTCGTGTAGACGCTGCAGCTTCGGAAGATCCGCTCTTCGTGGAGGTTGAAGCCGATGTTTGGGAAAGCGAGCAAGGCAAGTATCACCTGGACATATTGGAATGGTTGGATTATTGTGGAATTGGATGTACACCTCCCCCTCTATTCAAAACCCTTAAAATGGTTTTAGGCTGGGCTCGGGGTGCATGGTTTTGTTAGTAGCACCTCGGCCACCTAAGGACCGGTCTTCGGGCCTCTGTTGCAAAGCACTACCGTACTTCCACATGTCTAGTGGGTAAGGCTTAGTTTGTGGCTCAGTTTGGTTATAAACAAAAGTACACGGATGGGGATGGACGAAGTCGGGGGTCGATGGACATTTCTAGGACAAATGAAGGCTACACGGGCTGCGGTCCGGTAGTCGAGATGTCATGGCACAGGGCTGGTGTCTTGCTGCTAGGGGCTCAATTCTGCCTGCCTGTCCGGGGGTTCCGGCCGTAGGTGGATTGGGTCGGTACTCTTGTCTATGGCTAGGATGGGTTGGAAACTATGTCATGTCTTCCGTCCATATGCCGTGGTGGTATGTGGCACGTGGTTGCACGTGAGGAAGACGTGTCTTGTGGGTAAAGATGTACACCTCTGATCAGAGTATAACCTATTCGAATAGCCGCGCCCTCGGTTATGGGCAAGCCTAGCAATGTACCCAAGTTAGTGGTTTAATTCTTAAAATTTGCTTAACAACTAAAATATGGAATGGTTGGCCTGGGTTGGCTTGGGGCGAGCTGGGACCCAGGTCCGGTTGCTAGTTCGGTCCGAATCATCGTAGGCCTTGGGTTAAGGCAGGTTTGTGTGGGTCCACGGCCTTGATTAATAATATTGTATAACGCTAGGATCGTGTTTACAAAATAGCTTTGGGCAACTAAGTGACTTTTAAATGCTGTTTACTGCAAAACTTAACCCCTATTATTATCCCCTTGTACCCCCTTGCATTAATCATGCATCTGCCGGTGTGGCTTGCTACTGTGGTTGTACTCATTCTTGCTCTATCTTTCCCCCCTTCAGTAAGAGAAGCTTTGGAGAAGAAGTCTTAGGTGGAGTCCTGGCTTATACCCCAATTGAGTGCCTGTGAAGATGGAGCCGTAGGCCCGCTAGTCCGCTGCTGTTTATTTTTGATTGTCAGGCCTGAAGTGCCTTTGTAATAATGTAGATATTATCGATATAATAAAGATGCGCCTTTTGTATCATGTTTGTTTGGTGTACCCCGGCTTTTCCTGGGACGGGGATTAATACACTAGCGTTCGGGAAAATGCAAATTTTCTCGGTCGCGACACATACTCGTCTAGCCGAAGCATTGTGGTCTTATCGGATGGTGTCACGTCCGGAATTTCTATCCAAAATTCTAAACGCTTACATGTGTGTAAACCCTCGTCCAGGAATCAGCCGAGGCACACATTAACAAATTGATAATAGAGTACAATTTCTATTCTAATATAAGCGACTATAATGTCATTAAAGAGGTAGATAGTTCCTCTCAACTCTAGACTCAACTCTAGCTCAAGCAACCATCCGACCATACTAAGGACAAGATACGAATCAATGCACAACTCTGCACTCTGAAAACATACTCAAAAGCTGAATGATTTTTTTCTTTCTTGGTGCGGCTTTTTTTAAGCACCTTTCTGCCTTTTCTTTATTTCATTATTCTTTTTTTTACTTTTTTTTCAACAAAAACTGACCACTAACCTTGAACAGGGACTCAAATGTAAATATGAATATTATAGGGACTAAAATGCAAAGTGCAAAACTAAAATTGGATCATCTCAAAAATGGATTGCTCATATCATGTAGGTTCCGTTTTTATACAAATATCTCAAATCCGCTACTTAACAATTCTATAACGAAAAATACAGATAGTCACAGATAGATCTGATCCGATCCGGAGTCTCTCCTCATACGCACACAGTACTCCCCTCACGCGCGCGCACAGTGCAACACAGGAGCTCTAGAAATCGAATAACTCCCAAACCGTTGGATAAAAATTTCTCCAAAATACAAAAAGGGAAACCCGACGACGAGACGATTCAATTTTTCAAGGTCCCGGCAACAACTGACGGGAAGAAAAACTGGACCCAAAACTGACGTACAACTCACACACTTTGAGTGATGCACCCTAGACCTAAGTGATGAACAGATGCAATACTCAAAACTAAAAATTAAATCTAAAACTAAAACAGCACTCGACACGACGATGCAACCTAGAATTCAACAAAGTAAAATCTAATAGAACAATGCAATGGCTCAAATTGTCTAGGTAAAGAATAAATATTTTTGTGTGGTAATTTTCTGGTTATGGGAAGATAAATTACCTAACGGGCAACCGCGCTCTGATACCAACTGATGGGGGATGTTAGGTCCCGATCTTCCGATAGGTATTGATAAACATTCGATTTGGGCGGAGTCGCGAGACAACTCGATCCAGCTTCTGAACGAACACGCTACTGAGCCCCGCAATCGTAGCACCACGTCTCCTCTGGTTATCAACCGTGCCGAAACCCGGTTGACCTTGCCGAGAAGGCTACTCCCGGCATGCGAATCGAAGAACACAAGCAAGATAGATTGCAACCAAATTGCATATGAATGATTAAGCACACGAATTTGGGGTTTCACAAACCGATCTAGCGGCGAAACTGTTCTTGACAGAATAATCTAAGCAAAACCCAACTCTAAACGATGACGGCTACAGAATAAATGTGATTAGGGACGTCCTAGGGTTGCCCTAGGGCGCACACCCCCTTGGGCTAAGACCACGACACAATTACAAGGCCCAAAACCCAAATCAGATTCGGACTGGATGATGTACGTCGCTAGTTTTGCAGATTGCCGGCAGCTTGGTAGGAATTTTGACACTGGACCAAAACCATCTGAAAGTAGACTCCATAAGCTTTCCAATAAGTACTCATGGGCCCCGAATCCGAATCCGAATCCGAATCAGCGGCTAGGTCCGTTTGAAGATGATGCTGTCAGGAGGCCCGAATCCGAATCCAAAACGTGTACAACTTGATCTCTTGTCTTCTAAGGGCCAAAAGTGACGTGGTGAGGTAGAAGTATACTTGGAGAAGGTCTTGGTTTGGTCCCTAATCAACTTCTTCAATCATCCATGCATTCCTTATGCTCGGTCTCTTTTCTTTCGCCCAAGCAGGTACCACTGCGAACGAAAACTCACGAAACTCAATGTGTAGCAACGTTTGTTCAAATATATAACACGTAAATCTAATATAGAACATATGCACCTTTGGTTGATTAATAGATATGGTAGTCATGGTTATATCCGAGCTAGTTGTGTCCTCATCAAACACCGTAGGTAGCCGCTCCCTGTCGCTATGCTAAGTCGCCATGCGGTTACAACAGGCATGCCCCTCTATTTATAAGAGATCATAGGATAGAGTCCAACTCATACTTTGGTCCTAATACATATTACAACTCCAAGTCCTAAACTGTAACCGACTATGTACACATATTCGACACTGTCTCTCACTAGTAAATCCTCTCTACCCTTAGCCAATCTTAGCTTCGTGTCCTTAGACGAACCTGGTGAAGAGCCGACACACACGTTCCCTGTGGAAATCGATACCTTGGAATACTCCTGGGTGAAGTAATACATCGGTATTTTCCGTGCGCTTGCGGATTTTATCTGTGAGTTTAAGAAATACGAACACACACGCATGAATGTTCTCCACACGAAGGGAAATGGGACATATGAGTTTCCTCGCTCAATATGTGTTCGATGGTAATGAGTTAGGGTTCGGAAGCATGATCTTCAAATGTTTAAGAAGACTGTCGAAGCTACTATCAAACCATCCAAATATCGCCTTCAACCTCATAAGTTCAAGAACTTACCATAATATTAGGAACTCACAATCACGGCCCTTTGACTTATCATTCAAAACATCCTTCGCAGCCTTCTTCAAAGCTTTAAAATTATCTAAACCTCTAGCCGACCCAACTAGCACCTCCAGATCTGCATGGCATACCATTTTCTCTAGATCAATATTGTCTTCACCACAACCATCCGTGTAATCCATGTCTTCAACATCCGGCCGATCTTCTTTTTCATCGGGTCGATCTTCGTCATGTTCGCCATGATGTGTCCATATAACGTAGTTATCCATAAATCCGCGACTCACTAAGTGTTCCATTACTTTTGTAAGATATGCCCATAACATTTCATTCTTACAGTTAGCACATGGACAATAGATCCACCTCTTATTGTTTTTCTCAGCATGCACCTTAACAATATCAATAAATTTAGATACTTCTTCCATATATGGCGGAAAATACCTCGGCGAATGATACATCCATTAGAGCATGTCCATATCTCTGCAATAATTACAATTATAACTATATTAGTGTCATAGGCTCTTCGGACCTTCTATTATAATTAAGAGATGAAATGAATAATTCAAGTCATCAAACAAGCATAAGGAAATATCCGACGCCTCGAGAGAGGAATATTGGAGACATTGCTGGGCCTTTAGCCTGTCAGTCAACTTCAGCCTGAGATGTGCCCGTCAAACCACTCGAAGGCGGCGACCCGATGTGTTACACATTCAAGAGACTTGACAAAAATGGCTAAAGATCTACAACATCTCAAATATTACTCATGTGATTCTAGTTCCTAGGATGTGCACTATATTCACACTTTCATCTCAAGCATGTTTATACATAGCAAACACAAATAAGATGAAAGCGATTATAAACTACATCTACTTTAGTTACATTGGCCGACCGGCCAAATAAATAATAGAACAGCGGAAGCTTGTCTACCCAATCCACAAGCAAACCGACTAGGGGTTTACCCCATTAAGTTCAAGTCCTTGAAGAAGCAGTCGAATACCCGCATCACTCAAAGACTAAATCTAAAACCTGCAAGCAAAAGGTTAATTCAACAACAAGAGTCAGCACATTATTAGAAATAATGTACTGGCAAGCACCAAGACAAACCTAACACCCTACTTGCAAGGCATATAATCAAGGAAGGCATAATATGGTTCTTTTAGCATAAAGCAAGTTTTATTTGCATAAAACATTTTCAAATCAGATTTGCTTTCAAATAAATTTCAGCAAGCTAGCATTTTAGCATATGGGCATCAAAGTAGATATTAATCATGTGTAAATATGCACCTCATTGCCATCCATGGCAGGAAGGAGATCATTCTCAAATCTCATCACAATTTGAAGGTAAATTTCAGCTTTTAGAAGAATAAACACAAGTCTATACTCAATACATATCCACACGCCGCTCAAGACCGCGAGCACGGCTAATCGATTAGTTTTTACTCTGCAGAGTTTGTACACTTCACCCACATGATACGAAATAATAATCATGCAAGAGCATGGCACGCGATACATAAGTACTCGATTTATTACCCGCAACAAAGCTTTTCCAAAATTCATGATTTAGCCTTACACCAGCATGATACGTGTTACTCCATCCTAAGCCATACTCGATATATGACCTAGAACCGTTAAGTGGCGGGCACACGCCTTTAACATAAAACAACGGGAACCCACCATGTGGCTCAATAACATTGTATTGGATACGCTTAGTCACCTAAACTACCACGTCGGGGTAAATAGGAAGCTCCTCTAAATTATACGAACTCATACACACGGGCCTACCAGAATGTAAGGCTAAACCATAAATAATTTACTAAGCTTGGGCTATCCCATACTAGCACATGTGGTTGTACTGTATACGAAATGAACTGACATTGAGTGAAGTCCTTAGGTCGGTTTGGGCACACACTCCCCCTATCGGTACACAACTAATCACCATATGTGTACCACATGAGGCCCAAACCTAAAATCCATGTTTTCCATCATTTTATTTGTCAAATACTTCATTTATTCATCTCTATCCAGAATCTTAATAAAATCATTTTAAATTAGATCTTCTCTTCTAGGCTTTTAAAATTATTTCTAATAATTCCAATTAAACAACAATTTATAAATTTAGGGATTTTTAGGGTGTGACAAACCTACCCCCCTTAAACAGAATCTCGTCCTCGAGATTCGGAAGAACTGGCGAAAAGATGCGGATGAGCTGACTTTAATTCATCTTCTCGTTCCTAGGTAGATTCTTCTTCCGAGTGATTACTCCATTGGACCTTGCAAAAACGGATAACTCGATTCCTGGTTCTTCTCTCATCTGTCTCCAAGATACGGATTGGTTTCTCAACACATGTCAGATCCTCTTGGACTTCTATCTGTTCAAGATTAGCTTCTTTAGTGGGTACCCTTAAACATTTTTTCAACTGTGACACATGGAACACATTATGAACACCTGCCAAAGATTGGGGTAACTCCAACTCCCAAAGATTGGGGTGCCAATTTTCCTTTGGTGTGAAAACGATGAACCCCTCGAAGAGGCTTGACATGAAGGTACACATGATCTCCTTCCTCAAAACTTAAATCCCTGCGGCTATTGTCGGCATAACTCTTATGACGAGACTGAGCTATACGCAATCTTTCTTGAATGATCTTTACCTTCTCTTCTGCTTCCCTCAGGATATCGGTTCCGAAAACCTAATGTTCTCCCGTTTGATCCCACAACAGCGGAGTGCGGCACTTCCGACCATACAGTGCTTCATAAGGAGCCATTTGAAGACTAGCTTGATAACTGTTGTTGTATGAGAATTCCGCGTAAGGCATATTCTTATCCCAACTTCCACCGAAGTCTAAAGCACAAGCTCTCAACATGTCTTCCAAAATCTGATTTACCCTTTCAGTTTGTCCGTCAGTCTGCGGATGATAAGCGGTACTGAAGTTCAGCTTGGAACCCATCTCTTCCTGAAGCTTCTTCCAAAACTTTGAAGTAAACTAGCTACCTCGATCAGACACTATTTTCTTAGGCACACCGTGCAAACACACAATCCTTGCCATATACAATTCCGCCAAACGACTTCCGGAATATGTGGTCCTCACCGGAATGAGATGAGCCACTTTGGTAAGTCTGTCGACTATCACCCAAATAGAGTCATGGCCTGATGATGTTCTGGGTAGACCGGTGATGAAATCTATTCCTATTTCCTCCCACTTCCATTCTGGTATCTTTAACGGCTGCAGCAAACCTGCGGGTTTCTGATGTTCTGCCTTGACTCGCTGACAAACATCACACACAGCTACATACTCTGCTATCTCACGCTTCATACTTGCCCACCAAAATTTCTCCTTGATATCTTGGTAAATCTTGGTACTACCAGGGTGAATAGAGTATAAAGTGTCGTGAGCTTCCTTCAGAATTGCATCTTTCAACTCCTTGTTCTCTGGGACACAGATTCTCTCGCCCAACCATACGGTTCCTTGCTCATCTTCCAAATACCCGATAGCCTTTCCTCTTCCAAAAGAGAAAAGGAAGAGGAGATCGAGGAGATTGTTTCCCCTCAATCAATTCGACCGGAGGAGGAAAGTGGCGGCTTTTATGTTGGAATTTATTTTTTTTAAATTAGATCTTTTCTTCAAGGCTTTTAAAATCATTTCTAATAATTCCAATTAAGCAAAAATTTATAAATTTAAGATTTTTAGGGTGTGACAAACCTACCCCCTTAAACAGAATCTCGTCCTCGAGATTCGGAAGAGCTGGCGAAGAGGTGCGGATGAGCTGACTTTAATTCATCTTCTCGCTCCCAGGTAGCTTCCTCTTCCGAATGATTACTCCACTGGACCTTGCAGAAACGGATAACCCGATTCCTGGTTCTTCTCTCATCTGTCTCCAGGATACGGATTGGTTTCTCAACATATGTCAGATCCTCTTGGACTTCTATCTGCTCAAGATTAGCTTCTTCAGTAGGTACCCTTAAACACTTTTTCAACTATGACACATGGAACACATTATGAACACCTGCCAAGGATTGAGGTAACTCCAACTGATAGGCGACCTCACCTCTTCTACTGACAATCTTATAAGGTCCCACAAAACGCGGTGCCAATTTTCCTTTGGTGTGAAAACGATGAACTCCCCGAAGAGGCGTGACACGAAGGTACACATGATCTCCTTCCTGAAAACTTAAATCCCTTCGGCGATTATCAGCATAACTCTTATGACGAGACTGAGCTATACACAATCTTTCTTGAATGATCTTTACCTTCTCTTCTGCTTCCCTCAGGATATCGGTTCCGAAAACCTAATGTTCTCCCGTTTGATCCCACAACAGCGGAGTGCGGCACTTCCGACCATACAGTGCTTCATAAGGAGCCATTTGAAGACTAGCTTGATAACTGTTGTTGTATGAGAATTCCGCGTAAGGCATATTCTTATCCCAACTTCCACCGAAGTCTAAAGCACAAGCTCTCAACATGTCTTCCAAAATTTGATTTACCCTTTCAGTTTGTCCGTCAGTCTGCGGATGATAAGCGGTACTGAAGTTCAGCTTGGAACCCATCTCTTCCTGAAGCTTCTTCCAAAACTTTGAAGTAAACTAGCTACCTCGATCAGACACTATTTTCTTAGGCACACCGTGCAAACACACAATCCTTGCCATATACAATTCCGCCAAACGACTTCCGGAATATGTGGTCCTCACCGGAATGAGATGAGCCACTTTGGTAAGTCTGTCGACTATCACCCAAATAGAGTCATGGCCTGATGATGTTCTGGGTAGACCGGTGATGAAATCTATTCCTATTTCCTCCCACTTCCATTCTGGTATGTTTAACGGCTGCAGCAAACCTGCGGGTTTCTGATGTTCTGCCTTGACTCGCTGACAAACATCACACACAGCTACATACTCTGCTATCTCACGCTTCATACTTGCCCACCAAAATTTCTCCTTGATATCTTGGTAAATCTTGGTACTACCAGGGTGAATAGAGTATAAAGTGTCGTGAGCTTCCTTCAGAATTGCATCTTTCAACTCCTTGTTCTCTGGGACACAGATTCTCTCGCCCAACCATACGGTTCCTTGCTCATCTTCCAAATACCCGATAGCCTTTCCTCGTCTCATATTCTTCTTAATCTCTTGGATATCAGGATTATTGACTTGAGCTTCTCTAACCTGGTCAATGAGAGTGGGCTTCGCTTCTAATGCTGCAACGAAACCTCTACTGACAATTCCCAAATTCAATCTTTCAAATTCCTTGCATAATTCCCATGGCAACTGTCGTCCTTCCGTAGCATTGCAATAGCCTTTCCTGCTGAGAGCATCTGCTACAACATTAGCCTTTCCGGGATGATAATGGATTCCCATGTCATAATCCTTAATCAATTCCAACCATCTCCGTTGTCTCATGTTCAGATCCGGCTGGGTGAAGATATACTTCAAACTCTTGTGATCCGTATACACCTCCATACGCGTACCGAATAGATAGTGACGCCAAATCTTCAACGCATGAACCATTGCGGCTAACTCAAGATCATGAGTAGGGTAGTTCTTCTCATGCGGACGTAACTGACGAGATGCATAGGCAATCACCTTCCCATCTTGCATCAGAACGCAACCTAACCCAAGCTTAGATGCATTGCAATACACTTGGAAACCCTTCTTTGGATCAGGCAAAATCAAAATGGGTGCTGATATTAAGTGACTTTTCAACTCTTGAAAACTCTGCTCGCACTCTTCTGACCACTTGTACTTCACATCTTTCTGAAGCAGTCGTGTCATGGGCTTAGCAATCTTGGAGAAATTTTCTATAAACCTCCGGTAATAGCCTGCAAGACCCAGGAAACTACGAATCTCTGAGACTGTCTTCGGTTGTTTCCAGTTGGTTACGGATTCCACATTACTAGGATCAACGGCAACACCTCTGGCTGAGATGACGTGACCAAGGAACTTTACTTCGGACAACCAAAATTCACATTTGCTAAACTTGGCATACAATTGATGCTCTCGTAGCTTCTCCAATGCAAGGCGAAGATGTTCTTCGTGCTCTTCTTTGGTTCGGGAGTAGATAAAAATGTCATCAATAAAGACTACCAAGAACTTGTCCAGGTATTCCATAAACACCTTATTCATCAAGTTCATGAAGTAAGCGAGGGCATTGGTAAGTCCAAAAGACATAACAGTGCATTCAAACAACCCATATCGAGTGGTAAAAGCCGTCTTAGGTATATCCTCCTCTTTGATCCTCAACTGGTGATATCCTGATCGAAGATCGATCTTGGATGTCACGACCGGAAATAACCCAACGGGCGTTCCTTACGTGCGTGTATTATTCCTTGTCCCAGGAGGTAAGGTACACCAAAAGTTGATACAATTCAGAGTTTAACAAATGGAAGCGTAAATAGTTAATTTATTACATGGGCAGCGAAGGCCCAGCACACACGAAGACAAACGAAAAACAGCAGAAGACTAGGACGACGACCACAGGTGCTTAACGGCAGGCACGAGCTAGACACCAAAGCCTTCATCTTCTAGGAACTCCTCTTCTGGGTTTGGGAAAAATTGAGCAAGACTGAGTACAACCACCGTACTCAACAAGACACACCCACGAGTGCAGAATAAATGCAAAGGAGTACAAGGGACTTATAATATAGGGGGTTAGGGTTTGCAGTAAACAGCATTAAAAGACACTTAGTTGCTCAAATCTACTTTGTAAACATGATCCTAGAGCTATACAATATTATTAATCAAGGCCGTGGACCCACGCGAACCTGCCTTAACCCAAGGCCTACGATGATTCAGACCGAACTGGCAACCCGACCCTAGGTCCCAGCTCATCCCAAGCCAACCCAGGCCAACCATTCCACATTTTAGTTGTTAAGCAGGTTTTAAGAATTTAAAACACTAACTTGGGTACATTACTAGGCTTGCCCATAACCGAGGGCGCGGCTATTCGAATAGGTTATACTCTGATCAGAGGTGTACATCTTTACCCACAAGACACGTCTTCCTCACGTGTAACCACGTGCCACATACCACCACGGCATATGGACGGAAGACATGACATAGTTTCAACCCATCCTAGCCATAGACAAGAGTACCGACCCAACCCACCTACGGCCGGAACCTCCGGGACAGGTAGGCAGGACTGAGCCCCTAGCAGCAGGACACCAGCCCTGTGCCAGACATCTCGACTACCGGGCCGCAGCTCGTGTAGCCTTCATTTGTCCTAGAGATGTCCATCGACCCCCGACTTCGTCCATCTCCATCCGTGTACTTTTGTTTATAACCAGACTGAGCCACAAACTAAGCCTTACCCACTAGACATGTGGAAGTACGGTAGTGCTTTGCAACAGAGGCCCGAAGACCGGTCCTTATGTGGCCGAGGTGCTACTATCAAAACCATGCACCCCAGCCCAGCCTAAAACCATTTTGAGGTTTTGAATAGAGGGGGAGGTGGTCATCCATTCCACAATAATCCAACCATTCCATAATGTCCAAGTGATATGAATATTCCCAAAGTCTAGAGTTATAAAACCACCTAATGTTGCCTAATTAATCAGCGAAGCATCTACCTAATTCATACTAGTGGAACCATGAATAGAGTGCCCACTAGTTGGGGTTTTGTTTATTCTAGGGTGAACAAGGTAATAATAACAATAACAATAATAATAGGTCATAACAAAGGTAAATAGGCATGGCTAAATAAAACAGTGATAAGCGGGATTTAAATAAAGCGATATATCATAATTTAAATCAAAGTAATTTCACAAAGTGGAATCCAATATGTTCAAAGATGATGTGACTTGCCTTGCTCGCTTTCCCAACGTCGGCTTCAACCTCCACGAAGAGCGGATCTTCCGAAGTTGCAGCGTCTACACGACCAACGGAAAAGAAAAAGGCTTTTACTCTAATAAACTCCATATAACAAGCAGGAACAAAGCACAAAAATGGGTTCTTGACTTCTTAAGAAAAAATTAGAGACTTGAACGGTCCAATTCCGAGTTCAAATGGCCAAGTTATGGCCATTTGAAGTTTATATGCTCTTTAAATGAATATTTACGAATTTCTTCATTTAAATTTTAATTAAAAATGGATTTATTGCGTCAGCCGGGGAGAGGGCGCGCGGACCGGGTCCACGGGAGTGGACCCACGCGGCAGTCTCACGGTCCACGGTGGACCGGGTGCACCCGGCTCACACCGGCCGGCGCCGTGGGCCCACGCGTCAGCCGCACCCGAGGCGCGGGCGGCTGACGGCCGGGCCCCACGCGGCAGCCGCTAGCGCGCCCGGAGGCGGCCACGTCGGCGCGGCCGGGGGAGGCGGCGCGCCCGCGCCCCTATGGTCGCCGCGGCGGCCAAGCACGGCGGAGCGGCGGCCGAGAGAGGGGAGGGAAGGGGGAAAGAGCGGCGGTCCACGGCTCACCCGGGCGACGGCGACGACGGAAACGGCGACCGAGCGGAGGAAGGCGGCGGCGCGGCTCGGGTGACGGGGTCGGCGGGCTCCGGCGGTCGGCGACCGAAACGGAGGGTGGACGAGGCCGGCGAGGATGCGGCGAAGCCGAAGGAGGCGGCGCCGAGGTGGGGAGGTCCGGGGCGACACGGCGCGGACGGAGCTCGGCGGCGACGGCGGAGAGAAAGAGCGACGGCGCGAGCTCGATCCGGCGAGGAGGAAGGGCGGCGAGAGGCGGAAACGGACGGGAGAAGCGCGGTGGAGGGCCGAGTGGGCCGCGGGGAAGAGGAGAGAGGGGGAGGGAAATGGGCCGAGCCGGCCCAAGAGAGGGAAGGAGGGACTTTTAAGGTTTTTCTTTTTATAAAATCATTTCAACTTTGTTTATTTCTTATTAATTATTATTTGTGCTCTGAAAATTCCACTAAAATTTATTTGCACTTTTTAGGCTTTTAGGAAATATACAAAAATCCTCCAAGCCCTATTTGACTTTTAACTTTGCACATTTTAATTTTTGAAGGCTTTCACAAGGATTTTAATTATTTCTAGGCATAATTTAAGGATATATTTTAGGGTCGTTTTTGGGACGCGACAAACCTACCCCCCTTAAACGGAATCTCGACCCCGAGATTCGGAAGAACTGGCGAAGAGATCTGGATGGGCTGCCTTCAGCTCGTCTTCACGCTCCCAAGTAGCTTCTTCCTCGGCGTGGTTGCTCCATTGGACCTTGAAAAAACGGATTACCCGATTCCTGGTCCTACGCTCCATGGTGTCCAGGATTTTCACTGGTCTCTCCACGTAGGTCAAGTCTTCGCGAACTTCAATCTGCTCTGAGTCGGCCTGCTCGGACGGCACTCGAAGACATTTCTTGAGTTGCGACACATGGAACACATCATGCACGTTGCCCAAGGAAGCGGGCAGCTCCAATTGGTAAGCTACTTCTCCGCGTCGAGCAATGATGCGGAAAGGACCCACGAACCGAGGGGCGAGCTTCCCTTTCGCTTGAAACCTGTGTACACCCTGCAACGGCGTTACCCGGAGTTACACAAAGTCATCCACTGCGAATTCCAGATTACGCCATCGGTTGTCTGCGTAACTCTTCTGCCGAGACTGTGCCACCTTTAGGTTTTCCCGAATGGTCCTGACCTTCGCTTCATCTTCTCTCAAGATATCGGTCCCGAACACTTGGCTTTCCCCAACTTGGTCCCACAATAGCGGTGTCCGGCATTTGCGGCTGTACAACGCTTCGTAGGGTGCCATCTGTATGCTGGCTTGGTAGCTGTTATTGTAGGAGAACTCAGCGTAGGGGAGACTCTTATCCCATGTCTTCCCAAAATCTAGGACACATGCGCGAAGCATATCTTCGAGGATCTGGTTCAGACGCTCGGTCTGCCCATCTGTCTGCGGGTGGTACGCGGTGCTGAAATTTAATCGGGTTCCCAACTCTTCTTGGAGTTTCTTCCATAAGTGAGAGGTGAACTGGCTTCCCCGATCAGATACAATTTTCTTGGGGACGCCATGCAGCCTTACGATCCTAGCGAAGTAGAGTTCAGCTAGTTTGTTCCCCCCATAGGTGGTCTTTACTGGGATGAACCGGGCTACCTTGGTTAGTCGATCCACGACTACCCATATAGAATCATATCCGCCTTGGGTTTTTGGAAGTCCGGTGATAAAATCCATCCCAATTTCATCCCATTTCCATTCTGGTACTTGTAGAGGTTGGAGAAGTCCGGCTGGTCGTTGGTGCTCGGCTTTGACACGCTGGCACACATTACAAAGGGCCACGAACTCTGCAATTTCCCGCTTCATACTAATCCACCAGTATTTCTCTTTCAAGTCTAAGTACATCTTTGTGCTGCCAGGGTGGATGGAATAAGGACTTTCGTGAGCTTCTTGAAGTATCAACTGTTTAAGTTCCTTGTCGTCCGGAACACATACACGATTTCCGTTCCATAGGGTCCCGTGTTCATCTTCTGTGAAACCAGCGGCTTTACCCTGTTTCATATTCTTGAGGATCCCATGCATATCTGGATCATTCTTCTGAGCCTCGCGGATTTGATCGAGCAAGGTAGGCTTGGCTTCCAGCGTAGCCAAGAATCCATGGCTAACGATGCTTAGGTTCAGGGCTTCCAGCTGTTGATTAAGTTCCGGTGGAATGCCACGGACACCAAGAGTGTTGCAATGGCTTTTTCGACTTAGCGCGTCGGCGACCACGTTGGCCTTACCAGGGTGATAGTAGATTCCCACATCATAATCTTTGATGAGTTCTAACCATCTTCTCTGCCGAAGATTCAGATCCGACTAGGTGAAGATGTATTTCAAACTCTTATGATCGGTATATATTTCACAGTGATTTCCAATGAGATAATGCCGCCAGAATTTCAGGGCATGAACCACAGCGGCCAACTCCAAATCATGAGTAGGATAGTTGCCTTCATGGGGTCGTAGCTGGCGTGAGGCATAGGCTACCACATGACCTTCCTGCATTAATACGCACCCCAATCCTTGGCGCGAAGCGTCACAGTACACCAGGAAGTCCATGCGAGTATCCGGTAAGATTAACACTGGCGAGGAAACCAGCTTTTCTTTGAGAGTTTGGAATGCTTTCTCACACTGCGGACTCCACACAAATTTTTCTTCCTTCTTCAGCAACTTCGTCATGGGCCTGACAATTTTGGAGAAATTCTCGATGAATCTTCAGTAGTATCCTGCCAAACCCAAAAAGCTGCGGACCTGAGTGACTGTCTTGGGTTGCTTCCAATCAGTGACGGCGGTCACCTTTTCAGGATCCACAGCAACTCCTTTAGCAAATATCACATGCCCTAAGAACTTGACTTCGGATAACTAGAACTCACACTTGTTGAGTTTGGCATACAATTGGTGTTCCCGGAGCTTTCCCAACACTAAACGGAGATGCTGTTGATGGTCTTCCTCTGACTGTGAGTACACCAGTATGTCGTCAATAAAGACCACAACGAACTTATCCAGGTATTCCATGAACACTTTGTTCATTGAGTTCATGAAGAAAGCAGGAGCATTGGTCAGGCCGAACAACATCACCGTGAATTCATACAGTGCGTATCGCGTGGTGAATGCGGTCTTTAGGATATCTTCTTCACGGATACGCAACTGGTGATATCCGGAACGAAGATCAATCTTGGAGAAGACAGTGGCACCTTTAAGCTGATCGAACAGATCATCGATCCTGGGAAGAGGGTACTTGTTTTTGATAGTGACCTCATTGAGAGCTCTGTAGTCGACGCACATCCTCTTTGTCTTGCCTTTCTTCTCTACAAAAATCACGGGAGCACCCCAGGGGGAAGTGCTCGGCCGTATATACGCCTTCTCTTTCAACTCTTCCAACTGCTTCTTGACTTCGGCCAATTCATTTGCTGCCATACGGTAGGGTCGCTTGTACAGAGGAGTGGTTCCTGGAGCAAGATCTATCCGGAACTCAATCTCTCGCTTGGGCGGCATACCGGGTAGCTCTTCCGGAAACACATCACCGAATTCACTGACGATGGGTATTTCTGGCAGTCCTAGCTGATGAAGTACTGAACTGCCGGCGGAAGTTGGGGTGCAAAGAAAACGACCGGTTGATCAGGCCCCCGGTACAGAGTGACAGTACGCCTTGCACAATCCACTACTCCTTGGAATTGGGCCAACCAATTCATCCGAGGATCACATCCATGTTCTTGGTGTCCAGAAGAATCAGATCCGAGGAGAAAGGAATTCCCTGGATTTCTATAGGAACGGCCGGGCTATAATACTTTGTTGTCATAACCCCTCCAGGGGTGGTGATGAGCAGAGGGTTCCTAAGCCTTTCTACCCCCAGCTGATTTCTAACCACGAATGGCACAGATATAAACGAGTGGGAAGCTCCAGAGTCGAACAAAATGGTAGCAGGGATGGAACGAATGAGGAACTGTCACGTCCTGATAAATTCATCCCGAAATAAAAATCATTCTCTAAAAGGAATAATAGAATTAATTAAAATTCGAAAAGAAATTGGCAAACACTAAAATACGTACAAGAAAAATTCGAATGTGGTCTGGAGAAGTTTTGTTAAATTCTCCTTGGTCTAAAAGGAGCCCTCAAATTTTACTTGAATTTTCAGAGCACCGGAAATATTTATTAAGCAACAACAACAATTAACAAAGTTTACTAAAAAGAAAAACTAAAAATAATTTAACAACCACATCATCAATGTAGACCTCAACCAACCAGCCGATTAAATCATGGTATATATAATTCATGGCCCTTTGATATGTAGCTCCAGCACTCTTCAAGCCAAAAGTCATCACAACCCACTCAAATAAGCCGATTGCACTAGGACACCTAAAATCCGTCTTATGGATATCTTCTTCGGCCATGAAGATCTGAGTGTACCCTGCATTACCATCCATAAAACTTAAAATCTTATACCCTGAAGCAGCATCAACCAGTTGATCGACTACTGGCATTGGATACTCGTCCTTTGGGGTAGCTTTCTTTAAATCCCTGAAATCAATGCACACCCTGACTTTGCCGTTTTTCTTGATAACTGTAACTATACTAGAAACCCACTCGGCATACTGACAAGGACGAATAAAACCAGCATCATATAAACGTTTAATCTCAGCCTTGACAGGTTCGAGCATATCGGCTTTGCATCTCCTCGGAGGTTGTTGGTGCGGCCTAACCCCTGGTTTGATAGGTAGCCGATGTTCAACAATCGATCGGCTGAGTCCTGGCATCTCATAATACTCCCAAGCAAAGCAATCTCTGAATTCCTTTAAGAGCTCTATCAACTTGGTTCTAAATTCTAGAGACAATTTTTTACTGATAAATGTCGGCCTCGGTCGATCACCTGGACCTATGTCAATTTCTTCCAAATCATCAGCCGACATGAAACCCTGTCCTTGTTTGTCATCGAGATCATCTACCGTGTCCTTGGTGTAGACGTTTGAACCCTCCACGGCGCCCTCAAAATAATAACTTGGGCTCTCCGTCTTCAATTGGCTGTATATCACAATCGGACACCCTTAGAAAATCTCCTTCCCAAACCTTTCCAGACAAGCAATCAATACCATCCATCTCCCAAAGAGCTAAATCGGCACTAGCAACGTTAACTGACCTGTCGACTAGCACGATTTCAATCTTGTCACCTTGCCATTGAATCAAGCATTGATGCATGGTTGAAGGAATACAACAATTAGCATGAATCCAATCCCTTCCAAGCAACAAGCTGTAGAAACCCTTCCCATTGATGACAAAAAAATGTTGGGATAGTCTTGCTGCCGACTGTCAGCTCCACATTCAAAACTCCTTTGGTTTCTGATGGATTGCTACCAAAGTCTTTGAGTACCAAACTCCTTTGGATTGCTACTGGCATTGGATCCTCAGCATTCCTGCCTAGCTTCCTAAATGTGGCATAAGGCATCAAATTCACTGCGGCCCCACCATCGACCATCATCTTAGACATCGGCTTCCGATTGACATAACCGTTTATGTATAATTGCTTAAGATGTCGATTCTCTGTCCCTTCTGGCTTCTCAAAGACTGCTTTTTCTGGTGATAACACCAACCTAGCCGATGCCTCCTCAACTTCATCAACATCGGCTTGCCTAGCTCCAAATTCTACGGGCAATGTGAAAACCATGTTAACTGACGCAGTTACAACACTCTTCCCCTTAGCCAATCTTTTTGCTTCATCGGTTGTGGTTTCATCGGCTGTAGGAACTTGATTTTTAATACGCCACTCCTGCCTCGGCTTTGCTTTCTTCAGCCGATGGTTGATTTCTTGCTCAACCTCCTGAAAGCGTTCCCTGTTCCTCAACCTTTAAACCCTTCTCTTCTGATTCTTTGTAAAAATACCAGCAGGACACCATTGAGTCTTCCTGCCTTCATTGTCCTCTTGGTCACGATCTTGGTTCACTGGGCCCAATCTTGGATGAACAGGAACCCTCGCTTGCCTTAGCCGATTGCCTTTATTATACGATCGGCTTGAACTTTTTGCAACATTGCTGCACCCAGGACAGTCTTCAATAGATGGCAGCCTCATACCTTCATTCTAGCAAAATCTAAAGAACTCACAACCTCAATAAGGATCAAAACCGCCCTCATCTTCCTCATAATACCTTTCCTGCTGCCTATCATATTTCCTCTGATACTTGTTGATAATCTTAGCCGAGTTCACTTGAAAACCCCGAGCTTTCCCTCCATCGACTGTTCGACCAGCTGTATGTACCATATTGACAGGAAAAGGATTGCCATCAACCTTCATCGGCTTCTTGGAATCATCAAACTTGATTTTGCCTCCCTCAATAGCCGTCTGATCTGTTGTCTGAAGACTTTACAATCATTAGTAGAATGAGACCCAGAATTATGCCACTTGCAATACCTTCTCTTGCCTAGCTCCTCAGCTGATGGGATTGTATGACCAGCAGGAAGTTGAATATGTTTTTCCCAAAGTAACAGATCAAAAATCTTATCAGCCTTGGTAATGTCGAAGTCATACATCTCTTCTGTTCCAGAACTCTTTACTCATTGGCATGGTATAACTTTCTTGCTTCTAACCCACTCGGTTGCTGCTACCTCGGAATCATCATCATCATCATCAGATCCATATATGCAGGGACAGACATGATTGACCTTTTTAAAGTTCTTCCTGGCTTCTGCAAACCTCTATTCATGCAAGGTTACTGTCACACCCTAAAAATCTCTAAATTATAAATCGTTGTGAAAAAGGAATTTTTAGAATTTATTTAATAATTAAAGTAAGTGTGTGAATAAAATCTATGAAAAGTTTGAACATAAAGTTGAGCTAGATGAAATTTCACTAAATACTCTGCGTGCCCAAGTATTTTCACGATTTTTATTGGATTTATTTGAGCATTGGAAATATTTTTAATAAATGAAAGATCATTTCAGCATTTATTTAAATTAAAAAGTTAATTTAAATCATCTTCTTTGTATGGGCCGAATTCAGCCCATTCCTTTCCTGTCTCCTTTTCTTAGCCCGCAGCAGCCCACTCCTCCTCTTTCTCTTACTTAGCTGAAGTCCAGTTTTGATCCCTCTTGCAATCAGGCCTAGTAAAGAAAAGGAAGCCCGAAAAGAAGTCTATTTTATGTCCCCTCACTGTAGTACCATCTTCTACCTCCGGACAGAGCCAGTTCATCCAGATACCGCGCCAATCTCCACCGAATCCGTCGCATCCCGTGCTCCGTTTCCAAAATTGGTTGCAAAAACGGATTCCCCTCGATCTCCTCTACCCTATCCCTAAGAAACCCTTTTGAATACCGTTGTATATCGCGTGAATTCGACGCGGTTTCGAGCTCCGTTTTTCCGGCGAACCCTAACTAATCCGTCGTCAATTCTTCCCATATCCGAGCCGGTCTCCTCCTCCTTTGGCTATAAATTAGCATGCCCCGGGTCTCCTCTTCCGTTTCCTCCTTTTCCCGAATTTTTCCCCAGCCCTAGAGCCGCCGCCGCGCTCGGCTTCTCTCTCTTTTGCCGGCTGCCGCTCCAGCCACGTCGCGCCGCCTCCTCGGTCGTCCCCGACCTGCGTCGTCATCTCCCTCGGCTCCGCAAGGCCGAGCTCTACCCCGGCCATTGGTCCCTTTGTGCCAAATCCCGCCAGAAGCCGCTTGCCAACGTGAACCAGAGGGTTTCGGCCTTTGCCGCACCTCCAGCCGCCATCCATCGTCGACCCCGTGGTCGTCGAACCGCGCGTTTCCTCCGGTGGCATCGCAGCACCAAGCGCGAACGCCGTCCACCCCTTCTCCTCCGCCGGTGTTCGCCGTAAAGCGGCCGTCACAATCGTCCCGATCTCGCCGCCGCTCGAAGCTCGTCGGCGGCCGCCGTTCATCGTCGTTCGTCGTCGTATAACTGTGGGTAAGGACCGTCTTGTTCTCCTCTTCGCTTTAGTGCTCTCGCTTTCCACCGTTGTGACATCGTTTGTCGTCGCGGCTGTCTCCTGTTGCCGTTTCTCGTCGTCGTCGCCTTCTCTCTCTCTCCCGGAGCTGTCCCTTATCGCCGGAGCATCGCCGATCAGTTCTTGTTGCTATCCCGAGCCCTGCCGGTGACGATGTTATCGCTGGCATCAGCGTCATCTCAAGCCATCGCAAAATCAATATAAATTATGTCACGACTTTCAATGACATATTATTCTTTTTAATATATGTCATCTATCAAGTATAATCCAATCTATTTCCGGAGGATATTTTAATATTTTGTCTCAGTTATAAATCATTTGTAAATTGTTTAATCAATTTGAAATAGTGTTTTCTTTAATAGGTTTAATTGGATTTATATCTTGTAAAATTCATATCTAATTCATACAAACTCGGAATGAGGTCGTTTCAAGTCTCATAATTCATCTAAAATCAAGCTCTACCTATTTATGAACTTTAATTGTACTGTTTATTTGGTTTTTATTAGTGTTTTTCCTCGTTTTGCGTTCTAGGTTTAGTTTTCCCGTTGTTTCGGAGGATCGTTCATGCGTCGGAAGTATTCAAGAAGATTAATTGAAGACCGATTATAGCAAGGCAAGTCACACAGATCCTAAACACAATTCCTTTGAGCATGTTGATCCTATATTTAAATTCTCTATTTATTTCAACTGTGCATTTATTTTCGAATGTCATCGACTTTATTTTCCTATGGGTAATAAATTGATTAGCTTGGACCTTATATATTGGATTGGTTCAGCTAAAAGCTATATATATGTAATTGCTTACCCATGCTTAGAAACATTAGCTCATTAATGGGATAGATCATACTACATTATTATTTATGGTTATCTTTAATGGTAGCTCATGATGGTTAATCGTGTTATGATAATTAATTGATAATTAAAACTTAACTATGGTGGGTTGTGAGCACATGGTTTTGAAGGTCGTGCTCATGACAATTAAGGACCGGTTCGCGAGCTACTGTTGTGAGACATTAACCGTGCCCACCACAAGCTAGCGTGGGCAACAGCTTTACCTTTTGTATAGCATGGTTCATTGCGGGGCACCAGACTGAGAAGCGGCGAGAAGTCCATGGGGGTCGCTGGGGAGTCCATGCCTCTAGTTATATTAATAGAGGAGGTGATTATGATCCAGGAATGGTGCACTGTGGTGAGTTGTGTTGTGCGGAGGGTATTGTCACAGCCTGTATTCGGGTACTTTCCAGTATCGCGACGCATGGTAGACATGATGTTGAGACTGTGTCTTGTGGGTACAATGGTACACCTCTGGCCAGAGTAAAACTATTCGAATAGCCGTACCTGCAGTCATGGGCGGGTTGAGCAATGTTTTTCGTGATTAGTCTCATACCTCTCACAATAATTATTGATGCTATAACTAGTAATAATTTGTTTAGCTCCTGGTTTGGAGTTAGATCTGTACAGCCGGGTATGGTTGTTCAGGATGGTTGGGCCTGAGCAGCATGGGTGTGCTGTTCAGTGTTGATTAAAATTGATGATTAAATTACTCTACTGTTTTACTACTCTTAAATCTTTGCTAAATGCTGCTTTTGCAAATGAGCCTATATTATGCCATCCTTTGGTATCCTTGTACACTTGCATATTTGCTGTGTGGCTTGTTGAGTATGTCATATGCTCATTCTTGCAATAATCATCAAACCTCAGTTGAAGAAAAAGGATCCAGAAGGAGAAGACGTTTGGCTTATACCCCAGTTGAGCTGCCTGTGGGAGTGGAGCTAAAGCCATCGCTAGACCGTTAATTCCGCTGCTGTTTTCTTTTCTTTTGTAAGTATGTAACGTTACTATTGAGATGGATTTGTATATTAAATTGTCAGTTTGTGTACCTCGGCTGATTCCTGGACGAGGGTTTTATGCACAAATAAGTTCGGAAATTACTAGTGAATTTCCGGGCGTGACAAGTTGGTATCAGAGCCATCTCGACTGTAGGTCAAGCAAAACGGTTAAACCCATAAGGACATGTCTTTGCTAAGACAAAAATCTATTTGCAAAAGTTTGTTTTCCTCCTTATCCCATTGCTCCTTGCAAAAGCTTTTCTCATCCTCCCTTCCCCATCTTTCAACTTGCTTTAGATGAATCCCTACAAGGAGAGGTTGGAAAATATGATGGCACGCTTTGATGAAATCTGGGGTGATGTGCCCAACAAGATTGATCAGACTAATGAGAGAAGAGCAACACAAGTAAGCAAGGCATTTTCTTTGAAGGAAGCTGAGCAATATGGAAACTATGGTTTTACAAGTGAGCTTTGTCGTATGACGTATGATCTTGGATATGAGGTTCCACCAAAGCACATTAAAGGATCTACTCATGTTGGAGACCAATTGCATTGCAAGACAACTGTTACTCTTGTTTCCGACAAGGAAGATCTTCCCCAGCTATCATTAAATGGCAAGGCTAATTGTTTCTTGTATGCTCGTGAAGGAGTCGTTTATGAAGCTTTGTGTTGTTCCCGTCATCATTTCAAGGATCGTCTGGAGAATGATGTATATCACTACCATCTAAAACATGGTAATGGTTTTTGGTTGAATGGATGTGCGCATACTCATGGTGAAGAGAGTTAGGCAATTGTGCATATGAGAACGAGGTTGGATGCTCTTGATGACCTCCACAGTGATTACAAGACTCAAGCCGTAATTCAGAAGCATGCCCAATAGGACAAAATTGCCAAGCTATAGAAGATGGTCGATTAAATAGAAGACATGTCTCAACCCGAAGATAGTGACACGGCCAAGATGTTGAGATTTACTGAAGCTCGTTTTGCCCGGTATCGCAAGGACATCAATCATAAGCTCGTTCTTCGCGAAAAGAGAGGACCTTCGAATTAGAAGATGAACTGCGAAAGTTGAAAGGAGAACCTTCATCGGATGAAGATGATTATGAAGATGTGAAGCCTACTCAAGTTGTCAAGCATCTCTGCACTGGAGTTATTTTTCTCAAGGAAGGATGATTCCCGTGAAGATGAGTCGGTTGAGAAGCCTCTAAGTCCAAAGGAAAAATGAAGAAGTTTCAAGCACCTATGGCAGAACCTAAGCTTTACCCTCAAGAGTAGTGGTCTTTTGTTTAGTTAGATCGTTGTGTTAGCTTGTTTGCTTAAGTTTTGTTTGTGTGTGTGTGGGTTTTGGCGTATGGGGTATATCAAGGGTTGTGATATAACCATACTAGTTTCAGTGTTCAGTTCTGTGGTAAAGAACAACATATTTCACATCAATAAAAGTTAAAGTTTAGAAAAAAAAAGGTCTATTCTATTCAGAGTCTCCTGTCTACTTTCTCTTCTCTTTCTATCTCTCTCTTACCTCCCATCTAAGAGAATGAGTTCAAGGAAAGGAAGTTTTGTGTTCAACAGTGCCAGTGGTTTAAACAACAAGTTAACAGTTAATCTGCTCAACCTGGTTATTTTAGCTAAGGGAACAATGTGTCTGGATCTCCAAATAAAATTCATCCAGATGCTGTTGTGGACAACACAGTCTATCATCCAAGCAAGGTTAAAAGTCAGAAGCTCAAGGGACGCCATTGAAAAAAAATTAAGAGAATTGTTCACATTTGGCCTCTCACACGGTTTAAGGTTCCAAGTTTGATGTGAGCAAGAGTCATTAAGGAATAAGGAAGATAAAAGCTTACATCTATGTGATCAAGATGATTATTATCGCTACAATGTGCTTTATAGAAGGAATGATTATATTAAGGTGGCTGAAGGGACAATTCTTTTTGCACTATTTGTAAGTCAAGAGAATAGTGTCAGTAAGGCCGAGACATTCAACAATGAGGAATGTAGAGATGCTGATTTAGAAGAAAAATTAGTAGGAGAATTGGATTTTTCATGTCTTCAATGAGAAGTCAATGGAAGTTGAAGCCTGCATTGTTTTGGAAAAGTAAAACACATTAAGTAGACCAATTATTCATGTTATCATGGTAATGGAATATCAAGTGAAGGCTCTGTTCATGAAAGGTTTTGTTTCTTGGTTAAAGGAATGGATCAAGAGAAAATGATTGCTAGCCCAATTCAGTAATAGTCAGGCTCGTGAAGGATGGCAGAAGTTGTAATCGATCATTGGACGGTTTCTTGTTGATAGCAGTAATCATGACATTATTTCTGTTAATAGTAACCAGATAATACTATCAGATGTGATCAGCAAAAGTATCATCAACAAATGTTCGAGTTTGTATATGTTTTGGTTTGAGTAAGAACATAGCGAATGAAAAGGAATGCCCCCCTTCCATGTTGAGGGATTGGTATGTGTTAATTGTTTGAGTCAGGATATTTTTGGAGAGACTATGCTAATTGCAAGTTAAGAATCAACAGTTCTAGAGGGAGAGATATGGAAAGTGTGTTCATGACGGTCTATTCAATGTGAGACAATTTCTAAAGGTCGATAGTTGAAGTTCTAGCATTAATAGTCAATTATCAAGTAAGGTGGATATTAGCTGTAGATGGTTGCATATATGATTCTACCCCAAGGTCTACAGTCAATGCCTTGAGAATTGGAGCAAGTTCGAAGTGTAATGTTAATGGATACAAGACTGCAACCGCAACGAAATTTACTATGGCATCTCTGTCATATCATAACTAAGAAGGACTAGTTGACTGCGTTACTATTACCCAAATGAATGAAAGGCCAGCCAATGTTTATATTGCAAATGATCTATAATAGTTCAAGAGATTTAAATGGTTCGTGTTTTCATGAATAAAAAAAAGACTCCGACAGGTGCAGTAGTATTTTCAGGATTTTTCTTGGATTTATTTGAGCATTGGAAATATTTTTAATAGATGAAAGATCATTTCAGCATTTATTTAAATTAAAAATTTAATTTAAAGCTCATTTGCATAAACAACATTTAATAAACATTTGAGAGAATAGTAAAACAGTTAAGTAATTAAGCAATATTAAATAAACACTATACAACACACCCGTGTTGCAAAGGCCCAACCTCATCTGAACAACCAACCCCGGTTGTACAAATCAAACCTCCATACCAGGAATATACCATTCCAAACCAGGAGTCAATTTAATTATCACATTTTATCACCAATAATGAGTAGTGTGAGACTAATCACGAAAAACATTGTTAGACCCACCCATAACTGCGGGCACGGCTATTTGAATAGTTTTACTCTGGCCAGAGATGTACCACTGTACCCACAAGACACAGCTCCACGACATGTCACCATGCGCCTTAATACCACCATGGTACCTCGGAAAGGAACTGTGACAATACCCCTCGCACAACACATCTCACCACAGTGCACCATTCCTGGATCATAATCACCCCCTCTACAACCAGAGGCATGGACTCCCCAACGACCCCACGGACTTGTCTGGCACCCCGTAATGAACCATGCTATACAAAAGGTAAAGCCGTTGCCCACACTGGCTTGTGGTTGGCACGGTTAATGTTTCACAACAATAGCTCGCGAACCGGTCCTTAATTGTCATGAGCACGACCATCAAAACCATGTACTCACAACCCACCTTTAATCAGGGTTTAATTATCAATTAATTATCATAACACGATTAACCATCGTGAGGTACCATTAAATATAACCATAAGTAATAATGTACTGTGATTCATCCCATTAATGAGCTAATGTTTCTCATCTTGGCTAAGCAATTATATATATAGCATTTAGCTGAACCAAACCAATATATAAAGTTCAAGCTAATCAATTTATTACCCATAGGAAAATAAAGTCATCTTCGGCCATTAATTAATTGGGAAAGGCTCACCACCCGATGACATTCGAAAATAATGCATAAGTTGAAATAAAACATCAGCTTTAAACTGGTTCAACATGCTCAAAGGGTTGTTTGGGATCTGTGTGACTTGCCTTGAGCTTCTTCAAACGCTTCTGAACCTTCCTCAACGAAAACGCTCTCCTCCGTAACGTTGGAAACTAAAGCAAATGAACAAAATCAACAAAACAGTACAAAAACAAGCATAAACAGTACATATGGATATTTTTAACATGTAGACCTCGATTTTAGATAAATTTAGTAACTTGAACCACTTGAATTTGAGTTACGATGATTTAGTTTTGAATTTTCTAAGTTTAATCGATTTTCATCTAATATAGAAAAACTAATAAAAAGGAAATTATGATGTCATCACGACATCATCGCCGGCCTAGGCTCGGCTCCACGCGACCACCGGCGATAGAGGGCTCAGCCGGGCTATCCGAGAACACCTATGCGAAGAGGACGATGACGCGAACTCACCGATGCAAAAACTATGACGAACGACGATGAACGACGACCGGCGACGAACTCCGGCGACGGCACAGCTCGGGTCAACGTCGGCAACGACCCTCTGGTGGCTTGCGACGGCGATGATGAGGTGGACGGGGTGCTCCTCCACCTCGCGAACCCGGCGGTGGTGACGGAAGGCGGCGGCGACGACCACGGCAGCGGCGCGGCGTGGCCGAAGCAGCGACGACGATGCTACGGGCAACAGCGGGGCTCGGGACTTGAGGGGAACGTAGTGGACGACTAGGAGATGCTTTATATAGGCTTGGATTAGAGAGATCGGACTCCAAATGAGAGGATTTGAGCCGAAAAAACCTAGGGTTAGTTTGGAGAGATAAACTCGAAAACGAGTTTGATTCGGATAAACACAAAGAAATTAGCTCTGATTCTTGGGGGAAAAGATAGAGGACAACAAAGGGATAAAAACCCCTCAACCAATCGGACTCGAGGATGGCTGGTTGGGGCACATTGGTGGGGGACGGCTTGCGGCTCGGTCTCGGCTGTGGCCGGCCGGAGGTTGAAGAAAGGCCCGACATGTGGGCCCCACATGTCGGCGGCTGAGAAGAGGGAGGGGCGGCGGCTCGGCTTGGGCCGCACGGCCGCGCAAGGGGAGGGAAAAGGGTTGGGCTGGAAACAGCCCAACGGCTTAAAAGAGGGTTTTTTTTTTACTTTCTCAATTAAAATAATTCGTGAAATGATGTTTCATTTATTAAAAATACTTTCCTTGCTCAAATAATTCCCAGAAAAATCTAGAAAATAGATAAACAAGCAAAGTATTTAATGAAATTTTATCTAGCTCAATTTTATGTTGAAATTTTTCCTAGATTATTAGAGTTTAACTTGTAAGCTTTTAAAATAGTTTCTAAAAATGCATTAAAGAATGAATTACTAAATTAGGCAATTTTCAGGGCGTGACAGAGCAATAGTTCGCTTCCTGCCGCTGGGCTGACCAGAGCTGGTGGGCTTTGCAGATACTGCTTTAGCTCCTCGAAGGCTGCTTGGCACTCAGGCGTCCATTTGAATTTGCCCCCCGAAGGGTCTTGAAGAAAGGTAATCCTCTTTCGGCTGCCTTTGATAGGAATCAGCTGAGTGCCGCAATTCGCCCCGTGAGCTTTTATACTTGTCATACGCTCGATGGTGGCTTCATTTGCTGAATGACATTGATTTTTTCAGGGTTAGCTTCAATTCCCCTTTCGGACACAAGGAACCCAAATAACTTACCCGTGCGAACACCGAACACACACTTCTCTGGTTTAACTTCATGCCGGCTGCGCGAAGATTGTCGAAAGTCTCTTGCAGATCTGACACATGGTCGAATGCCTTGCGTCTTTTCACAACAATGTCATCGACATAGGCTTCAACATTTCACCCCAATTGCGATCCCAAGACTTTGTACACCAGCCTGGCGAATGTAGCGCCTACATTCCTCAGGCCGAAAGACATTCTGAGATGGCAAAAGGTGCCGAAGGGCGTGATGAAGGCTGTCTTGGGGATATCCACCGGGTTCATGTGAATTTGGTGATATCCGGAGTATGCATCCAAGAAACTCATGAGCTCACATCCGGCGGTCGAATCAACTAGCTGGTCGATCTGACTGCGAGATGGTGCATGATGAGATCTGGCGAAACACCTCCCACTTCGTCTGGCCCCCAAGCGAAGATATCAATGTTTTTCTTGAGCACGACCAGGATGCTATTCACTTCTTGTTCACTTAGGTCTTCGCCGAGTGATATGACTTTGGCGGGGTCAGAGTCATCTATCTGCAAACGGACAATCTGCCGTGGGGGCGGGTCTCAGCATTGGCCTGGCTCTTTCTTGCCCTTCGACTTCTAGGGTATGAACTTCCCTGTCGAAGGAGGCTACCGTGGTAGCCGAAGGCTAGGAACCCTTGACAACTATCACATCGACTAGGCCAAGCATCTTGAGCTTGAGGTAGTTATGATGATAAATTGCTTCGAACTTGGTCAAAGTGCCTCGGCCAAAGATGGCGTTATAATTGTATGGGATGTCAACAATGTCGAAGAGTATCTCTTCTTCTCTCTTGTTTCCTTGTGTGCCGAAGGCGACATTGAGGAGGGCCTGACCCAAAACATGCACTGCTTCGCCCCCGAACCCCCTGAGTGAAATTGGCGCTTGAGATAATGCCAATGTTAGCAAACCCATCTTGGCATATGTTCTGGCGAAGATGACATCAGCCGAACTGCCCCCTGTCGATCAAAATACGCCGAACTTCAAAACCAGCCATCTCTGCCGATACCACCAACGGTTCCTAGTGCGGGAAAAGGACTCCTTCAGCATCCTCCGGTCCGAAGGATATCTGTTTCGTCAAGTATCTTGGGACCCCTTCTCCTACCAAAACAATGCTATGCACTGCTCAAAGTTGCATCTTCTTCTGTCGTTTCGACACTTGCGAGGGGGGATGGGATCTTGTGATGACCTGGATCACTCTTCGCTGTGCGTCTTGGCGCTGTTCGGCCTGAGGTGCTTGGTTGAGGACCGCTTCGCGCGGCGCCTCTTCGGCCCTGGCTTGCTGCTGCCTCGGCGCTTGAGTGCTGCCTTGTTGTCGAATATTTCGGCATTGTTCTGTTGTGTGCGAAGAGCATCCGTGAAAGGCGCAGTACAGGTCTTTCTTGATCATTTTGTGAAAAGGTTGCAGCTGTCCGCCCGCTTGCTGGGCGTCGAACTCCTTGCGGAGGACGTGCACTTCTTCGACTCCCATCACGGCCTTGCCACCTCGATCGGTCCTGAATTTTTTCCATGTCATCGGGGCTTGGTTTGGCCTTGAATGCTGCGCTGGGTTCGCCGGAGGGGTAGGGTGAACCGGAACGGGCGCCGAACTGACAACTTGGGCTTGAACCTGAGTTTGAGCGTTAGCTTGCGCGGTGGCTGTTGCGGTTGCAGCCGCCTTGTCATATTCAGCTTGTATCTCTTGCCTTCACTTGGTGTCTTCCTCACCTCGAGCATATCCATCAATTATGCGAATGAGGTGTTCGATCGTCCTTGGCTCCTTGCGTGCGATCTTCCTTGTGAGTTCGCCCTCAAGCAAATGAGGTGTTCGATCGTCCGGCCGAACCTGCGTTGACGATGGATGCTTCGGTTATGCCTTGTACTTGGCACCGTGCTTGCGAGAATCGGCGCATGCACTCCCTTGTCGATTCCCCTGGCCTTTGGCGAATGCCAAGAAGGTCTTGCTGAGTTTTCGGCTACTCATTGGTACCTTGAAAGTTAAGGATGAAAACATCGCACAATTATTCCCATGAGTAAATGCTATTAACAGGCAAATTGAAATACCAAGATCTAGCTATGCCGTCGAGCGCGAGGTGGATTACCTTCGCCTTGGTATTCTCATCGCCGTGAGCAACTTCAATTGCGGATTCGTAGATGGACAGAACTCTTTCGGATCCGTCTCTCCCGAATACCTTGGGACGGGAGGGTACTTGAACTAGGGAGGGATGGGGTGACTTTTAATTCCCCAGTTGAGGGGCAGACCCTTTTTGCCACCCGGTTTGACCATAGCCCCATACTGAGAGGGCCAGTTAAATTGTGGGTATGGAAGCGCGAATGGCGAAGCTATAGCTTGCACATGAGGTTGAGCTGCAGGTGTCGATTAATGCCCCGTGCCGAACATCATCGCTTGGTTTTGCTGGTCTGTCGAGGTAGCTTGCATCGCCACAGCTGGGTCGAACATGGCTTGATTCCAGGCTTGATTTGGCGGTGGGGCCACTCCGAACCCACAGGGCACGACTTGCACGAAAGTCATGGGTGCTTGTGCCGTGGTGCTTGGGTCGAACTGTGGCAGTTGGCTTTGAGGCGAAGCCCCTTGAGCTTGGCTTGGCATGGCGAACTGGCCCAGCAACTATCGAGCTGGTGCACCCTGACTTGGGCTTCCATTGGCTTGGGCCGGAGGCGAAGCTCTTGGTACATTGTTGTGGGGTCGATTGAGTTGTTGCAAGAAGGCTTGAAACTGTGCTTGTAGGGTCAAAGCTGCTTCCATCATTATTTGTGGCGTGTGAGTAGGCTTCAGGTACTGGCCTTGAGGCGCCGCCGGGCGAACCGGTGCCGAGACCACTTGTGGGGTCGCTCGCACGGCAACGGCTGTGGCGGGCTTGGCGAAGTACACCGGTGCTGGTACAGCATGTGGGGGAAAGACTTGGGGCTGAGCGTAGAGCTGCTGAGTATAGGTCTTGGTTTGTCTTGCTGCTTCGTACGCTTGCTGTTGCTCTTGCATCTGGCGAAGTGTGTCTTGAAGTTTAGCCATATTCTGACGCATAGCCCCTATGTCAGCTTCTCCTTGAGCTTCGAGAATGGCGTTGGCTTGCGAGGCGGTGATTGCTGTCGACGTCGTGGCTGGTTGGGCAAAGGCGGCGGCTAGAGGCACCCCCGGTGCTTGAGATGATAGGATCACGTCTCTGATCTAGAGGGCCTTCACCGCTGCCGCCGCTTTCGCCGTCTCTGCCTCTGTCGAAGACGCGGGCGCCGAAGGCGGGAGAGATGGCGACGCCACAGGAGGAGGCGCCGCTGTAGCTTCGCCTTCGGGGGCCGAAGGCTCTGCTCCCACTTCGGCTACCATGTCCCCTTCGCTGCCGCCTTCCTTTCGCTTGGTAACTCTCTCCTTAACGACCTTCTTCGGTGGCATTAGTGATTTCGCTCGGAGGTCCCCACGGACGGTGCCAGCTGTTGTCGAATGGACAACCGCGTCACGTCGAGAGGCGTAGTTTTCTCAACAGTAGTTGTAAGTAAAGACAATTGTATTGCTTAGTAAAAAAAATTTTTAGATCCCCTGTTACATTGTCCTAGGGGGCTACTTATAGCCCCATTACAGACTCTCCCTTTTAGGGTCTAGGGTTTACAGGGGAATTTGCATGGTTACCCTCATGGTACGGACATCTTTGTGGGTATACAATGTCTTTTACTTATATGGGCTCTTAATGGGCCAAATGTTTCGGCCCAGCCTTTGGCGAAGCCTTCGGAGGGTGTGTCAGCCTGCTGGGCCTCCTTCTGGTGAGATCCGATGCCTAGCGAAACCTGTGCCCTTCGTGGCAAGGCATTCGCCTTAGACCTTCGACCGTGTCCCCTCATGGCGAGGTCTGTCTTCGGCGAGGCTTGTAGACTTCATGCCACGGCTTTCGTCATATGGCTTTCGCCCATGCCGTCTCTCAGATCTTCGCCACTTGCTTCCAATTCGCACATTTGATCGTCTCTGGTTTCGGTAGGCCCGGCCGAAGGTCCTTGTGGTATGCCTCCAACATCTGCGATTATAGGTGTATAGATTCCACTCATCCAAAATTATGTGGTGATCACAAATTGCACTGGACGGTATAATTTTTGGGTGCCCACAGCCGTGGTCCCAAATGAGGTTACAATCCCAAAGGCCCATGACTAGTGCAACACCTTGTTTCCTCAGTTTCGGATGACTGGTGTAGAATTTGGCGATTAGGATGGATCCGTTGGAAAGAGGACTCCGAGAGCTTTCCATCAAGTACTCACGGGTCGAAAACCGAGGTCGTATGCAGATTCGGCGGCCATTTGATGTTAGTAGTGTAGCAAGTGGCCAAATTGGATTCCAGCACTTGGAGAACATGACCTTGATATCTTCTTGTTCATCCATGATGTGAGCAACGGTTGTACATGTGGATAAAACATGCAAGCTAGAGATACATGTTATTGCTAATCATATTATCTCGAGTTATATAATAGGCACATAGTGTTGTAACCACTTTTTGTATTTGCATTTTTATTCTGATTTTTAATTTTAATACTCATTGTGGATCTGAAGCCACCCACCAACCATGCAAAACCACCCAAAATTCCATTTCAGTATTCCACCCATCTACTACTTGTATTGAAGCTGACTGATACGGTGACCGGAGTACGTAAGTTGACTGTGCTTGATTTGACATGCCACCTATGGTTTGGAAGATTAAGAGAAATATCCCTCTGTTACCAAGTACTAATAATTATCGACAAGTAGTAGATACTGGATACTGGATGCTGGTCGTTTGCTTCACAAATGAAGTCGTTGAGGTATTTTTTGAAAGAGTGAAGTACTTGGGTGGTTATTAAACTTGAGCGATTTTGTCATCTAGTTACATATATAAACTCTCAAATTAAAATTTAAATAAGATGGACGATCAAAATTAGACACGAAAACTTATGTTTACACTTAAAATATGACAGAGGAGTAACTCGCAAGCTCGCAGCAGATGTATAGGAAATTCCGTTTCGTAATCGAAAACTCCAATAATAGCTGAGTCATCCATAACATTGAAAACTCCACTCAGAAAGCATGGTCCATGATATCGTTCGACAACACGGTCTACATAGGTTTGTTTCACACTACTTAGTGATCATCCATAAGGCTACCAAAGCCAATTCTGGTAATAGTTCTCAACCCCACAAATCACTTTTGCAAAGTACTCGCAAACAAATCTACACTAGAGTAATCACTTCACATCCGCTCGTAACCACGGACACGGCTATTTGAACAATTTTAGAACCTTTGTTGCACACTTTACCTACATGACGCAAGCTTACTTCTCACACTAGTGATAGAGAGAGACATTCAAATTAGAAAATTTAAGTCTTGGAATTTTGGAAATTTTGGAACTAGAGTTTTGGGGTCTCAATGGAAGGACTTTTAAATCAAGATCTTCGACACTTGCATCCTTAATCGACATACAAAGAACAAAACTTTCCCAAATAAGACAATTATCAAAATACTTATTATAGGGAAAAAAAACCCGAGGCGTTAATGTTATATTTTATTTCGGAGAAAGGAGCAGTTTTCATGACTATCATATGCAGGTGCGGAGATTATGGGTACCATACACCCAGACGGATAGCTTATCCGACTGAAGATAGTAGGTGGGCCGGATCTATATATTATGTAATAGATTAGACTTTGGAAGTTATGTTGCCTTGTGATCCAAGGCATAGTCCATAGTCTTAGCCATATACGATTATGTAACTGTGTGTAAGTACACTTATGCCATGTCCAATTAGGTTTTCCTTCTTATAACCCATGCGCCCCGAACCTATATAAAGAGGGCAGAGAGCACCCCAAGGGCATAACCACAACTTGATCATCAGATCAACACAACACTCGGAGGATTCAACCCCCGAAACAGGAGTACGGTATTACTTCTCATTGAGAAGGCTTGAACCTATCTAAACCTTGTTCCTTTTACTCATCCACTTTAGATCTCGTGCACTACTCTCTTTTCTCATTGCCGATTTCTATGATCAACAATTTGAGCGCCAAGTAGGGGTTGCATCGGGTTTTCCGTCGACAATTTTTTTTCTTAGGTACTTATAAAAAAGTCGATTCGATTTTTTTTCTAAAAAAGAGTTTAACTCATGACGTAGAACGCTATGTCACCATTTATCATATCCCAAAATTAGGACTTAAAAATAGTACTTGTATTAAATAAAACAGAAGATAGATAATGTCCAATGGGAGTGAAGTGGATGAATAGAGAAAAACAAGTGCTTTGATGCTAATTGTTGGTATTTGATCGAACAAAAAAAAATCCACC
>CM020181.1:16493316-16525123 GCA_009805545.1 Oryza longistaminata
CAAGCAGCAACAAGCCAGCTTCATTCCGGCGGTGGCGGCGGGCTGAACACGGTGGCCGTGGCTTTGTGCTGCTGATGCCTGCGCCGCAAGCTGCTTCTCACACACGCGTCCCTCCCATGGAACTCGTCGACAGAGTACTTCAGGCACTTGGCCGCGTCCTCCTCGGCAGACGGCAGACCAAGGCACTTGGTCGAGGTCCTCGAGTCCGCAAACACGCGCGTGCCCGGTCTTGACGGCAGCGCCGCGGCGGAGTGGGCCGGGCGGGACGAGTTGAGGAGGCCGAAGTCGAGGCCAGAGACCATCCCCCGAGAGGCGCAGGTCGTCGAGTTCGGCGGCGCTTTCAACGGCGAAGTAGAAAAGACGGCACGGAGTTAGGAAATTAACGGGGAAGGACGGAATATGCGACGGGGTGGCATGGATCCAATTTAATAAAATTCCAGTGGCACCTAGCCGATATCATGAATAGTAATGGTATATTTTTTTAATTTGCCATATTTGCAGTGGCATGGATCCAATTAACCCGAAAATATATATGTGTGGCACTTTAGGAGGAAATTGAGGAAGACAGGAAGTGCATCATGACAGTAAGGCCGCGACGAGATAACTTTGGCATTGCACACCAGACACTGAATACTCAACCACAAAAGCTAGCTGACCGGATACAGTTCATCGGATAATTATGCTGTCCGTTTTTATTATATTGGTAAAGCAGGACACTGCATGGACATGGGAACATCAACACGAACACACGAGCACCTTAAAAAATATAGAGTAGTTGTTTCATGTATAATAATAAACTTGCTAAGCTTTCAAATCCCGATGTGTAGAAATTAACGATCGAACGCGAATTCTTCCCCTATGCATCGTCCATGGATCGATTAGTGCCCTCACCAGGTATTGGCGGCAGGATTGCTGGATTGCCGCTACAAATGACAAAAGAAGGCATTTAATTAGCTAGAAAAGGGAAAGGCGTAATTTTGCAGTAAAACCAATCTTGCGTCCACTGGAAATAGGCAACAAAGAAAAAAAAAAGAAATATCGCAGTGCTAGCTTACGGTTGTTTCGGCAGGTCGTCTCTGGCTCACTCCGTCTCGTCGAGGATGCGCGACGAAAACCAGTAAAACGAGGAGGAGGAGAAGCAGCTGAACGGAGGTCGAGTAGTTCTTTGCCATTGTTACTGACACGCAGTATGTGCTCTCGTGTTTGGAGAGGCGACCGAGTTATGCGAAGAATTCGTGGGTGCTCGATGCTGCAATAGCAATACCCAGTTCCAGCACTTATAAAGGCGTAGCCTCAGCCTCCATGCATTCAACCAGTAAACGGATCCATCTTTAATTTGGCTGAAAGTTGGTTAGGTGGAAATGTGCCAGAAGCGAACTTGCTGGTTGACTAGGTAATTCCTTAATTCACGTTAATTGCCTTCTAGAGAAATACTGGTTTCAAAAAAAGCTAAAATGCCACGAAGGCACTTAAACTATGCGGATATGCCATTTACGTTCCTTAATACTCTAAGGCTGTGTTCGTTGGTGGGTGTTGGGAACCCCATCTCGCACGCCAGAAAAAACAGAGCGATCCATTAGCCACGTAATTAATTAAGTATTAGCTGATTTATTTTTTAAAAATAGATCAATATGAATTTTTTGAAGGCAACAATCTTGAATTTTCTCGATCTCCTCATCAGTTGAGCTGCTGGTTGAAAAACCCTAGCATTGTGTCCCCAAGATAATAAGGGCACGATGCTGAAACCCTATCAATACATGATTCTATTTTTCGTATGTCTGAAAATCAAGAAAGACCAAGAAATGCTAAATGGAGATTCACCCTTTTCACTTCCAAGTGCAAAGAAATCAAGATGGCAACCCATTGTTCTAGCGAATGAAGAAGAAAGAATAGTTGAAATAATATCAATTGGATTATTGTGCTGGTATAAATATAATTATCTGGAATAGCTCAGATCATTTCACAGCGCAGAATCAAGTTTGTCAACAACGACTAGACAACTTAATTTGTAGTGCTTCAGTACCTGCAATAGGAGGGGCCAAAGTGACCGATACAGGCATTTATCAATTAGATTCTCACAATATTGATTTTCAACAACGTCTCAATAAAACTGGCGGTAACCCCATTCTTTCTGTCAGGCATGAGGCATTCACAATTTTAAAACTAAAAGACAAGACTCAGACAGTTAACAGAATACTTTTGGCAAAATATTATACACAATAGAAAGCAGACACCTTTAAAACATTGCAATGGGGTTTCTCGCACTATTGTTTCCTCGTAAAAGTATAGCCTCAGCATATAAACTCATCCAATTCATGGTTTTAAACCCAACACCCTTTGCATTTGACCAGAAGTTGAATAAAGATATTTGCGATTAAATAGAGTCTAGGAATTACATTTTAGCACACAGAGACAAAGCCTCAGAGGCTCAGAATACTACATATAACGCATAGTAATAAATCCACCCAATTTTCTAATAAGGTATGTTTATAATTAAAATATAGCCCGGCAAAGTTTATAAACAATGGACAATTTTCGCAATTAGTGATATAGCACTAACTGATAAATAAATAAATAGTTATATGACACCGTGAAGTTGAACTACCGTTTCCTTATTTCATAATCATCTAAAGAACATGGTCCATGTGCGTGGCACATAGAAATAATGTGCAAAATGCAGTTTTTTGTGGTACTTGCTTGCTAGGAAATCAAGGAATATATGCCTCACCAAGAAATAAAGTACGTCATATTTTTAAAAGATTCATATAAACTTTTACAATCCAATCTTCAATAAGATACCGAATAAAGGACCAAGGGGAAAAAAGGAAAGTACCATTATTTGAGCATGAACAGGCTCCATACTCCATACCTAGTAGAGCTTATATCTGTGGCTCTTACATAGACCTTACGGAACAAAAATATCCAAGGAGTAGAACAAGCCAACCAAAATTACAAGAGATCTCTGCCATGATGAACTCAACTAAAAATAGAAGTCCAAAAAATACTTTGTACCAGAAAGAGAAGAAAGCTACCTTCGTGATCAATTCGCTTTAATGACTGAATGTTTAAAAAATGTTCTAACGCATATACCTCGCGAATAAGCCCAAGAGACCAAAAACCTGCACACCAGGATGATATGGGATTACTAATTTGAGTCTGTAACACAAATGTAAAATGTTGAGCATGGACTCTACAAATTAGTATATTTTCTTCATATTGAGCCTTGAAGATCGCAAAATTCAAAAACACATATAGATAGTTTTAATGAGAGGAAAGTTTTCAAAACCTGATTTCATACTCCATGCAATTAGACGGGGACTCATAGATGTAAATAGATAAAATTCAGGCACATAAGTACATGTTATGAGATCCATAGCAATTCAAGCATTGAACCACTTTTTGACACAAATGAACAATGGCACAGCTTATGTGAATTTTTAAATTCAGCTACTCGTTATCTTCCTTTTTGTGCGATTATGCACCTAACAGGATGCAAATTCTCATCATATCAGAAAGGCAGAAGAACAAGAAAAGTGCCTTGTGCATGCAGTAGTTGACGCATAACCAAGCAAATCAAAATCACAATACGAGGGTAAGCACTGTGAGCTGAGTATGGAAGGCACATCATGTTTCTCTATGCAAAAGCACAACTTAACATTCTGAATCAATTCAATCATATAATCAAATTGGAAGCCCATTAACGTAAAACACATTGTAAGTCAATATAACAAGAAAAAAAAAGGAGACTATATAACGGCAAAACTGTTCAAATCTCTCCCACCACACACAGAAACAATTGGAAATTCGTAAAGATTCAACTCATTTACCGAAGCAATCACCACTATAACGACCTTAAACCAAAGTAGGCAAGGCAAACCATGCCCCAGTCTTGATCACATTCCTTAAACCGCAAGCACCAACCATTTCTTGTAATTGGACCATAGTCAAGCCTATTCCTCTATAGCTTACCCAGTCACACTGCTACTCGAAAGCAAAACCATCCAGACAACTTAAAGCAAATAGAACCTCTAAGATTAGAATCACATCCAAATCTCAAATCAACCGCTCACCGAAGGAATTTATTTTATTGGCCACTCACAACATGCATCCGTCGCTGGAGCCAAACCCAATCAATTCTCCGCTCAGAACTCGATCTCCTTACTATATGAACAGCTAAAGCCAACCTCCAAATCGAATCAATCCACTGCTCAACATTATATTCTTAGGCATATGGGCCAAGCTGTCACCACAAAACCCGACCAGATAGAGGGACAATGAATATCACGCATGACGCCCACACTGTAAGCACAAGTACATACCAAAACTCAAATCAAGTCTGCCAACGTTAGCAGCACACGTCCAATGTGCTCAGACAACAGGGACTATCCAAAACATATTCACAGAACAATCTGACCATCAAAAGTCTCCACCATCCATGTAAATCAATTTGTCATTTCAATCGCGCATGCCCATCTTCTGTAAAACAAGAAAATCACAAAATCAACCGACAGCGCGTCCATCTGCTCACCACAGGGGACAACCAAAACAATTCATTAATCTGCCATCCCGAAATCGCACCATCTTATTTAAATCAAATTTGTCATTAATCGGCCATCTCGCTGTAGACCAATCAACTAAAATTCAAAAATCACCTCTTCCGCTGTTTTCTGCAATGCGCACTAGCTGCAGAAACAAAAAAGAACACAAATCTCAACACGTCAGTCGACGAGCTTTGAGCTCTCCGCTACAAACTGCTGATCATCCAAAGGCCGCCAATAACAACACCTAAAAATACAACAAATACCAAAATTGCGTCTATTCTGCGCTTATCTTCCACAACACCCTATTCACATCACGAACAACGAATTACAGAGGTCAACGTGCGTCGTTCTCGTCTTAAAGATTTAAAGAAACCGCGCATATACGCAGGCATCACAGAATCCAAATCGACATTCCACAACACAGCGCTGCCAAAGGAGACCCGTGACGGACGAATCGATGCGCAATAACCGGCCGAAACCCAGAACTATGCGATCACCCTTGCCCCGTTGGAGCCAAAGTGCGAGAAGGGGAAGCAAACTTGACCGGAACGCCACAACTAGATGGGCGCGACAAGCGACCGTTACAAGCGGCAGGCGATCGCCCGCAGCGAGGCGAGAGGCACCTCGTACGAACCGACGCAGCGGCCCCAACTCCCGGCAAGCGGCCGCTCAACTGCCTGGCCGTGCGCGCGGTCGATTCGACGCAAGCCAGGAAGGGCGAGGGCCTAGGGTTGTAGGGGCTCGAGGGTCGAAGTGGTTCGTGGCGGTGATCTTAAAACCGTTGGGATCGCCAATGTCGGCCAGCAACAGAGCGCCTCTTTAAACTCCCCGAACCCCCACCCCGTTGGGCCGTTGCACCGGCCCGCCCGCTTTAATCATTCTGTGACGGTGAGTTGAGGACCGGTGGCTTTTCCTCTCTTCCTATTGCTGCACGGAGGAGGTGGGCCTGCTCACTCTCTGTGAAAGTGGGCCCAACTCTTTGTAACTTAAGATAAAAAAAAGTAAACTTCTTTTTTTTTAATCTAAAAAATCTTTTGTGGGTAATTAGGTTTTCAAAAGAAGAAGAAAAAAACTCTTAGGTAAGCTTGTTTTTTGCAAAATCGTTGTGAAATGCGTGCGGAATTTTATATTCTGAGAGCCGTTGCGCTTTTTCTGTTTTAAGTTCTTCATCGATGGGTCCGATGCACATATTTCATCTCAGGTTGTAGGTCCCTTTCTCTGAAACAAATGAACGGACATCAAATTTTTGTTGCGCCCTTGCGACACCGTCACGCTGCTTTTGCACCTATCGTGAACGTGGGGCAAGCGAAGCGATCAGACGAAGTGATGTACTCGCAAAACGGTTGATCAGTATACTATAAAAGAAAAACAATAATCTAAGTAAATTATGAGTAAAATGATGAGATATTTATATGCAGTATATGTAACAAATACTAGTACGATATAATCTTATATATCACTGTGCATTTATATCCTTAACCCAGCGGCGACAATCAATCCCAGGTATAAAGTCATCTAAAGCGACATAGTATTGTTACTTAATAGGACTACTATCTTGCTATTATATAGGATGTAAGTCACTCGCATCAGCTTATCGATTTGAGGCTTGAGATATCAAAAATATAAAGGGATTTCGGTAGATGTAACACCATCCTAATATAATACTTTAATCTTTCGTTTACTTCCGTTTTGCAATGCTTGACTCTTTTGCGTTTGACTTCTTTTTAGCACAGTTTAACAATTCCGGTCATATCGTGTTTTCCCGCTTAAACTGTACGTAGAATTGCTCTGATTTCAACTAAATCCATCGGGCAGGTAGGACCAGAGGATAAATTTTTTGTCCCAGCATTATGGAGGTAGTAATCAGGGATCTTAGTAAGAAAGATAAGAAATCTTTAAGATGGAAAGGTCTTTTATGTAGGTTGCGCGCTTTCTATTTTCATTTAGCAGCCACATACAGGGACCTAGATGTCTATTGGAAATGTCATCTCATGTGTTCTATATTCCATGGTGACGTAGTGATTTTTCAATGTAGGCCATATAATTTTACATATTTCATCCACCGCCTTTCCACTGCCGGACGCCGGGGGCCGCGCAGGCCTCTACGGCGCCTCGGACACGTGTACATGACTATGGTGCAAAATAAATTAAAATTACAATATAAGATAAGAGGAGATAGAAGCTTGAAGCTACATGTACAGTATACACACAACACAAGAGACCCTGTGGATTACCCTCTGGCATCAGTAGTTAGGCTACTACGAGCTGGTTTGGTTTGTCTCCTCTTCTTGGCCTGCCCCTTCATCAAGGAAGGTGAGCCTTCATGCATCTTGCGTCCTTGTATCTCCTCCCTGGCGTCAATTATCCCATCCTGCAATTCAGGAATTCAGAACTGGTGCATTTGCTCCTTTACAAATACATAAACCTAGCTAGATTGCTCTCAGTTAAATTCTTCTTGATCAAATCGGATCACCTGGCAAGCTCTTTTTCTTGTTTCTTTCCTTCTAGCATTTCTGTGAAAAACAATCTTCAGCAGCTTGCTTAGTAGTAGAGATCATCATGGAGGCACGCGTGCTGGCGAACAAAGGGTGGGGCTGAATGAATGGCGAATGGACGGCGGGAGGAGAGATTTAGCCGCTATCACACCTTCTCCTCCACCAACGGGCCAGTGCTGGGCTGGGCGCCCGGTCCCCACTCGCGGTGCGTTTCGGATTGGTTACTACTGGTGTGGTTTTCGAGGGCGGAAAGTTATATATCACTTTCATTGTCTGAAAAGGTACTGTTTTGTAGATAAAATTTAGGGGCTTCTCCGGTGCGGGGAAGAGCTGGAAGGCTTACGGTGGACGAACTCCTCGCCGACTCAAGAGGGGGCTGGCTCTCCCGACGCCGATTTGAAGATCGTCGTCCGGACCTACATGCCAATTGGTGCAAAGGTACGATACACTGTTCTCGACAGTTGAGATTTGTTTTTTGCATTTTTTAATTTTCGATTCGCTATCCGTCCGACAAAAATATATTTTTAATATGTTTTTTACTCTTCCTTATCTTATCTTATTTTCTAATTCTCGGCCTTTGCTATTTTTCAGTCATCTGAACGAATGGGGCGATATAGACGATGGGCCACGACGGGCGACGACTTGGATGAGGTTGCCACGATTGACGATGAGGACGAGGAGACGGTGAGGATGAGCGATGCGATGGGGACGGCTTCAACGAGCACCGCATCCAGCGCCAAATCCGGCCGGGCTTCTGCTCGGTGAATGTCAACCACTAGATGCCGAAACGGCTGTTGTTGCTTGATGATGCAGATCGACGACGAGGTTGCTACTTGATGCAGCTTGACGAGGGATGCTTGTGGCTGGCATGCCGGCAGCTAGGGGACGACGGACTGGGATGGAAATTGGATATGACTGGTTGCTGTTGCTTCAAGATGAATGGGCCGACGACTGAGAATGACGCCGGTGAGCGCCATCCCGTCGTGCGCGTCGTCCACCACGACGGCGCCGTAGCGGGTGAGGAGCGGGTCAGCAGCGAGGAGCGGAGGACGACGACGACGGCCGGCAACTCCACCGCTCCGCCTCCTCGACCCGTCGTCTCCGTCCGCCGGCCACGACGCTGGCCGGCAACTCCGCCGCTCCGCCTCCTTGACCCAGCGGCTCCGCCGTCTGCCGCCCACAACGCCGGCCTCCGTGCCCTCAGCCTCCTGGAAAGAGCGACGGAAGGACGGAAAGTGTGACGGGAAGGATGAAAAACATGACGGGGTGGTATAGATCTAATTTCCCAAAATTCTAGTGGCACCCAGCCGATATCGTGAATAGTAGTGGTATTTTTCTAATTTGCCACATTTGCAGTGGCATGGATCCAATTAACCCTATATTTTCTTATTTCTTGGGTTGTTTCCACGAGGCAAACGTGAGTTATCCACTTGTTTGTAGTCACTCCTTCCCATTTTAAATTATGGGCTAGATGGGCCGGCCCCTGGTTCGGCCGAACCACCCTAGCTACAGTTGAATCCAGGTTTTGGATGGACGGCGTGGATCACTCCCCAAAGACGGTTGGAGGGCAATTTCGACCATTTCAACTGCCACAACCGTTATTGGCAGCCTATTTAAGGAGCTCATCTTCTCACTTTCTCTGCACGCTTCAAGCAAGGGCTCTCTCATATTCTCTAAAGTTTAATTTAGTATTCTTAAGCTAGTGGAGTAAAAATAAAATAGAAATCGGAGTCCGGAAGTCTTCGGAAGAGTTCAGGTATGGCTCTAGTAGTTCTCATTTCTTCTTTTTAAGCTTTATATTTTATTTAGAATATTCTTCTTTATACATTTATGGTATTGAAATACTTTCCGAGTATATGAATGCCAACTTTATTTTATGTTCGTGTTATACTAATTATACTGCTAGCTTATCTGGGAGATGCATATGTACGAGTATAATGTTTGCTATTGCAATTACTCTATGTCATGACGATAATATTAGAGTATAATCAGTATAGGCGTGGTGTATCTGGTAGTTTAGGCGTGGTGTCTAGATTATTGGGTATCATTATTTGGGGTTATATGCTGCGGATGAGAGGTGGGCCGCTGATGGTGACAGCTCAGTACAGGTATTCCTTCGCGCGTGTATATAGTCCTAAGTTAATTTCCTGAGGAGGGTACTCCTCCATATTTAGCCCTGGTTGCATGGTCATGACGGGCTGTCGTAAGGAACTCGGCAATCAGGGGTGGCTTCTCGAAGTATTAGGAGGGCATCGGAAAGAGGGTATTAGCTAGTTAATCATATAACTAGAATGTATGTATAATTTGTATACTAGAAGTATAGGAATAGATTCCTTTCTGTTTTCTTTTCACTTAGCTTAGATATTTTAGTTTGAGAATGAGTAGTGTTATGCTTGTGTGTCATCTACCCTTTGAATTATCTTAACCCCTGCTTTGACTATCATTATTACAAGTAACATATAAATTAATAGTACGGTTCTCTCTACTATGATCTTCCCACGGGATTAAACAAATACGATACCCTTGGAATACTCTCGGGTGAAATGTTACAATGGTATATCCGTGCGCTTGCGGAAAAACTCTGTAACCATAATATACCAGGAGTATTTCTGCGTCATTGCTAGGAAATATATTTCTAGTAATGTCGTTAAGAAATACCAACACCAACCATGTGCATTGATCTTTAGCCTAAGTATCCCGCATGATATTTGACCGTTCGGACGTCACCTTATCCCCAAGTTGACTCCCGATCCATCATCGGCAACACTCTCCCGAGGCATCAAGACAACGTACACATGAATCAACCAAGAAACCATATTCCGAGCACAAGCTATCTCTAACTTGACTCATTGTTAGTAAAAAAACAGTATTACATACGCATAATATCCATCTAGAAGTCATAAACACAAATTATCCACGGATATCCAAAAAAACAACCCGAAACCAAAACTGACACAGAGTCGGCCGGTCAGACCGCTCGAAGCACGCCGGTCTATCCAGCAACCCTTGCCCGGTCTGACAGGACCAAATCTCCAGCAGCACCTGTTCATCACCTGCAAATTCAATCATCTCCAAAACCACTTCGCCAATAATCTCCAAATATCAAACCAATAATCTCAAATGCCGATTCTTTATCACAGAATAAGAATCAAACACACTTTGATTTTACATGGTGGACAAAGAGCAAGCAGTCATGTCCTTCGCGCAACTTCCCAAAATCCTTATTGTCATTTTCTCCCAGTGCAGGATGCCAAAGGCTTAGAGTTCCAGAGACTTGCTCTCGCGATCATCGGTGCATGTCGGAGTAGACCATGAGCATCGATGCGGTGTAGAGTTGAGAGGAGACAGCGGCTCAGTTTATATAGAGATAACAAGATGCGTGATAAGAAACCAATTTTAACGGGCCATTCAAGTGTGTGTTCCTCTAGTTCTCTCCACCGCACATGTCTTTTTTGAAAAATAGGTAAGTTGGTACTAAACACCCTCATGCAAGCCATCTCATGAGGTGAGTTTTTTTCTTCTAACTTTTCAAAGAAATAATTTTTAAATGTGCTAAAGCTCATCTATCTCATCTATTAATTCATGCAGTACTTAACAGGATGCATAATAGGCAGAGAGTGTTATCACCATTATCAGTATTTCCACTTTCTTTATTTTTTATTTTAACGCTCATTGTAAAATGAGTAAGTTGCGCTCACGGTACATAAACTTACGTGGTGGGTGTAAATAAGTACAACAACTTGCAAATTGCTCATTTTGATACAACAACTTGCCAAGTCCGTGCGAACCTGGGCCAAAACGATCTCTGCAAGCAGAATTGATCTAGTATGGTACATATTGAAGAGTAAATTTTATTACACATCAAAATTTGGATTGATAAAATGTGTAATGACTATTCACTTTATATTTTCAATATTTAGATTTATGAAAGTGAAACAATTATCAGTGTCCAACCATGGAAATAAACTTTTAAAATAAGTTTTCGGTGAAATGGAGTGTCTGGCAATGAAAATAAAATAAATTTTCCTGGAGGCTAAGGCATGGACAAAATTTTCATGGTCCCGACATTAGACGAGTTATACAGAGGATAATATTTTCCGAGACATGAAATAAATTCTTTTCTATGCATCAAAAATGAAATTTTACACATCTAATTTCTCTTTTTCTTTGCATTCTAAATAAGATATCCAAAACATGGTCATACAAGTAAGCTGTTATGCCATCTGTTTGTGATGTTTTACAACGATTTGGTTTGCATTGACAATTTTGGCCCAATTCACACGTACTAGTCAAGTTACTACATTAGGATGAGCAATTTACATGTTCTTGTACCTATTTGCACTCACCACACAAGTTCATGTACCACGAGCGCAATTTACTCTTGTAAAATTGTATGCTGGCGTAGCAATGCACAGGTAATCTGGCAGTTAAGATATGTAGGTAGGTACCCATAGGGTTTGTTTAGTTGGGGAAAAGAAAATTTTTGGGTGTCACATCGGACGTTTGACCATATGTCAGAAGGGGTTTTCCGACACGAATGAAAAAACTAATTTTAGAACCCACTGGGAAATCGCGAGATGAATCTTTTGAGCCTAATTAATCTGTCATTAGCACATGTGTGTCGACGGGTGATACCCGTAGACCGGATATAGAGGGTATTGGGGTACATTGGTACAAGGATCTATGTAATACGACATCAAGCAGACAAAAGACAAAGATTATACTAGTTCAGGCCCCTTGATAGGTAATAGCCCTAATCCAGTTGATGTGGGATTATATGATGGAAAACACAGGTTAGAAAGGGAACAGTGGAACTTGACGGATCCGGCGAGATCGTAGTCGAGTTGGTTCGACTAGATCCCCGGCGATTTGGCTCCTTGCAGGCTCCGACTTCGTAGGCTGTGAGGATTGTGTTGGCTCTGAGATTCGATGCCTTAGGTCCTCCCCGGGGGGTCCCTTTTATATCACAGGTCAGGCGGTTTCCAAGTAGAACTCGGAGACATCAAACCTTACACGATACATTGACGACCCAATCTTGTCCGAGTAGGACTCTTTCCATCTGTAAACTCCGTGAAGGATTTCCTTAATGTATGCGGAAAGCATCCGTATGCGCGTGGGTATACCATACCGATATGCGACGTATATCAAAGGGTAAAGGGTATACCTAACCCATAACCCTGACAGTAGCCCCCGACTTCTGCTTAAATGAACTCGTGTAACCATTCGCGACTTCTTGTGTCGAGACTGTTGTCGTTCCCGGTACGAGGACCGTAGAGACAGGACGTAGTCGAAACACCGTGTGAAGCCCAACGGTCACGAGCGAATTTAAACTGAAGTCCAAAAAACTGCCGCGCGTAACGGACCCAGAAATTTCAGGCAGGCATCTCTCTCCTTTCCTTGGAATTCGCACCGTCGGTAGTGCGTCTATTTAAAGGAATTTTGAGGATCCATTTTGAAGTCCGCCCATTGTGAAGAAAACATCCCGACTGCAAGCGCTCTTCGTCTTCTCCGCTCCCACAAGAAACCCTAGTTCGTCGACCTTAGCCCTTTCTCCGGTGATCTCCGATCGACGATGGATCTTGGCAAATCATCCTCCACCAGCGCGTCGCTGAAGAAGCTTCAGGAAGACGGCGCCCTTCCCGGTTGGGGGACCATGGAAAGGGAAGCAGGAGGTACTGATCCCCAGCCCGTCTTAGGTCGCATGGTTGCGATCGAAGATTATATTCTCTGCGGTTTTCTGTCGCGACCGAGAAAATTGCCTTTTCCCGAACGCTAGTGTATTAATCCCCGTCCCAGGAAAAGCCGGGGTACACCAAACAAACATGATACAAAAGGCACATCTTTATTATATCGATAATATTTACATTATTACAAAGGCACTTCAGGCCTGACAATCAAAAATAAACAGCAGCGGACTAGCAGGCCTAAAACTTATGTTTACACTTAAAATATGACAGAGGAGTAACTCGCAAGCTCGCAGCAGATGTATAGGAAATTCCGTTTCGTAATCGAAAACTCCAATAATAGCTGAGTCATCCATAACATTGAAAACTCCACTCAGAAAGCATGGTCCATGATATCGTTCGACAACACGGTCTACATAGGTTTGTTTCACACTACTTAGTGATCATCCATAAGGCTACCAAAGCCAATTCTGGTAATAGTTCTCAACCCCACAAATCACTTTTGCAAAGTACTCGCAAACAAATCTACACTAGAGTAATCACTTCACATCCGCTCGTAACCACGGACACGGCTATTTGAACAATTTTAGAACCTTTGTTGCACACTTTACCTACATGACGCAAGCTTACTTCTCACACTAGTGATAGAGAGAGACATTCAAATTAGAAAATTTAAGTCTTGGAATTTTGGAAATTTTGGAACTAGAGTTTTGGGGTCTCAATGGAAGGACTTTTAAATCAAGATCTTCGACACTTGCATCCTTAATCGACATACAAAGAACAAAACTTTCCCAAATAAGACAATTATCAAAATACTTATTATAGGGAAAAAAAACCCGAGGCGTTAATGTTATATTTTATTTCGGAGAAAGGAGCAGTTTTCATGACTATCATATGCAGGTGCGGAGATTATGGGTACCATACACCCAGACGGATAGCTTATCCGACTGAAGATAGTAGGTGGGCCGGATCTATATATTATGTAATAGATTAGACTTTGGAAGTTATGTTGCCTTGTGATCCAAGGCATAGTCCATAGTCTTAGCCATATACGATTATGTAACTGTGTGTAAGTACACTTATGCCATGTCCAATTAGGTTTTCCTTCTTATAACCCATGCGCCCCGAACCTATATAAAGAGGGCAGAGAGCACCCCAAGGGCATAACCACAACTTGATCATCAGATCAACACAACACTCGGAGGATTCAACCCCCGAAACAGGAGTACGGTATTACTTCTCATTGAGAAGGCTTGAACCTATCTAAACCTTGTTCCTTTTACTCATCCACTTTAGATCTCGTGCACTACTCTCTTTTCTCATTGCCGATTTCTATGATCAACAATTTGAGCGCCAAGTAGGGGTTGCATCGGGTTTTCCGTCGACAATTTTTTTTCTTAGGTACTTATAAAAAAGTCGATTCGATTTTTTTTCTAAAAAAGAGTTTAACTCATGACGTAGAACGCTATGTCACCATTTATCATATCCCAAAATTAGGACTTAAAAATAGTACTTGTATTAAATAAAACAGAAGATAGATAATGTCCAATGGGAGTGAAGTGGATGAATAGAGAAAAACAAGTGCTTTGATGCTAATTGTTGGTATTTGATCGAACAAAAAAAAATCCACCATCACCACCCCTACTCACTGGCGCCGCTGCCCGCCTCCCCCTCCAGCCGATGGCTCTTCTCCTCCATCCGCCGCCGCTTCCCGAGCGGCAGCGCTCCGCTCTTCCGTCAAGATCTGGAAGGGGAAGGGGCCGACGCTATCTGCGGTGGCCGCCGCCGTCGGCTCCTGCTCCGTCGCCAATGGATGAATTTGGGAGGAAGGGAGGGAGGATTGGAGCCCCGGTACCGCCTCCCTTCCTCATTGCCAAGCTGCCGCCGGGCCAGGAGAGGGTGGAGCCGAGCCTATGCCTCACCTCCTCTTTGCTGGGCCGCCACCAACATCAGGAGAGGGAGGAACTGAGCCACCACGTCAGCTCATTGTCTCTGCCACCTACCCTTGCCTCCCTAAGACCGGCCAACGTCGGATCCGCGCGCCTGGGATGACTCGGTAGCGGATCCAGGCGGCGGCGGCGTCGCAACTGGCGGTGGGACCCAGGCATTGGCGCCGTCGTCATCGTCGTCGCAGCCGGCGGTGGACCTCCTCAGAGCAAGCGACGCTCCACAGTTGATGCGTGATGAGAGAGAGAGAGAGAGAGAGAGGAGGGGGAGGGAAATGAGTGATGGAGATGATAAGGATGGTGGAGGAGAAGATGAGGATGGGACTTGTATGTTTTTTCTGCAAGCATGATTTCTGTAGGTGGACCACATAAGGTTGCACCTGCGATAATCATATTTTTCTAGGCGGACCTCATAAAGATATCGCAGGCGGACCTCTTAAGGGGTCCGCCGAAAAAAAATATTTTCGCAGGCTGGGTTAAATCTAGAGGCTCTTTAGCCATTTTCGCAAATGGTTATAAGAGGGTATTTTTTTCGGTCCGCCTGGAAAAACAAAAAGCCAACGTCGGTAAAAAAAATCATTTTTCTAGTGAAAGTTGGGGTGGCATTTAACTTTTTGTCACTTTTTGTCACCACGTGAAAGTCGCTCCAGTCTGACCGCCGAAATCAGCTGCCGTCGCCTGTAGCCGCCACCGGTCTTACTACAGTTAATCCGTCGGTCTGACCGGTCTGTTGCCGTCGGTCTGACCGGTGGTGTCTCGCCGGTTGGTCCACCGAACCCGAGCAAACACAAATCGAAGAACTCTTAAATTAGATGACAACTTTATTACTTCTCTATGTGTTTACAAAGTGCAACAACAACACTCCTCACGAAAATCTCGACTAAACTCGAAACCCTAACTATTCTCTCAACTCAATGCTCACTAAAGCGATACAGGAGGCCACACCCCCTCTCTATTTATACCCAAGGTAGGCAGCCAAAAGCTACGAACCAAATTTGTACAAGAAGTCCTAATCCCCTAGGAAACCTTCCTTTACAAGAAACTAACTTTACAAACTCCAAATTTACTAAATTTGGACTCCCTCCAAATTCGACTCCGCATCCCATACGTACATAATACCTCCATCATATGCCATATGAAATCTTCACCAACTATTGACGGTCGTTAGCGATCAGTTTCGACCGTCAATATTACCGAAATAGAGGAGAATTGGTTATGCTTGAAATGCATATTTGTGTTAGAATAATAATATTCCACTAGTATTAGGATTACAAACCTTTTGCAGAGAATAACCATAAAGTAGAGGAGAATCGACATCAAATCAGATGATCAATCAATCGGACGATGTCGAGGATCAGACTTATGTATGAATGGGCTAAGTACTCAGAAATGACACGACCAATTGGGCCAAAATTCACAAGTCTTGGAAAAGAAGAGAACGAGGAGGCCACCAACCAAATTGTGGGCTGGATGGGCCAGCCCCTGGTTCGGCCGAACCACCCTGGCCACCCTTGGATCCAGGTTTTGGATGGACGGCGTGGATCACTCCCCAATGATGGTTGGAGGGCAATTTCGACCATTCCAACTGCCACAACCGTTATTGGCAGCCTATTTAAGGAGCCCCTCTTCTCACTTTCTCCGCACGCTTCAAGCAAGGGCTCTCTCATGTTCTCTCAAGTTTAGTTTAGTATTCTTAAGCTAGTGGAGTAGAAATAGAATAGAAATCGGAGTCCGGAAGTCTTCGGAAGAGTTCGGGTTTGACTCTAGTAGCTCTCATTTCTTCTTTTTTAAGCTTTATATTTTATTTAGAATATTCTTCTTTATATATTTCTGGTATTGAAATACTTTCCGAATATATGAATGCCAACTTTACTTTATGTTCATGTTATACTGATTATACTCTACTATGATCTAGGAGATGCATATGTACAGGTATAATATTTGCTATTGCAATTACTCTATGTCATGACGATGATATTAGAGTATAATCAGTATAGGCATGGTGTATCTGGGAGATGCATATGTATCTGGTAGTTTTGGCGTGGTGTCTAGATTATTGGGTATCATTATTTGGAGTTATATGCTGCGGATGAGAGGTAGGCCGCTGATGGTGACAGCTCAGTACAGGTATTCCTCCGCGCGTGTATATAATCCTAAGTTAATTTCCTGGGGAGGGTACTCCTCCGTATTTAGCTCCGGTTGTATGGTCATGGCGGGCTGTCGTAAGGAACTCGGCAATCAGGGGTGGCTTCACGAAGTACTAGGAGGGCATCGGAAAGAGGGTATTAGCTAGTTAATCATATAACTAGAATGTATGTATAATTTGTATACTAGAAGTATAGGAATAGATTCCGTTCTATTTTCTTTCCACTTAGCTTAGATAATTTAGTATGAGAATGAGTAGTGTTATGCTTGTGTGTCATCCTACCTTTTGAATTATCTTAACCCCTGCTTAGACTATCATTATTACAAGTAACATATAAATTATTAGTACGGTTATCACTACTATAATCTTCCCACGGGATTAAACAAATACGATACCCTTGGAATACTCTCGGGTGAAATGCTACAATGGTATATCCGTACGCTTGCGGATAAATTCTGTAACCATAATATACCAGGAGTATTTCTGCGCCTTTGCTGGGAATTATATTTCTAGTAATGTCGTTAAGAAATACCAACACCAACCATGTGCATTGATCATTGGCCTAAGTATCCCGCATGATATTTGACCGTCCGGACGTCACCTTATCCCCAAGTTGACTCCCAATCCATCACCGGCAACACTCTCCCGAGGCATCAAGACAACGTACACATGAATCAACCAAGAAACCATATTCCGAGCACAAGCTATCTCCAACTTGACTCATTGTTAGTAAACAACATATTACATACGCATAATATTCATCTAGAAGTCATAAACACAAATTATCCATGGATATCCAAAAAAACAACCTGAAACCGAAACCGACATAGAGTCGGCTGGTCAGACCGCTCGAAGCACGCTGGTCTATCCAGCAACCCTTGCACGGTCTGACAGGACCAAATCTCCAGCAACACCTGTTCATCACCTGCAAATTAAATCATCTCCAAAACCACTTCACCAATAACCTCAAATATCAAAACCAATAATCTCAAATACCGATTGTTTATCACATAATAAGAATCAAACATACTTTGATTTTACATGGTGGACAAAGAGAAAGCAGTCATGTCCTTCACGCAACTTCCCAAAATCCTTATTGTCATTTTCTCCCAGTGCAAGATGCCAAAGGCTTAGAGTTCTAGAGACTTGCTCTCGCGATCATCGGTGCACGCTGGAGTAAACCATGAGCATCGATTCGGTGTAGAGGAGAGAGGAGACAGCGGCTCAATTTATATAGAAATAACAGGATGCGTGATAAGAAACCAATTTTAACGGGCCATTCAAGTGTGTTCCTCTAGTTCTCTCCACCGCACGTCATTTTTGAAAAATAGGTAAGTTGGTACTAAACATCCTCATGCAAGCTATCTCATGAGGTGAGTTTTCTTTTTCTAATTTTTCAAAGAAATAATTTTTAAATGTGCTAAAGCTCATCTATTAATTCATGCACTACTTAACAGGATGCATAATAGGCAGAGAGTGTTATCACCATTATCGGTATTTCCACTTTCTTTATTTTTTATTTTAACACTCATTGTAAAATGAGTAAATTGCGCTCACGTTACATAAACTTACGTGGTGGGTGTAAATAAGTACAACAACTTGTAAATTGCTCGTTTCGATAGAACAACTTGCCAAGTCCGTGCGAACCTGGGCCAAAACGATCTCTGCAAGCAAAAATGATCTAGTATGGTACATATTGACGAGTAAATTTTATTACACATCAAAATTTAGATTGATAAAATGTGTAATCACTATTCACTTGATATTTTCAATATTTAGATTGACGAAAGTGAAACAATTATCAGTGTCCAACCATGGAAATAAACTTTTAAAATAAGTTTTCGGTGAAATGGAGTGTCTGACAATGAAAAATAAAATAAATTTTCCTGGAGGCTAAGGCATGGACAAAATTTTCATGGTCCCGACATTATACAAGTTATACAGAGGATAATTTTTTGCAAGACATGAAATAAATTCTTTTCTATGCATCAAAAATGAAATTTTACACATCTAATTTCTCTTTTTCTTTGCATTCTAAATAAGATATCCAAAACATGGTCATACATGTTTGTGATGTTTTACAACGATTTGGTTTGCATTGACAATTTAGGCCCAATTCACACGGACTAGTCAAGTTACTACATTAGGATGAGCAATTTGCAAGTTGTTGTATCTATTTGCACCCACCACACAAGTTCATGTACCACGAGCGCAATTTACTCTTGTAAAATTGTATGCTGGCGTAGCAATGTACAGGTAATCTGGCAGTTAAGATACGTAGGTAGGTACCCGTAGGGCTTGTTTAGTTGGGGAAAAGAAAATTTTTGGGTGTCACATCGGATGTTTGACCGGATGTCGGAAGGGGTTTTCAGACACGAATGAAAAAACTAATTTCAGAACCCACCGGGAAATCGCGAGACGAATCTTTTGAGCCTAATTAATCTGTCATTAGCACATGTGGGTTACTGTAGCACTTATGGCTAATCACGGACTAATTAGGCTCAAAAGATTCGTCTCGCGATTCCCCCCGTAACTGTGCAATTAGTTTTTATTTTTATCTATATTTAATGCTCTATGTATGTATCCAAAATTCGATGTGATATTTTTTGAAAAAGTTCTGGGGAATTAAAAAGAAGGCCTACGTACTCCAACTCGAATTTGCCGAGATATGCCAACAAACGTTTGTGGAAAGTGAAGGTCAGACGCGTGCGTTCTCATTCGGATGCATGACTTGTGTTTTATGTTCGACGTACCAAACTTTTAGCATGTCCGACACATGCAACAATTTTTCTCCACGAAGGCACAGCTGAAGCCACTCACCAACCACAGGCGGCCAGACAACACCAAACTCCATTTTAGTGGGGTCGTCATGGTGAAGCAGAGTGATACGATGATCGGATTACGTAGTTGACTGCTTTATTTGACATGCATGCCACCCAAGATATGGAAGATTGAGAGAAATATCACTCTGTTACCAAGTACTAATAAATTATCAACGAGTAGTGGATGCTGGTGATCGTTTGTGGCACAAATGAAGTCGTTCAGGTATTTTTTTGGAACCAGTATTTACTCTAGAAGGTACTAACATCACTTAACAACTACTACATTGGAATGCCCGCGTAGCTGCTGGAGATTTCACCACGAGAACCTTGCATGTGAACCGTAATTGGTCGCACCTTAAAAAAACAGTATTTTCGTAAACGGCTGGATAAGAGACCCATATAAAAAATCAATTTTTGCAGACGGATCTTTAACATATCCGTATGAAAAAATAAATCTATTTTTCTAGGTGGACCTCTTATATATGTACCTAAAAGTTTGATTTACCTTCTTTTTTTTTTTAGAATTACCACAGTATATACCAGACACTCACAACGCCTGACAGCGCATTCACCCCTATGAACACACACGCAAACCCTAACCCTATGAGCATCTTCGAAGACTGGGCCGGCAAATTCTGGAGAGATTGACGAAGTCACCACAGGCGCCTCGCTGTCGATGGATACGTCGCCTACCACTGAAAGCACAACGCCGTTAAATCCTGGAAATTCGCTCCATGGGGAGTCGAACCCGGACCTCAGGAGCTACTGGGCTCTTGTAACCACTAGGTACAGGCCCTTTGGCATCTACCTAATAGTTTGACTTACCTTTTTTTTTCTCTCAGCACTTCAATTTTTTTTAAAATATTATCCTATTTATCCTTATCTGCTCTCCATCTGTCTCACCTCCTCTCCTCTCTCACATTGGCCAGAGGCAGCAGGAGCGCGCAACTAGCGGCGAGCTTGGCCCCGCAACGGCAGCCCTGCGGCGGCCGGTGGCGATGATGGCGGGCTCAAGTGTCCTCGGGAGGCCGGCGGCGAGCAGCAGCGCACTCGGCCTCGCGATCGCCAGTGGTGGCGGCAAGCTCGAGCTGGCGACGGCGCGGTGGATGGGTTCCGCGGTGTGGTGCGTCGAGCGGGTGACGAGCTCGCCGACATCGCAGCGCGGGAACGCCCAGAGCACGAGGTTGCTGAAGTAGTCGTGCAGGACCAGCGGGCGCATGCGGGTGCGTCTGTTGACGGCGATGCGGACCCTGGTGGTGGTTGTGGTGGTGGCGGGAGTCTCGCCGGCGCCGAGCCCCCGCGCTGTGGTCACCGCGCACCAGAGGTGCACGATGAGGCTCTCGAAGGTGGTGTATCCCCGCCCGCACAGCGATGGCGGGAGCCCCGACGAGGCCAGCGGCAACACCTTGTACTCCGTCTTGGGAACTCGACGAGTGGCGGGTCCTGCGGCACGAACCGGGTGGCGCGGTCGTGGATGGGTAGCAGTGGCGCCGCCACGCCGACGGGTAGCCGACGTGTGCCAAGCCCCCACGCCACCAGGAAGCTCGCCGTGGCCTGCCCGTCGGCGATGCGGTGGTGCGCCGCGAGGCTGAGCACCGTGGACCCGCACGAGAACCGCGTCACCTGCACATGGGCATTTCGGTCACTTCGCGTAGAATATCGGGCCCCCTAGCGCCTCGTCAGCACGAATACATTATTTTAAGCCGTGCGGTGTCCACTGTCAAATAACCACTATTATAGAGTGTTTTCCTCCAAAAATGAGTTTGCGCGGTGTCCTACGGCTAAAACCGTAAAGTCGCGATGTCCTGTAGCAAAAATTTACCTTATTATATTGTACTTTGATCAATTATTCCAAGGTTGTAAATAGTAAGATGCATGGTGTGGTTTTCCGGACGAAGAGAGCCAATTCACACTCCCCAATGAATCATTTAAAAGTTATAAATTCATGGGATAAGTAAGAATTAACATTAATTATATTTAGTGGGGGAATGAACTTTGAAGATAATATAAGATAATATAGCATTACCTCCGTCCACTAGCTAGTTCCTTCTTTCACATTTCCACCTAACCAACTTTCCGACAAATTAAAGATATATGGATCGGTTATTGGTTGAATATGCATATGGAGGCTACGCTTTATAAGTGCTGGAACTGGTACTGCATTTGGAGCATCGAGCACCCACCACCAATTCCTGAATTCCTGGGCGCCGTAGCTCGCCTCTCCATTTCTCCAAACTCAGACAGAGCAATACTGCGTATCAGTAACGATGGCAAAGAACTTGTCGACCTCCGTTCAGCTGCTTCTCGTCCTCATCGTTTTACTGGCTTTTGTCGGCGGCATCCTCGGAGGAGGTGGACCAAGCAGCTGCTCGAACAACCGTAAGCTAAACAACTGCTTCTATTTCTGATAGACACAAGATGGTTTTGCTGCAAATTACGTCTTTCATTCGCTTTTCTTGCTGGTTAATTAAATTCCTTCTTTGTGATTGTAGCGGCTGTCCAGCATTCCTGCCCGCCAATCCCTGGAAGAGGGCACTAATCGATCCATCGATGATGGGGGAGGAATTCGCGTTCCATTTAATTTCTACACATCGGGGGATTTGAAGCTTAGCAAGTTTAGTACTACTATACATGAAACAGCTACTCTATGTTTTTAAGGTGATCGTGTGTTCGTGTTGGTGTTCCCATGTCCTTGCAGTGTCCTGCTTTACCAATATACGTAGTATATAATAAAACGGACAGCATAAATATCCGATGAACTGTATCCGGTCAGCTAGCTTTTGTGGTTGAGTATTCAGCGTCTGGTGTCCAATGCCAAGTTATCTCGTCCTCTGCTGGCCTTACTGTCATGATGCACTTCCTGTCTTCCTCAATTTCCTCCAAATGTGCCACACATATATATATTTTCTTATTTCTTGTTCTTGGGTTGTTTCCACGAGGTAAACGTGAGTGAGTAATCCACTTGTTTTGTAACTCGCAGCAGATGTATAGGAAATTCCGTTTAGGAATAGGAAACTCCAATAATGGCTGAGATACCTGACTAGTTTCCGTTTCACACTTTTCGTTTATTCACCCGCCTCTAGGTCTCAAACGATCCAGAAATAAGTTGCCTCTCTGATTAAAATTCTTACATTACCACTAAACACACATATAATATTTAGAGGCATTCATAGTCAATATTAATGCATATCACCCTTAGAAAAATATTATAGCCGATATAGAGTGCTACATCAGTAATTATATATGCTGATTAAAATTACTCAAGAAGCCCATTACTTTGCAGGTTGCCTAACTATGACACCGGCTCATAGCCTTCTGCTCTTAAGCAATTTTCGACTCCGTTTTTCTCTATTAGTTTCTTTTCACCTACCATAATCATAAGATGTCAGCCCATCTCATCTTTTCACATCTCTTAATTCCAACTCTTTGGCTACTTGCGTCCACAAGCACTGCTTCCACTCGAGAAGCATAGTCAATGACATCGTTCGATAACCCGGTCCACATAGGTCTGTTTCACACCACGTAATGGCAGGGTTCACTATATCGGTTTAGTGGTTTTGATCGGGGGTCACCGAAATCCCGAAATTTTGAACAAAATTTAGTTGAATTTAAACAAATATTACCCAAATTCATGAAAAAATTCAAAAATTCGAAAATTTCGGCCGAATTAATATTGTTTCGGAGGAGACCTGAATGACCGAAATTTCCAACCCTGCGTAATGGTCATCCATCAGGCTACCAAGCCAATTCTGATAATAGTTCCAACCCCACAAATCACGTCTGCAAAGCACACACAAACAAATCTACAGTAGAGCAATCACTTCACAGCCGCTCGATCGTTATTGCTCGGAGAAAACCCTCAAGAGGAAGGTGACACTGAAATTCACGGCCAAGAAACTCAACTGTTTCCAGGACCAGCTCACCAAGTTCCAGGCGGAGAACGCCATGGCTCCCGGGAAGATGCACGTCTATGACGAAGCACAGTTCTTCCAGAACCATGTGGATATGAGCGACAAGGTTGCAGAGTGGAGACTGCAGAGCAAATTCGTTTATAGGCGAAACCTGCCATCGTTGGGCGCTCTGAGTTTTTTTTCTTTTTCTTTTTTTGAAAACTCAGATTCATTTCACCTTAGAAACATAGGACATGTTTGATAGTACATCTTGGAGGAATGTTGTAATTAGATTGCAAACTAGAGGCAAAACATTGCCTCGAGGGATAAGCTATGTGTGAAATGTTTTGACAATTGAAGACAGGATCAGCTAGATGTTGGGAATTTGCTTCCTTTGCTATTTTAGAGCAAGTTTAATAGCATAGCCAACTATTAACTCCAAATCATCTATAGCCAATTTAATAGTCCATTCATACAATAGTCACATATAAATATATACTGCATCATTACTATATGGTCCCATCTTTCATACACACAAAACATTTCACAAAACATTTTGAAGTCCATGTTGTAGTTGGCTACAAATCTGTAGCTTGCTTTCCTTCTCTCTCTCTTCTTTTATCCCATCCACATGTGCTTATAGCTAACTTATAGCCCGCTATTGTACTCACTCTTATCTGCAACCTTGTTGATTTCCCTGGGAATCCAGGATATGTTCTGCAAGTAATCTGAGGTTGTTGATCTCATTTGACTCCAAATCGGTCTAAGGTTCCAATGTCCAGGGTCGTCATCAAAGTTCCTTCTCTTTGCTGTGCTGCAATTGTTGCATTATCCGTCAGAACGGTTGTACCTGCAAAATTCAGGAAGAAAGCAATTTCCATAGCAAGTTGAAGAGCTATCAGCTCAGCTTGCAAAGGTGATTGGGCCAGATTGCTTGTTGCTTTGATGAAAAGGGCATTATGAGAAGAAGGAAAATGGAAAAAAGATTCCAACTCCAGTTAAATTGTTTTCCCAAGCTGCATCAACATAGCACCTATTACCATTTGGAATTTTATCCATCTTTTTGTTGCAGCTCTCCTACTCCTGAAGCTCATCCTGCAATATGTTGTAAGCTGAGTAGATGGTGTAAGTTCTTACCATGGCTTCTGCTGCAAAACACACCTGAGTGGGCTCTTTAACTAAGCCCTGAAACTTCAGATCATTCCTTGCTTTCCAAATCTGCCACATAATATTCAGAATTCTATTCAAGGTGGCTTGATTAGATCCATTGTTAGTTATATAAGCAATGATATGAGACATGGAGACGTTATCTGTAAAATGATCAGTATGCAGATTAATTTCTTTTTTTTGAAGGAAAGTGGCAAGAGTATTGCCGAATATATTAGAAGAAGAGAAATAGACGGCTTACACGATTACACAATTGATGCGACGAAACAATTTAGAAACATCCCAAAACCATATATCATGGTTTGATAGGGGAAGAAATACAATCATGGCGGTTGGAATACAAAACTGCTTTCTTGAATATCTTGGATGATCTGGTGTGTTGTCCGTTGCACGTCCGGTTCTTCTCCTCTGAAGATCTTTGCGTTCCTTTGGAGCCAAATATGCCACCATGTCTTGACAAGAACACCCACCTTTCTCCTTGCTTCTGTCTTGTTTTCATTCTGCATGATACATGTCATCCATTCTTTTAGGGAGCAATAAGTCTGGTTATTCTGAATACCTTGAGCAGCAGAGACAAGATTCCACGTTTCTTTTTAAAAAATCACATTGTTGAAACAAGTGGTCGGTTTCTTCAAATGCTCCTCTACATAAGGGGCAAGTCCAGTCACACTCCCAGTGTCAAATCAGCATGTTTTTGGCTGTTAGAACCTTGTGGTGTAGAATGAGCCAACCTAAGAATTTTTGTTTTGGAAGCGTCGACGCCTTCCAGTTCAACAGGAAAACCTTGTCTTGCTGAGAACCAATAAATTGAAAGAGATAAGCACTTTTAGCCGAATATGTGGCCACATTATTCCTTTACCATAAGATTGTGTCTTCTATTTCATTTAGCAAAGTAACACGGCTCAAGAGTCCTCCTAGATAAATGTATGCAGATTAATTTCAGAGATCAACCAAGTTAGTTTGCTGAAAGGGCATTCAAAGAAAATATGAAAATCAGATTCAGAGAGCCCACATAATCAGATTCAAAGCGCATTGAAAAGTTTCAAGCCTTCTGTAAACATAATGTCCTTACATATATGCAGGAGACGTCTGAAGCCTGTTTTCTGATGGGGTTCGGGGAACAGTATGAAGTAATGTCATGATTTTGTTAGTTTATGCTAGGCGTGCATAGCGGTGATAGATGTATAGCAAACAGGTGTAAGATGAAGGTCAGTAAAACAATATATTTAACATCAGTAACATCACCTTTATTAAGTGCATTGTGCTCATGAATGTACTGGGAAGAAGGATGGACCTCTTTCTTAACTTTCTTGCTACTCAACAATGCATGTAACAGGTAGATAAACGGAATTAACATGCTAAGTAGTGAATATGTATATATAAAAAATCCTTGTAAGTATAAGAATGCTGTTTTTTAATATATCAGGCACTCATTATGCCTAATTTCAGAACAAAAAAAAGAAGTGCAGGCATCACGTATACTGATACTAGTTAGACTAATCTTACGAGAAAGAGATGAGGTTTATCTGAGATCAAAATAGACCCAAAAGTTTTTGAAATTGGTGTCTCAACACAGAAAACCTTAAAAAAGTGTTAAGTAAGTTTGACTTAGAAAAATATTAAAATGTCTTATAAAATGAAACAAAGAGGGTAGTAGTATGTGATGCTACTTAAATAAGTTGAGTAAGGCCTCGTCTAGAATGGAGGGATTATGAAAAGCTTTGGAGCAATCGAACTACATTCTGTAAAAATGATGTAACAAATGAACTGCTGGCTGATCCTAACCATGGTCTAATGTAATCTCAATGGCTGCACCAAAAATATAAAAACAAAAAAAAATCCACTAATAAAGTAATTATCAACTCCGATTATTAGATGATTATGGAACTGAACCTACTAGCACAGACGTAATCTGTCTGGTGTTCTAGTTTCCTACGGCGATCACGATGTTGTAATGTTGGTCATATCAACATCAATTTTGGTTTGCACATCCTGTTCAAAGCTGTTCCTCATCAATCTCGCCTGATGGATCATGTGCCGTTTGCTGTTGTAGATCACATTGACGCGGCCTTCAGCATCGGCTACTGACAACCTGAGCCGTAGGTCACGGATGGCAGGGCACCATCGGAGAACGCTTGCTACTGTCAATTCTGTGGCCATGTCGTGATCATCCTTGCAATGGGCGTCAAGCTCGAGGTACTCAAGGTTAGGGAACGTGGCGGGGACGACGCCGCCGCCGTCGCCAGCGTCGGCGTCCATGGCGATGTACTCTGCATAGAAGTCTAGCTGCAGCTTCAAGACCCTCACGCCGAGCAGGTGCCGGAGGCAGCTCCACATGGGTACGGTCAAGTTGTTGGGATCTTTGTCGCCATAGCTCCGGTGGTCGTGGAAGTGAAGGTCGGCGGATGCGAGGTCCAGCGCCGGCGAGGTCAGGGAGAAGTGCCCCGGGAGGGAGCGTTCGTTGACGAAGGAGCGTAGGCGGGGCGCGTCGAGCTCGATGCAGCGGTCTCTACTGTAATACCCGATGAAGGCTAGCTCGGTGAGCGCCGGGCCTCGGAGCTGGAGGCGGAAGCCGTCGGCGAGGTAGACGGAGCGGCTGCAGTCGTTGCTCCTGAAGCTGATCCTCTCGAGCCACAGGTTGGCGAGCCTCGGCGCGGCGTCGATCACGCGCTGGAGCGTGTCCGGTGACACGGTGGCTTCTACCAGCCGCATCTCCTCCAGGAGCGGGAGGACGACGCCGCCGTCGCCGTCGCCGAGGCGTTCGACGCCAACGTCGTTGGCGTGCAGAACGCGGAGCGTGGCCGCGGCGCAGGGCAGGGATCCGAGCCGCAGCCGCCACGTTCCGCCGGAGCTCCCGCTCTCGCAGCTGCCGTACCTGCAGAACCACGAGACGTCGCAGCGGACGCGGAGCTCCTCGACGCGCGCCGCCGCCGGGGCGTCTAGGACGGCGGCGACCACACCGCACACCTCTCCTCGGCAGCGCCTCCCTCGATCTCCTCCGACACGAGGCGAAGGCTCAGGACCCTCGGGCTCTCGCACGCGGCGAGGGCGGCCAGCGCGTGGCCGACGAATGCGCTCCGCCTGTGCTCCGGGAAGTTGTTGCCTCTGTACGCTGCCGGGTACAAGTAGGGCTCCGTGTCCAGGTTGACGGGTGCAGCCTGGCGCCACAGCGGCGCCACCGCCGCGAGAGCACGGCGGTGGCGGCGCCTTCCTTGGCGGAGAGCAAGGAGATGATGTGCCGGAGGAGTCGTCGGGGAGGCGGAGAGGTGGTCCTGGGGCGGCGGCCATGGGGACGGATGTACTTTCCTGTTTCTTAGATTGATAAATCGAAACGAATGACTCGCTGGAATAGAGATGCAATGGCAATGCGCCGAAAATTGTATAGATCGAGAGATAGATTACGAAATCCCGGATATATATTTATATCCACATGTTATACTAATTTTTATTGACACGATACAAGTTTCCTAAAGATAAAAAAAAACACTAATCTTAAACAATTAAAAAATTCGTAACTTCCGATCGTCACATCTTTGTGTCCGTGCTTTCATCCGTCATGGGCTAATGTTTCCTCCGTCATCACTTTATATGCCAATCATGTGCGATAGAAAACGCACAAAATCAAATCAAAGATCGGTACGAAATTCAATTGGGGAGCTCCATAGAAAATTTAAACACGGTAAATCTACGTGAAAAAAAGATCAATTTCGAACAGATATACGCATCGAGACCCTAGAAAAAAGAAAAAAAGAGGAGGAAAAAATCACAAAATGGGCAAGCTTAATGTCACCCGATCCGGTTAATCTGAGCTCGTCGCCATCGCCCGTCCACTGCACTCCTGTCGTGGCCACGCCCGCCAGGCACGGCCACACTCACCGCCTCCCCAACCGGTCGTGCACCCTCTCCCTCTACCCTGGCGCCCCATCCTCGCGCTCTCGTCCTGCTCAGAGGCAGATGAGAAAAAGAAGAAGGATGGCCCGCGCCGTAGCCCCACCATCGAGGCCGATGGGGAGTGGGGAAGTGAGGGCGGTCGTCGTCGCTGACTTACCCCCGTCGAGCACTCGCCGATGCCAGCGCCGTGTGAACGAAACAGGAGGGAGGGGGGAGATGGAGCAGCGCCACCGTGCTGGGAGGGGAGCAGCGCCACCGGTGGGGAGGAGAAGGGGAGCGACGCCGTTGCGGTGAGAGGGAGATGGCAATGAGATGGGGAGGCGGAAATGATTAGGGTTAGGGTTGGGCTACAGAACTTCTGTACAGGTACGGATCAATCGGGACAGTCGATCAGATCGGACGGCTCCAGCTTCTCCCGCGTCGGCCACCGTTCCCAGGCCGCCACACATTTGAGCTGCCTCATAGGCCGCGTGTAAGCGCACGGAATAAGTTCAGTTAGGTCCCTTAAGCTGAGTCTTTCTTCTCACCTCTCTCATTTTTTACCAGGCACGCTTTTTTGTAAAAATTATTTATACGAAGTTGCTTAAAAAATCATAATACTATTTCAAATTATTTTAGCTATACTTTAATTAATTATAAATAAATAACTACCACCCCGACACAACATAAGTTGTCCCCCGAATCTGAAATTCATCACTAAACCACAATAACAGATATGGCATGTCCTCAACTCCTAAAACCAGTGCAAATAAGATCCTAAGGCGGTTTGGATGTGGTTTTGGCTACATGACGTTGACATGTGTCATGGTTATCGATACCACATACCCAATAGTAATCGACTAAGCTCAGCGGGCCCACCATATACCAAGTCTTATACAGAATCATACCTCGTAATATAGAAGGAGTTCCGGATAAGGAAGGACAAGTAGAGTTCTATATGGAAACTACGAGACTACTACGGATCGTATCCATACTTGTCTAGATGAATAAAGGGCAACACCGGCTTCGGCCACAGGAGTAGGGCTAATACCTGTCAGAAAACGGGGCCCGAACCTGTATAAAATCCTTGTCTCCATCTCTTTTATCTCAATCTCGCAAGTACCCTAGTACCGACAATCTCCATACCATACAAATAACGCAGTCATCACCGCAAATGCACAAAAGGTAAAAAAAAAAGAGTATCTGGTTAAAAATAAAAAAATACAATGGGATCACGTCATCACTCATTCACCCCTCTCCTTTCCCTCTTCTTCCCTACCTCCTCTTCTCTCTCCCAAGGGGGTCACATGACAAACTAAAAAAACATAATAAAAATTGATCCATAAGTCCAACCGAGCAATGCCCTGCGTCCCCGCATGCGTGATGTGTTCATCGCGTACGCCGGCCAAAGAAAAAAAAATCGGAGATCGAATCAAAATACTAATCGCGTTACAGTGGGCAAATACACAAAATCAAAGATCGATTAAAACCCAATCATGGCATAATATCATCCAGAGTCCGTATCAATAACACAAAAAAAAAAAAAAACTAAACCAAAAACTAAGGAATGAGTATAATGTACAGTGATACAAAACATTTACCTGTTGCAATCACGGGCCATTTTTCTAGTAGAATTAAATTGTCATGCCTTTCATGATCATTATTCAACTCGGTTGCTCTTCTATAGCTCATCGACTTCTCTCCTTACCAAATCCACTAAAATATCCATACCAAATTTGTGTTAATACTTAGCAGGGTTAATAATTAAAGCGAAATTTCAGTGTTAATACTTAGCTGGGTTAATAATTAAAGCGAAATGGCATGAAGAACTGTAAAATTGTCAATTTGCTCTAATTACTCGATAAAATAATGGAAGAATCTATTTTATACCACTGAGTTTTTCGAATTCAACGATTTGCCATCGGACATTGTCACTTCTTATAATATACCGGCGACTTTATCAATTGTTCTACAATACGCCATTGGGCTAGGACTTCTTTTCAAAAATACCCAAAATACCATTATGGACATACAAGGTTAACAATTGATTTATCTATTACAAGTTTAAAAAAAATATGGAAAACTTTTATGTGCCTCCTTACACAACATACAAAATTTATATAGAAGTTTCAGGTTTTTTAACATTTCTATTTTTTTAAAAAATGTAACTTATCTGTTACATGATATATATATTAATATATATATATATATATATATAACAAATTTTTATTGTGGTTTTAATATAAATAATCTTTCATATACTACATAAGATATTTTTTCTATTATCTCTTGTATAAGCAAATTCTTTTTGCATATATAAACATAAAAATATTTTTTTATAAAAGAAAAAAACTTAAAACTTGTGTACAAACTTGTATGTTGTGTAAAAGATCACGTACTAGAAAAACGATTTTCATGGCGTTGGTGTATGATTTTCGCTGGCGCGAAAATTCTTAAAAACTGCCAGCAAGGTCCTTGATGGCACTAGGGTTCCCGATCTTCCGAGAGGTTCTGATAAACAACGATTTGGCGGAGTCGCGACACAAATCGATCCGGCTTCTTGAACGCGCACGCTCTGAGCCCCACAATCGCAGCATCATGTCACCTCTGGTTATCACCCGTGTCGAAACACGGATGACCTCACCGAGAAGGCTAATCCCTGTTTGCAATCGAAGAACACAAACAGACGTGATAGGAAACAACCAAAATTGCAGATGAATGATTAAGCTCACGAGTTGGGGTCTTAACAAACTGATCTAGCGGTTGAAACTGTTCTCGACAGTATAATCTAAGCAAAACACCAAAAACCTAAAGATGGCGGCAGTACTGATATATAGAGTTTAGGGTCGTGCAACCCCCTCTCGACGCAACCCTAATGGGGTTCCAAACACGATACACGGCTCAAAGGCCAAATACGGTGACGTAGCACCGGGACAGATTCTAGACGTCATCTGGTTCGGTCGATTCCCATTGACTCGGAAAGAATTTGGACGTGGGTAATTTGGGACCCGCCGCATATATATCAGTACCGCGTCATCTTTAGTTTTTTTTTGGTTGCTAGATTATTCGTTTCGAGAACAGTTTTGCCGCTAGTCGGTTTGTAAGACCCCAACTTGTGAGCTTAATCATTCATCTGCAATTTTGGTTGTTTCCTATTCTCGTTCTTGTTTGTTTCTTCGATTGGTAAAACAGGGATTAGCCTTCTCGGCGAGGTCATCCGCGTTTCGACACGGGTGGATGCGCAGA
>CM020181.1:16558030-16575075 GCA_009805545.1 Oryza longistaminata
AGGAGTCGCCTGCGCTGTTTCTTTTATTTTTCCGCTGCTTAGAAATTTATTGATTGAGAGGAACTATCTACCTCTGTAATGACATTTTATTCGCTTATTAATTAGAGTAATAATTGTACTCTATTATCAATTTGTTATTGTGTACCTCGGCTGATTCCTGGACGAGGGTTTCTACACATGTAAACGTTTGGAATTTTGGATAGAAATTCCGGGCGTGACAAATTTCTGCGATATCAATTTTTTAACATGCAATGAAAATATCGTTGATCTATGTTGTGTCTGTCAATTTATTGATCTGTGATGCCGCATTTACATGTGGTGTACACTCATCACTACAACGACTTCTCCTATGGTATTAACATACTGTCTCTCTGTTTGGTCATGATCCTGGTAGTTGTTTTACTGACTAGGTGCTCACATTAGACATAAAATTTTGGATGTGATTATATATATACTTCCTCATGGTAAGTGTCTCATGTTAAGTTCTGATGACCAGCGTAATTGCTGATGGGAATTCATGGTGATAAACCACACCTGAATTCATGATGATAAACCACACCATGAATTCTATAAATGTGAGAGAAGACCTCCACTCAATGAAATTTAGTCAAATATGCGAGCAGAAAATACGCTAATCCCTGATTCAGTCATGGAGTAAATTGCATCATCTATGCTCACACGGTTAGTTTCTTTACCTGTATATTATCTTCCTTACCAATGCAGTCATCTTACTGCTATCAATGTATCTTGGCAGAATCATTTCCTTCAATTAAGCTTAATGAGTATAGAAAAGGAAGGTTGTTAATATTATTGCATATCGCTGTAAACTATCCACTGCACATTTGATTATCTGGAATGCAGTACGAGAGAACACTTTGCCGGTTTGCCTTGCCCCATCAATTTCCGTATCCATTTAACGTTGCAGAGAATAGGCTGCAGTACTTACGAACTCTAATTTAGATCACATTAATACATAACCACACATTTTTTTAGCTGACACTGATTCCGTGAGCATTAGTTCATAATTTACATTGCATAAAGTTTATTCTCTCTTCTACATGTGTTTCTTTTAACTGATGTTGGTCACCTCTATTATATTTTCTTTTAACTGATGTTGGTCACCTCTATTATATTTTCTTTTAACTGATGTTGGTCACCTCTATTATATTTAACTCGGGTTCATGGAAAGGTTCTTCTGAGGACTGAGGCCTATATAACCCTTCCTTCATCTATGAGCCTTCGAAGGCATCATTTGGCAGTAAAATGGGAAGACGGTCATTTATGTATTTGTTATTTAACGTTATATGTAATGGGTCTGCTGTACTCATGCTATGCCCTTTCCGGGCAGTTCATTCTTTGGTCTGTAGCAGTGCTCTTTCTATCAGAAAGATTATCTATACAAAGTATTGTATGGTCATTAAATTATTGTATGGGAGCTTATTATCTGTTTTATCTTATTAGAGACGTGGAATTATTAAATTGTTGTATAGGAGCTTATTTTCTGTTTCATCTTATTAGAGACGTGAAAATATAATGTGCTTATTCTCTGTTTTATCTTATTATTGACGTGGGTTTCACGTGCACACTTACATGATTTATGCACCAGAGTCCACTGGTGGAGAAACCCTTTGTAGTCCCGGTTCGTAACCCCCTTTAGTCCCGGTTACCATGTTGATGGTCGTTAGAGACCAATTTTGACTGGCAATATTGCCAAAATAAAAGAGAACTAGCTATGCTTGCAATGCATATTTGTTTTAGAATAATCTATTTCCACTTATACTTGGAATTCTATTTGCTTGCAGAGAATGCTACAAAAAATGGACGAGAATCGATAGAAAAATAGACGAAAATCAATCAGACGCTGTCGAGAAGCAGACTTGTTGATAGATGGGTTGATAACACAAAATTAACATGAGTAAACAACCCCAAAATTCATTGGACTACAGGACCAACAAAAAGTGCACCTGCCAAGTATTGGGCTGGTGGGCCCAGCCCAGGGTTCGGCCAAACCAGCCTTAGCTCCGTTGGATGCAGGGTTTGGTAGGGACGGCTGTGATTCACTTCCAATGACGGTTGGAGGGCATTTCCGACCTTTCCAACCGTCATAACCGTCATAGTTCAGCTATAAATGGAATAGGCCTCACACTCTCCCTGACACACTCAAGCAAGAAGATCAAAGCTCCCTCTCAAGTTTAGTTAGTATTCTAGAGTTAGTGGTCTAGGAATAGAATAGATTTCTTAGTCCTCAGAGTCTTCGGAAGAGTTCTGGTATGACTCTAGTAGTTTTTCCTTCTTATGTAAGACTTGTACGATTTATTGAATATTCTTCTTTATACAATTGTGGCACTTTACTCCATTCTAATCATTCGAGTACCAACTTTATGATATATTTATCTTATTATAATTGTGTAGCTAGCCTACCTACGATATGCATTGGTGTGGGTATAATTAGCATATTAATGATTGCTCTAAGTCGTGACGACGTTTGTAGAGTATTATTTAGTAATTTAAGTGTGGTGCTTAGATTATTGAATAGCATTATTTGGGATTATATGCTGCGGGACAGTAGTGGTGGGCCGCTGATGGTGACAGCTCGATAAGAGTATTCCTCCATGTTAGTATATAATCCTAAGTTATTTTCATCGGGAGGGTACTCCTCCATATTTAGGCCCGGTTGGATGGCCATGACAGATTGTCGTAAGGAACTCTACAATCAGCGGTGGTTTCTCGAAGCACCAGGAGGGCATTGTAAAGGGGGTATGTTGGCTACATGATTGTATATTAGAAAGTACAGACTAAAGTTGTATGTATAATAGAGATATAGGAATGAATTATTTTCTTATTCTTTCTCCACTTAGCTTAGCATTAGTATTTATGAGAGTGTTTACTTCTTCTGCTTTGTGTCACTCTACCCATGTATTAAATTAACGCCTGCTCAGACTCTGATTATTACAAGTAACGCATAAATTATTCACATAGTTCTCTCTTATAAATCTTCCCTCGGGATTAAATAAATACGAAACCCTTGGAATACTCTCGGATGAAACGCTACAATGGTATATCCGTGCGCCTGCAGATATGATCTGTAACCATAGTATACCGTGAATATTTCTACGCCATTGCTGAGAATTATATTTCTAGTAATGTCGTCAAGAAATACCAAAAAGCATTTCTGGTGCCGTTGCCGGGGAGGATTCATAAAGAGATTACTATAAGCTAATACATTATATTTATCTCTGCATAGTCACTGTCCTTTGTAGGCTAACCTTAGTTGTTTGCACTTTTGTGAAAATAGGGTAGTGCATGACTGGTATCAATCTACCGAAAAACTTCCAAGACAATCCAGAAGTTTTCTTTCGGAACGTTAAGCCGTGAGTAGTCCCTCAGCAGAAAACTCTCTCGGCAAAGACACTAGTCATCCCAGCGTCACCTAGTTTCAAGAACATGGCTGAGAAGGCCCTCCGAGAGTTCGCTGCTCCCTCCGCTGACAACGTGCCTGTTGGGCCGTTGTTGACAATCCTTAAATCGTAATATTTGACCGTCAATACATGCATATAATGAAATAAAATATGGTATCCAACTTAGTGGTAGAGATTATTACTAACCAATTCCACTAGTGTTGGTGTAATATGTGTATGCAGGTATTTTAAAGAGAAAACACACCCGTCATGAAAGGAAACACACCTCCGGCCAACCAGACGCAAGTACACGGATTGAAGGGTCATAACTGCTATTAGGGCCCACCAGTCAGTCTCCTGGCCAAAGTAGAGGCAAGGAGGAGGGGCCCAGGGTTCGGCCGAACCACCGCCGGCGCCTCTGATCCTAGCCTTACACATGTATGTTCCTGATGAAGTCTCAATGACGGTTAGACGGCATTTAGGACATTTCCCATAGCGATAACCGTCATATGGGGCCTATAAATAGAGCTCCTCTCCTTTACTTCACTCACACACAACTTTGAGCTGAATTACAAGAGGCTCTATTATATATTTTGTACATTAGAAAATAGGTAGAGAGTAAGGTGAAGCTCTGGAGGAGTTCCCGGAAGTTTGGCACCCTCTCCGACTTCTACCTCGACGAGTGTAGCTTTCTAGGAGGAATTCTGGAGGAGTACTGGAGCTATCGGTACAGTCTGCTCAGGGTCTGGAGAAACTTCTTCTATTAAGTAAGCATTCGGGATCCTTTCTTATGTTATTTAATTTCTTAGTCTAAGTAAGATAGCTTTCCATCGTTGCGGGTTCATTGTTTAGTATTCGTATTAAGTACTCTAGTATTGGGACTCTGGATAAAGAAGGAAGTTCCTGCACAAGTATTAGAATAGTAATTAATAACTTAGGCGTGGTGCCTAGGTCAGATATTACCTTTGTTTGTTGTTTATCCCACGGAATTGTCAGAGGTAGACGGCAGGTGGTGACAGCCCTAAATTCGTCCTAGTAATCCTTCATGTTCGGGTACATCATAGAGCTATAGCCGGATCCATGTTGGTAGACCAGTAGGGGTCGGTGCCCGAAGCAACATGTGGGCCCCTAGTTTTGTACACCAAAAAATCCATGTGTTTTACAATACCATTCCCTGGATCAGTAGATGGTACACACATGGCACAGTTGAATATCACAAGCTAACATCGTTATACATGTTGAATTATACATTAATAATACAAGGGTAGCCCAAATGGGACCCAAATAGACCGAGCATGGTCATGTACATTACAAAATACCAAAAGTAGATGAGATAGCGGAAGCGAAGCAGCGGCGGTCCAACATACTCCACAGGCAGCGACTGGTGAACCTAGGTCCTGACTCCACTGTCTTTGACATCTCTTCATCAGCATAGTGCACGTATAGTCGACTCCAACTCCTTTCTAAAAGATTTAGTTAAGTAAGAGTGAGTACCAACTGTACTCAGCAAGCCACCACTACAGAATGTATTTATTGCAAACAGGGGTTCAATGATGGCTTGGTTTATTTGCATAAGCTAGATTTCACATTTCATTTCACAAACCTATGACTTAGCAATTTTAACTGGAAAAGAACATTAAGTTAATGTTGTTATTAATCCGCGAGGGTTCATCCACCTTCCCCAAGCCTCGCTTGGTCCAGTTTATCCTCGCAACCAGTTTTCCACATTCCCAACATCACAACAACCTTCCCGCCCATCGGGCAAGGTCACACCTCTTTGCTAACCTAAGCAAGATTAAAATCTATGAGGCTAGTCAAGAGTAGTACAAGTCCCGACGCTCATTAACCGTGAGCACAGCTATTCGAATAGATTTAATGTACTCACACTGCAGTGGATGTACGCTTTTAGTCCCACACTCCGTGACTTGCCCAACACATGAACCTAGTCCCAACACATGAGACTTGTCACGGACCAGTTTTTCAGTCACTCTCGCGTTACGGCACCCGCTCCAAGGACTATGAGCCCCATTGCACCCCGGCACACCATCCCTACCTCGAGTCGGCGGTGAGGGGAGTCTTGGCGCTCTAGGGAAACATGCAGTACATAATATATCCGTACTTAGGGTGGATTTTTTATTTCGTCGACACTGCATCAACATCACAACATCTCAACTGCAGAACCACCATGACAGGGGTGCCGTTGCACGAGAATTTCTTAGTCCACCGGGTCTATACCCATACGAGAAGTGCAGTCATACTCCGATTGGTTCCTGTCTAGCTTCTTGACTCGGTCCTTAGCTAACTAGGCACGGCGACTATCCGTTTCCAGAACCACCCATATTATATCTGTGCCGGCCCAGTCAAAAACATTTTGTTTTATTAGGTTTTTGGTTTTTGCAAAGGTTTTTGTGCTACGGGTGGCAGTCATTGTTGATGGTCGTTATCGATCAGTTTCGACCGTCAATACTACCAAAATAAAGGGAGAACTCGTGATGCTTGCAATGCATAAATATGTTAGAACAATAATATTCCATTAGTATTAGGTCTACTAACCTTTTGCAGAGAATGATCATAAAGTGGAGGAGAATCGACATCAACATAGACGATAAATCAATCGGACGATGTCGAGAGATAGACTTGTGTATGAATGGGCCAAGAACGCAGACTTGACACGATGAATCAGGCCAAAATTCACAAGTCTATGAAGTGAAGCAGCAGAGGAGGCTGTCAGACGAAATTGGGCTGGATTGGGCCAGCCCCAGGTTCGGCCGAACCTCCCGCAACTCCGTTTGATCCAACGTTCTCCTGGATGGCTGAGATGGCTCCCCAATGACGGTTGGAGGGTATTACCGACCATTCCAACCGTCATTAGGAGACTATAAAAGGAGCTTTCATCCTCACTTCACTCACACACACCTCAAGCAATAGCTCTCTCATTTCCCTCAAGTTTAGTTTAGTAGTATCTAGCTGGTGGAATAGAAATAGAATAGGAATCAGGAGTCCGGAAGCCTTCGGAAGAGTTCGGGTATGGCTCTAGCAGCTTTCCTTTCCTCTTTTGTAAGCTTTATAATTTTATTAGAATACTCTTCTAAATACATTTATGATATTGAAATACTTTCCAAGTATGTGAGTACCTACTTTACAATATGTTCATGTTATACTGAATATACGGCTAGCTTATCGGGGAGATGCTTTGGTGCGGGTATAATGTTTGCTTATGCAATTACTCTATGTCATGACGATGATATTAGAGTAGAATCTGGTAGTTTAGACGTGGTGTCTAGATTACGGGATATCATTATTTCGGGTTATATATTGCGGATGAGAGGTGGGCCGCTGATGGTGACAGCTCAGTAGGGGTATTCCTCCGCGCCTATATATAATCCAAAGTTAATTTCCTGGGGAGGGTATTCCTCCGTATTTAACCCCGGTTGTATGGTCATGACGGGCTGTCGTAAGGAACTTGGCAGTCAGGGGTGGCTTCTCGAAGTACCAGGAGGGCATCAGATAGAGGGTATTAGCTAGTATATCAGTTAACTAGAATGTATGTATATTATGTATATTAGAAGTATAGGAATAGATTTTCTTTCTCTTTTCTTTCCACCTAGCTTAGATAATTTATTATGAGAATGAGTTGCTAATGCTTGTGTGTCACTCTACCCTTGGATTATCTTAACCCCTGCTTAGAATATGATTATCACAAGTAATATATAAATTATTAGTTGAGTTCTCTCTACATGATCTTCCCACGGGATAAAATAAATACGATACCCTTGGAATACTCTCGGGTGAAATGCTACAATGGTATATCCGTGCGCTTGCGGATGAACTCTGTAACCATAATATACCAGAAGTACTTCTGCGCCATTGCTGGGAATTATATTTCTAGTAATATCGTTAAGAAATACCAACAAGCATGTCTCCACTCGTCCTCTGACAACCAATCACACCAAGTGATCGTCACATCCACATCCATAAACAACAAGTATGAATGTACAATTGTCTATATATAAGCAATACTAAGCAAAGTCAATAATTGACCACGCATAAGTAATAGACTCAGGCAACAAGGATATAATTGAAGGTAACAATATCAAGGATGGTTCACATACAAATTTAAATACGCATTTTATAATTGGCATGCAACTTTATTTATAAATAAAACATTTATAAAATGGGTTCAACATGCTCAAGGAGGAGAGCGTAGAACTTGCATTCCTTTTAGAATCCAATATCTTCGAGAAATCCACGTGCGTTGAATATCTGCAATATCGAATACACGGTCAGTACGGGGAAAACATACAAAATTCTCCAAATAAAGGGCCAACCAATGCAAACCAATATTGCCATTTGATAGGTCTCAATTTTAGAAGAATTTTGGAAGTTGAACGAAATCAATCGGAATCATGGTTTGCAAGATATGAATCTCCGAAGTTTAACGGATTTACAATCAAAGGAAAATGGATTTTCTTTATTGGAAAGAATATTTCGAAGGGGTCCACTGTCAGTGGCACAGAAGTCGGGCGCGCGGTAGACAAGGTCCACCGAGCCTGTGTCATGGTGAGGTGGTGGGTTTGGTCCACAATTCATGGGCCGATACATGGACCATCAGCGTGGGCCCACTCGTCAGTGAATCCGGCGCCGTGGACCGGGCGCACGGACTAGGGGCAGTGGCAGCGTGTGAGAGAACCGGAGGGAGAGGGGTGGTTTAAAGAGGGGATTAACCACGGTGTGGTCCGCATGTCAGTGTAACATCTGAGGGGGAATAAGGAATGTGTTGACTCAGGGAGAGGTGGGCCCCGACATGTCGGTCTCTCTCTCTCCTTATTTCCTCTTCTTGATTCCTCCTCCTCCCAATCTCTCTGCCTCATCCCTCTTTCTTTCTTCATTTCTATTGTCTGCATAGCTTTTCTGTCGAGATTGCGCGATTCTCAATCTTTCCCTGACAGCTCTGACTTTCTCTTCTGCCTCATTTAAAACTTCTGTACCAAACAACTGGCGTTCCCCTGTCTGATCCCAGAAGAGCGGAGTGCGACACCTCCGTCCATATAGTGCTTCAAATGGTGCCATTTGCAGACTAGCCTAGTAACTGTTGTTGTAGGAGAACTCGGCATACGGCAAGCTTTTGTCCCATGCTCCACCAAAGTCAAGCGCACAGGCTCTCAACATATCCTCCAATATTTGGTTGACTCGCTCGGTTTTGTATTCTGCTTGATTTTTGTGCTAGTATTGTATTCTGCTTCCGTAGAATGTGATGACATGGCAAATGTTACCCTAAGACCTGGAGAAAGGGGTATCCTAGTTCCCATTTCTCCAACACGCTACTGCTATCACTGGCCGTCGTGCTACTTGTCACGTGTGCTGCACCCAACGGCCGCCATGCTAGCTTCTCATGTTGAAAATATAAGCACATATGTAGGTGTTTAATTTATCTTATAAATAAATCATGATATTGAACATATAAACTAACATGATCATCTCGCATGGATATGATCTAAACATATATACATCGTGAAACATCGTGAATAGGTCAAATATACAAAATATAGTTGAAACGTACCCACTATTTTTTATTGGATGGGGTACATGCAACACTTAGCGCACATACATCGTGAAGTACCAGATGATGATGGCAACGTGCATCACTTGAACATAGAGGAAGACGAGTCATCGTAGGCAAATAGTGAGCAATTGCGCAGAGCACTTCCCAAAAATCTTATTCATCAATGATGACGAAGACGATAACCTGCTAGGTGGGATGGAGTAGACTACGTGTCACGATGTTGTACAGAGAAGAAGGGAAACCGTAGATTATTTTCGCGCGCGTTGCGTGGATTCAACGACTCGGTATTTATAGTGATATTAGGGCATGTGATCATGATGCCTCCATGATCTCCATAATGCGTAACCAAAACCAATGAGTTGCACGTAACCTACGGAGATATCGGGACGTGTAACCGAAACATCTGCATCTTCACTTAAAAAGGTTTAACGAAGATATTGTTCTCTAATTGAATATTGGCTTGTACTTCTCAGGTCCTAATCCATGGGATCACTCATCATATTGGTTGTGTTACCACCATAGTATAACTCACCTCCTTCGATGCAGTATCACTCGTATGTTTTTATAGTCTCTTACTAAAGGGATTTGCCTGATTTCCAACTGTTTTGATGTAATCCAATGTTATAACTCCATAGTTTCTTAATTTGTTGACTGACTTCTATTGTCTTTACACATGTCTAAATGATTTTATGTTATCCTTACCTTGGCCATGAAAGTTTGATTGTCAATGCTCATAAGGGAAGCAAATTGTTTTGTTTCGTGCCACTCTATCCATTTGACCAGGCCACACGTTCAACATCTATCTACAGTCACCACATCGCAACGCGTCACCAAGAACCACCACCGTTGGCGCCACTCGGCACCATCGCCACTGCACCAGGGATACCGATTGATCCACTAACTCTCACACCTGTGTCATGATGTGGAGAATGAAATGGCCGGTTTCGTCCCATGTTAGGCAACGGCATCGGTGACTATGGTGCTACCGCCACGACGTTGGTGATGGACCTGGTCAGCTCCATGACATGGCTCAGGACACTCGTCATGACACATGTGGCGTTGAGAGGGGATGAGTGGTCCTACTGAATCATTAGTCGTGGCATTGTCACCCATCTGCATCGACCAGTGCCTCCCCCCCCTCCCCCCAAACCTATACCTTCCCCACTGTGGCTGCCATGTGCAGAGCAGTCTTCCCCTTGGAACCGTGGCGTGCAGTATCACCTAGAGCTTTGCACCGTCGAGGACCACCTGCTCAAGCTCTAGAATGGCAGGAGGTGTGGCTGTTGCGAAGTCCTACCATCCCCAGCGTCTGGTGCCATGCGGAGTAGAGGTGCACAACAGAGACGGAGGAGAGCATGAGGAAGTGGTCGCTTGTGGGAGTGTTGATGGTCGTTATAGACCAATGTCGACTGTCAATATAACTAAAATAAAGGAGAACTAGCTATAGTTGCAATGCATATTTGTTTTAGATAATCTATTTCCACTTGTACTTGGATTCTATTTACTTGCAGAGATTACTATACAAACTGGAGGAGAATCGACAGCAAAACACTCGAACAATCAATCAGACGCTGTAGAGAATCGGACTTGTGGATAAATGGGTCAGGAACTCAGAAATGACAAGATCAGATAGGCCCATAATTCATGGTCCTGAGTTAAGAAGCAGAAAAGGAGACGCCCATCGAGTACTGGGTTGGTTGGCCCAGCCTAGGGTTTGGCCAAACCCTGGGTTCGGCCGAACCAGCCCAAGTGCCGTTTGATCCAGGGCTTCGGTTGGATGGTGGCGATTCACTCCTAATAGCTGTTGGAAGGTATTACCGACATTTCCAACCGTCGTAACCGTCATTCTTCAGCTATAAAAGGCCCTCACCTCCTCCACTCCTTCACACACTCAGGAAAGCTTAAGATATCTCTCTCTATACTTTAGTTTAGTATTCTAGTGCTAAGTGGAGTAGAATAGAATAGCTCTCGGAGTCCTCGGAGTCCTCGGAGTCTCCGGAGGAATACGGGTGTGGCTCAAGTAGCTTTCTTATTTCTTTTGTAAGACTTTAGTTTCTCTGAGTATCAGCTTTATGTCTGTATTAGTACAATCGTGTAGTTAGCCTACCAGAGAGGTCTAGTGGTGTGGGTTTAGTGTCCAATTATTCAGTTGCTCAATGTCATCTCGGGGGATGTAGAGTAATATTTAATAATGTAGATGTGGTGTCTAAATTATTAAGTATCATTATGTGGGCATATCTGCTATGGGTTAGTCGAGGTGGGCCGCTGATGGTTACAGATCAGTACTGGTATTCCTCCACGATAATATATATTCCGAAGAAACTTTCCTGGGGAGGGTACTCCTCCGTATTTATCCCCGGTTGGATAGCCATGATAGGTTGTCATAAGGAACTCGGCAACCCGGGGTGGTCTCTCGAAGCACCAGGAGGGCACTGTTAGGGGTATTGCGTTTCTATCTCTTCTTTCACATAGCTTAGGAATGATTAATGAGAGATATGAGTTCTTTGCTTCATGTCACTCTACCCATATAAATTTATTAACCCTGCTTAGACTCTGATCATATGAGTGGCATATATACATTATTAGCATAGTTCTCCCTTACAATCATCCCTTGGGACTAAATAAATACGATACATTGAAATACTCCCGGGTGAAATGCTACTTTGCTATATCCGTGCGCTTGTTGTTTCCTTCTGTAACCATATATATACCAGGACCATTTCTAGCGCCATTGCTGGGAATTTGGCCCATTGGCTTGTCCACAGCTATGGTGGAATTGGCAGCTAGGATGACGGTGGTAGTAGATGGATGACGGATGGCCCTATCAACCTGATGGAATGGTACGGAATAAAACAATTTGTATCTTTAGTGGAAAATTTTGAAAGACACGCAGATTTGAAGATAAATTCTAGAAAGGCTTATGAATTACTACCTCCGCCCATTTCAAATCCCATCCTAGCGACATTTTGGGGCGGAGGAAGTAGATAACTAATAGTGCGTTTTCATGTCAGACAGGACTACCTTCTTCCCAAACTCTCTTGTTTTGTCTTTGGCTTGCCCTATAGTACGTTTTGTCTTTGGCTATCACAAGTATATAAATGGGTTCGTAACTAGCCCCTTCTCATTAAGAGCGAGCAGGGATAGCCCTTCAGAATATACTTAGAGCTTTTTTGGTGCCTGTAAAACAAAAAATCAGAATACTGCCAGTTTTGCAGCTTTGCCCATACCGGTGTCAATTTCCCTACTGGCAATGATCTGCTTGATTCAAAATTGGTTGTGAACTTGTGATACCAAGCCCATTTCTGTACTGGCGTGGGCTCACCTCAGATTATATTCTTTGTGTTGTTCTGATAATTACTTTTTTTGGCTAAAAGATATATGGATAATGAAAACCAAGGAATGTAACACTGCTTCCTTATCAATGTGATTTGGCATAACATACGAAATCTTAAAATGCATACTATATTTCATACAAGTCTTGTTGGTAGCACACTGGGATACCATTGTATGTGAGAGCTACATCTCTTTTGTATTATTTAGAAATTCTTTTCTGTCTCATAATTACAAGGTAAAGACAATATATGTCATTAGAGTAGGGTTGCCCTTTTATTTGCCTAACTAAACTTGATCTTTGTTATCAATATCGTTCCATCTATATCTTGGCGAAATCATACTGTTTTTGCGCCAAGCTTATTTGTCTTGAGTCTTGTATTTAACACCAGGCAGAGGACTTTAGTTGAAACACTCTCTACATCTTGCCAACCAATGGATCAAGGATTGATTTCCACTTGTTGTATTCCAGTGGGGAACCAGAGTCACTAATAAGGGGGATGCCATTCACAAAGAAGTACGGTGTTCCCGTAACACCTCGTGCGCAACCATACTAACAAGAAGATAAAATGGAAAAGGTACATAATTAAACCAGGATAAATAATACTCCCTCCTTCCTTAAATGTTTGACGCCGTTGACTTTTTTTTAACATGTTTGACCGTTCGTCTTATTCAAAAACTTTTGTGAAATATATAAAACTACATTATATATAAAAGTATATTTAACAATGAATCAAATGGTAGGAAAAGAATTAATAATTGCTTAAATTTTTTTGAATAAAATGAACGGTCAAACATGTTTAAAAAAAGTCAACGGTGTCAAATATTTAGGGATGGAGGGAGCATATATGTACAATCTGATTGAATGAAATTAGTTTTCTCTGGGAGCTCATGGATTCTAACCTTGAAAGAAATTCGTGTGGCTTGATCTGATTTTGAATCATTGAAACCTGCTTTGTATGCTGCCAAATTGGCTTCCCCAATGACGGGGGCAACAAGGTTTTTAGCTACCTCTGCATCCACTGTAGCTCTTGTTTTCCCATATGTTGGCTGGTTGTAATAACCCTCCTGATCAATAATAATCTGACGTTAATTGGAAGTAGTGACTTCCGAAATAAAAGAAAACTATGAGGAAATCAATATTCTATTTTGAGATAACTTAAATGTAAAATTACAAAAGGAAGAGTGCGGACATATTTCTTTTTCAATTGATCTCTTATGAGATTGTGGGTCACCAAGTTAAACATGCTATAGTTTGCAAGGAGACAAGAAGTCCACGATTATATTTTGTTGTGATATTCAGTAATCATGCTGTCTGATCGATCATTTGGCGGTTTTTCTACGTAATAAACTAATTAGACATTCAAAGAAAATTCTGCTGTTAACAAGACAAAAAAAAAACAGATATAAAATGGAATTGATCGGACCAAGATCAGCTCTGATAACTATCACAACCGTCTTGGAAATATTACTTCTCCTGTAGTTTTAAGATAATAGTTACCAAAATTACTATCTTGTGTAAGTTTAATTGTGGGCTGGATAGGAAATTAATATCGGCCGGGACTGTAACCAAACTGCTATCGAGTCTAGTATTGATCTATTCTCCACATAAATATTTATTGTAAGATCAAAGTGTGTTTTGATTCTTATTCTGTGATGAACAATTGGCATATGTGATTATTGGTTTTGATATTTGGAGATTATCGTTGAAGTGGTTTTGGAGATAATCAATTTTTCTGGTGATGATCGGATTCGCTGTGATTTTATGTGACCGGTCCGACCGGGTGGTGTATGCCGGTCAGACCGGCGGTGATCGAGCGGTCAGACCGGCCGGCCTGCGGTCTGACCGGCCGATGCTTAGTCGGTTTCGGTTTCGGGTTGTTTCTTTGGATATCCGTGATTGTTTCATGGTTATGGCTTCTAGATGGTGGTTGATTGCCTTGGTGGTCGGGGGTTTTCTCGCTGTGTGTCACGCCACGTTGATCCCTAGTGCGCAGCGCTTGTGTGTCGCTCTATGTAGTGGGACCATATATATATAGTAAAATTATGTATAGATATGTATGTTAAAATATTGTGAAAAATAATATGAAGGAAGATGACGGGATGTTGATTTGTGGAATTAAATGAATTATATATGATGTGGAATGTTTGCAAGTTGAGCTTTATAATTAGTGGGTTATAACTCTATAATAAGATAGGATTTGGCACACATAGGTACCAGCTCAACCATGCCATATGTCATCTCTACCTCGTGTGCCACCACATCCTCCGGTACTAAGATACTGACTGCACGTGCAGAACGCGTGCCTTAGGCTCTAGAAGTCCTTGTCCAACGTGCGACTCGGCACAACTCCTCGGACGATGCGTCCCCCTGGTGAATATCCTTCAACACATGCCGATGAACCAAATCAGAGATAACGACCACCCAGTCGTCCTGCCACCCTCAATGTTGCCAACCAAGTGACGGAAAAAATACCTAACAATCTCTACCACCAGTCGTTTCGTGCCATACTCCTTGTGTAGCACCCGTCTGTCTGGGAACCGGACATGCACAACTCTATCTCTGCCACCTCTGTTGATTCCGACACGAGCAATTCTATGGTCCTTGAGTAGGTACCATGAGGTATCAAAAAATTAATGTAAAATTTGGTACCTCATAGTACCTAGGTACCAAGAGGTACCAAATTTACAATAAAAAAATGGTACCTCATAGTACCTCCTTAAGGACTGTAAAATTGCTCTTCCGACAATGGTTCTTCCTTCTCTTTCATGACATAGGCCAGGTAGTGATCCTCTTCACATGGGAGAGATTGCACTGTCCTCCCCTCCCCACTCCCCCTACTTTGTCGCCTTTACCACGAACAGCAACACGACACAGGGGAGGGGGGTTGCGGTCGGTGTAGGGACACACCAATGGTGAGTGCTACATATGGCACTGAGATATCTATAGATGGCCATATGGCCTGAGGCCTGAGGCCCGATGGCCCGGCCCAAGGCACAAAAATTTGGCCCAGCTCAGGCAAGCCCCGGCATATGCCGGCCCGGCTCGACAACCGGGCCATGCCTGGGCTGCTCCCTTAGCACGGTGGGCCGGCACGGCCCGGCACGAAGTTCCAAAGGAGGCGACACGACTGATCAACAAAACACAAACCCAAAAAATACGAGAGAAAAAATAGACTATTATATGGGGACGGCCCAAAGAGTAGGACGTGGAAAAATAGACTCATATTATTATAGCTATTATTTATGTCGCATTGACCGTAATAAACGAAGGAATGGGGTGGGGGGAGGCATAATTAGACTTATTGTAAAGAAAGAGCGCACGATGGATTGCATACCCGTCAGTTAGCTATCGGGTATGCGAGGCCCCGGAGGACATGTCCCAACAAACCCTCCCCTCTAATTGCCCATGGACACAAGTCACTCAAAAATAGGCACAACCCCAAGGATGCGAAGCATTTGGTGGGCCCATTGAGATCACAACATACAACCCAAGCCGCGATGGTATAGGGGGTTAGGATGTATTTCCTTCAGTCGCCGCACGAATGACACCCGATACAGTAGAGCCGACGTCTATCGTCGAGGCTACGCGCGTAGGCAGGAGGCCTTGGTGCATCCCAGCGGTGAAGTCGTGCGATCGTCTTGACGGTCCCACAATGGTTGCATCCAAGTGTGACAGGATGAGATTGTCCATTTCTTGATCTTCTTGCCTCCATCAGATGTATCGCGTGAATTGACGGATTACTGGTTAATGAATCTAGTGTTCGGCTTGATGTTGTTTGTTGACACTAATATTTATTCAACTTTCCTATTCTCCACTAAGGACTTAATTTGGGGACAAGATACATGGCTGATCCTTTAGTCAACTCTCCGGTGGGCAGGTAAAAAATGAAAGGAGCTTTTGGGTCTATTGCTGGGGCTTGCCTCTTTAATCTGCTCCGTATCTTCTATGCGTCGATTGCCCGGTATCCTTAGAGAGCGGTGATGACAGCTCTGGTAGTGGTTGCAGCCTTTCTTGTCTTGTTTAAAAAAAAAAAAAAACTTAAGGATGATTGTGTTTTGTGTTGGGTTCGGTTGGTCAGAAGCTTCACCTGGCCTGCCCCAGGGTCTGTCGGGCGATTAATCCGCCTTGAGAGTACCTGAGAGAGAAACGAGCAGTATTGTCTTGCTGGTCACATTTTCAAAAAAATAAAACTTTGTTCATCAATTTTGTTGCATTTACACAAAAAGGACTAATTGTTGTTGTGATATCTTATCTTGTACGGATCCAATTAAAATGATAATGTTCAACCTTTGCTAGTCACTGTTCCTTACAGAGTGTCGCTAATACCCTTAAAAAGTTCTGGCAACTGATGGTACAGTCCCCCTTAAGTTCCCATCAGGCTGGTGTTTGCTTTTTTTATAGCTCCCAGCACACAAAGTTTGATTATTGATTAGGTATACGAATAGAGGATGATGTGACTGAAAAAATTGTGTGGTATATGACAGGTTGATAGCGGTGCGTCTGTGCGAATAAGGAAGCACCTTGGAAGTTTGGATCTAAACACGCGCCTTAGTGATACTCCCGGTAAGCCTAATATGTACGCCTTCTGTATTAGAGCATAGTGAATATTGAGTAGCATCCTCTTATGGATAAGTATTTAACACGCCGTAACATACACCGTCATATTCGATATCGCATTTTTCTTTGGATTCACACTGCCGATAAAGAATCGGCCGGAACAATCAGCTAAGCGAATGTGCGTCTCATTCTC
>CM020181.1:16575272-16589074 GCA_009805545.1 Oryza longistaminata
TTTTTGTGCAAGTTCTTTGGTCAATGCTTCATGTGCAAATAAGGCAAAACAAAACAATGGTGTTTTGATTTCTCAAGATTGTTCAAAGTGTGTTTTGAATGAGTTGAAGTTAAAAGATGCTTTAGGGCGTGTTAAACACATGGAAGAAATTGTTAAACAAGATGAGGTGTTTTCTTGCTCAACTTGTAGAAAACAAAAAGGTCTTTTGGATGCTTGCAAAAATTGTGCTATTCTTACTCAGGAGGTTTCTTATTTGAAAAGTTCTTTGCAAAAATTTTCTGATGGTAAAAAGAACCTCAACATGATCCAATCTAAAGTTAGCACATTAGCACACACAATCGTGGTTTAGGTTTTGATCCTTATGCTCATCATACTAGACATCCTTCTACTGTTTTGGGTGCTGCTAGGAGAGGTGAAATTTTAATCGAAACTGAGCCTAAGAACACTGTGTTTAAATCTGCTGGCATCATGTCTTCTTTGAATGCATCTTCTTCGAATTCAAATGTTGTGAATGCAAAACCTTCTGTTGTTGCAAAACCATCAATTTCAAAACCATCTACTTCACAAACTTGTCGTGAGAAGTACACTTGTTCTTTTTGTGGAAAAGATGACATTTGGTTGGTTTTTGTTTTAGACTTGCCCATAAACAGAAAAAGGAAAGAGAAATTTCTTTTGCAAAACGACGTTGGCAAAAATCGGATATTAATTCGAGGAGCATTGTTAGACCGATATTGTCTAGTAGGTCAGAATGGCTAGCGGTCAGACCGCGGGTGAACTGGCGGTCAGACCGGTTGCAGGCCCGGTCAGACCGCAGGTACAACGCCGGTTAGACCGGCCTCGGGGCAATTTTGCGCGAAATTCAACTCAGACTTTTGTGAAGCAAAAAGGTAAGTTTTCTGGTAAGTCTGATTCTGATTTTGTCAGTGCATATGTACCTACTGGTTCTACTGGTCGTGTGACTCAGTGTTGGATTCCAAAATTTCTTATTTCTAACCCCAATACGGAGGCCTCGACATCTTCTCGTTTGTAGGTATTTTGGGCGGCATACACCCCATGAGTGTTCAATGTTGAGATGACGATTGCTTTTTAAGGTAATATCAATTTACGTTTGGATTGACATATATATGGTTCTACTTTCTTAATTATTAGCTTTTCAGATGCTAGTGTTTGAGGTAGTAATTCTTGTTAATACAAGTGTATACATGTCAATTCATGTGAACTTTGGTGATATCTTTGGCGATTGGATTTTTTTTTTTAAAATCTTTGATTTCTTCTTGATTTTTGTTCGAGGAGAATTGAAGGTTATATTGAGGGGGAGTTAGTGTTTTTTCGTGAATCCTTTTGGCATATTTTGAGGGGGAGTTTGTACCTCTTGGTTTTATCAAGCAATAATATGACAATGAAAAAATTGTAAAAAAGAGAGCTTTGTCTATACATATGGTATTTTCTTGTGCATGCTAGCAATACTTTGAAGGTTTATTTGTCTCTAGCATAGCTTGTATGTATTCTAGTCTTTTCATGATATTTAGATTTTGCTTTTAACGGAGATGATGCATGACACTTAAATTCTATACTTGAATTAAGATTGTTTTTCACTACCTCGGTTATCCATAAAATATATCTCTTATATTTTGCAACAGAGATAGTAGATAATTAGTAATATCTTTTATCTCTTTAGTTATTAGTTTTGAGTAGGGTTTACAAAATCGTTTAGTCATTGAAAACCACATCCTAGCTGTTTTATTGATAGCCATGATAAACTGTTGAAATTATACGAAAAATTGAATTTATATGAACCTAGCCAATTTAATCAGTGGTTTCTAAGTGGGAACCGGCTTGATAATTAACGTAGGCAGCCACCACGATAACGAAGTGGTCATCAACACAGTGTTAAACCCTCTTATATGACTTGCATCACCTGATGCTTTTCCGTTGCAATTAAAATGTGATATCAAGAGAATTCCGTCTTTCATCGGAGGAATATAGTGAACTTTCTCACATCACTCCTAGAACTGAAATCTAAAACCTTTTTTGCCAATTATTTTAGTAGTCACAGCAAGACAATACTACAATATGGTGATGGCGTACGTACGTGGTATATGTACCGTGGCAGGAATGAGGAAATTAAGTGAGGTTCCATGCTACCTAACTAGCCGTGTGGCCAAAATAATACTATTAATAAGGGAGCTGTAGGATTTATTTCTGTATTTCAGAAACAGATTAGAACAAACTAATAATTTCTATGTATAATAAAGAGCGCATGATAAACGGAGGTACGTGTTCTTGATTAGAAGTGTGAAATTATTGTCATGATTAATATTTGTGATGAACAATTGGCTATGCAAATGATTTAATCAACGAATTGGTTTGAAAGTATGAATTGGTTTGAAAGTATGTGTGGATGTTGGTGTGAGTGCGCGTGACTAATGTGAGTCAGGTTGTGATATCTGTGCCCAGAAACGGTTGTTTTGTCTGATTGTGTGCAGGTGACTTGAGGTCAGCCTTGGTCAATGGTGAGGACCGGGACTATGTTCAGGGAGGAACAGAGGTCTATTGCGGTCCGGGATACCATGTGAGAAGGTGACTAGAGTCAGGATTCTTGGAGGTCAACTTCGGTCAACGGTGGGGATCGGGACTAAACTCAGAGAGGAGTTGAGGTCCAGACGGTCGAGGATACCGTGTGACGAAGTTGGATACGAGATGGCATACGATGGATGGACATCGTATGGGAGAGATCTTCGCAACGGGCTTCACGAGGTGTGCGTGGCGTCGGTGTTCGCGAAGGAAATTGGAGGTAGAAAACTGGAAGAAGAAAAGATGTGCTACAGTGCACGAGGTACTGTAGCAGGATACATGTACGTGTGTGGTACATGTGTGATCAGTACATGCATGCGTGTGTATGTGCTGAGATTGGTTGGGCACGTGTGTGTGGCCGATTGGATGGAAGGCTGTCATGCATATGGGCTTGGGTGTGCGCAGGTGCTGTGCACGTGGTCTAAAAGCAGCAGCAGTTGGTCTGGCCTGGGCGACCGAGTTGGGCTCGGTGGTGACAAGCCGACTCGGCTCAGACGGCAAGCAGCAGCAGCGAGGGCAGCAGGAGTCTGACTTGGGTACGGCTGCGGATTCGGAGAAAAAGAAAATTGAGGCACTGAGTCCTAGTGTGTATCTATATTCTAACACTTTGCATGCTACAAACAATCATGAAATTTTATAGAACAATTTAATACATGGATTATGCTACCATACATTTACTCCATCCTAAAATATAAACATATCTAGAAGTGTTAAATCAAACATTTTAACTTTGATTATTTATAGTGAAAATAAATAAAAAGATCAATCGCGTAAAGATGATATTAAATACAGTGTAACTCTTTTATCTAGAACAATTTATTTTATAAATATAAAAAATAATAGTCAAAATAGCATCTGAAAAACCATTCTAAAATCCAAAAATATGTATATTTTAGGACAGAGTGGGGGTTGTTCTATAAACATACGTATCTAACAAATAGATCTAAAAACAAGCAATGACACTAGTACACAATCTATACGCGACACTAGAATGAACAAATTAAATCCCTGTCCTTTCCAATTATTTTCATTTATGTTCGTCCTAATCGGGTGTATGCATGTTACATAATCTTCAGGTAAATAAAAAAGTAAAAGGTTTATCAGATTAAGGTAGAGACAATATCTATCTGATTTTGGAGAAGAGAAGATTTGTTATTCTAATTATCTTTGTTAGTGCCTGGCCAATTGTATTTCTCTAGCTCAACTTATGAGCCATGAATAAGTTATCAAATAATACCAGTATAATATAGACAATGGTATTTCTCGATCCTATCTCTGCGTGCTGCCCAATTTCTGAAACTGCTTCAGTTGCTTCATTCCGTGATGCCTCTCGATCCTATCTCTGCGTGCTGCCCAATTTCACTGGCATAATCCACACGAACTGTCTAAGACATAACCATCCTTGAAACCACAGAATGAATAAGTAGTGGTACTGATCACTGATACTCCTATATGTTTCTTTGCTCATGTCTAGTAGCTTTGGCTTGCATCAAACTGTCAATTGTCCCTCTCTCTTTCCTGCTACTTTTAGAGGGGGTGCAGTAAAGAAGAGTGGTTCATTCACTGCACTGTTATTAATTTTGACCAACCATTTTATTGTATCCGCTGGCTTATTTTCTTTTAATTGTTTTTCACTACCTTGGTTATCCAATAAAATATATCTCTTATACTCCCTCCGTTTTAAAATGTTTGACACCGTTGACTTTTTAGTACGTGTTTGACCATTCATCTTATTCAAAAAATTTAAGTAATTATTTATTCTTTTCATATCATTTGATTCATTGTTAAATATACTTTCATGTACACATATAGTTTTACATATTTCACAAATTTTTTTCAATAAGACAAACGGTCAAACATGTGCTAAAAAGTCAACGGTGTCAAATATTTTGAAACGGAGGGAGTATTTTGCAACAGAGATAGTAGATAATTAGTAATATCTTTTATCTCTTTACATATTTTTTTTCTTTTTGATAAAGTTGTGTTGAATGAACATGCTGTCCATTTAGGCATTTAGTTATTAGTTTTGAGTAGGGTTTACAAAATCCTTTAGTCATTGAAAACCACATCCTAGCTGTTTTATTGATAGCCATGATAAACTGTTGAAATTATACAAAAAATTGAATTTATATGAACCTAGCCAATTTAATCAGTGGTTTCTAAGTGGGAACCGGCTTGATAATTAACGTAGGCAGCCAAGACGATAACGAAGTGGTCATCAACAGAGTGTTAAACCCTCTTATATGACTTGCATCACCTGATGCTTTTCCGTTGCAATTAAAATGTGATATCAAGAGAATCCCGTCTTTCATCGGAGGAATATAGTGAACTTTCTCACATCACTCCTAGAACTGAAATCTAAAACCTTTTTTGCCAATTATTTTAGTAGTCACAGCAAGACAATACTACAACATGGTGATGGCGTACGTACGTGGTATATGTACCGTGGCAGGAAATTCAGGCAGTGGTCGTACTGGTTTGCCCAAGGCAACTTATCTCACACAAAAAAATGTTGGGATACGCGTAGGGTACGATAGCATAAATCAAAATTTTTTATCGCGTAAATCAGGAACCATGCAAGTATTAGATCATAGATCGTTACCACTCGACGCGCTGTGCAGCGGAAGAAAGCGCTAAGAAGTCGAAGGAACTCTCACGAAATAGCGCGCGTCGATGTAGAGGAAGTAGTTGATCGCACCGGCTCGACCTTCTCCTCCTCGTGCGTTCTCCTTGCTGTATTCCCACGCCGATCAGCACCGCAAACCAGCGGCGCCTCTACCGGTATCCACACGTACAGGAACAGAACGCCACACGCAGATGTGCTAGTACCCGCGCGCGGTTAGGGTTTTGCTCGGGGAGGGGAGTGGCGGCTAGTGTTTCACACGGGATGCAATTACTCCGCTGGTCACACCCCTCACGAATATATAGAATCCATCACTCGGGCCTCCAAGGCCCATAGGACTACTATTCGGATCCCTATCCGAATTAAGCTCATAATGGATCTCCATCCAATCCCCTTATTCCGGTCCATTAAGCGTGCGACCCTGTAGGTTCATGTACACTCGGCTGTAACCCGAAAACTCCTTTTCGGTCCACGTGTCAACAGCGGTCCCTGGCAGAACGTATTGACCCACCGGACATACATAAAGATCATATCGGCTGAACCTCTACTGTATACTTGTATGAACCCCTTTGCCTCACGATATCGATTAAGCTCAAGGCTAGATATGTGCCATCCTCTAATAGCTCAATCATTCACTCGAACCTGTGATAGATTATTTAACTTGTGAATGACTCCTCAATCACCTTTGGCATGGACATGCACTTCCATAATCTACAACATCGAGGGGTCCATAGATATCTCTCCATAGGAGGGGCAAATCCCATCTTGATTATTCATATCCGACAATTGACGAGCTGAGCTGCTGAGGAAATACTATGTCGGTGAAAAGGCTATCTAGCGGTGCAGTCACATGGTGCACGCGGAGAGGGGGTCGAGCATAGGAGAAGAGGCACGTGGTCTTTTTTTTTTCTTTTACAGTTTTTTCACTGTTTTTTTTTCTCTAGGTTTTTTTTAATATATACCTATACAATCTTTGTATACGTACGTACTTTATGTATGTATGTATGGAGAGGAGAGATGGGAGAGGGCCGAAACCACCGTGAGAGCGCACGACCACCCGCATTTGCCCCCTCCCCAGCCACAGCTAACTCCTTTCCTCCCGCGCTTCAATTTGCATAATAGCTTAGTAAAGTTTTTACTAAAAGAGACTCTTCCTTCTCATGTTTATGTTCTAAGTAATATTTTTACTGGATATTACCCACATATCAACTTATATACATGTGTTGCCCCGCCCCCGCCCCTTCGGCGGCTCGGGGGAGCAGTTGAACGGCAGCAGTGGTGACGAGGGTGGCTAGGAGCAACGGGCGTCCATATGTAGCAGCAGCGCTAGCGTCATGGAGCAGTTGCGGCAATAGCAAGGAGCAGCAGCGGCGACGAGGATGAAGCGGCGTCCTCCATATCCTTCTCTCGGCACCTGACACAAGCTATAGCACGGTAAGCAATTTGAGGCAGCCTAAAGAACACTGTCTCAAAAACTTATTTCGAGGCAGAGGCGTTGGCCTCAGTTTTCTTTGTTGAGGCACATGTGTCAGCCTCAAATATTTTGAGGCAAATTTTTGAGGTGGACTTAATGCGTTGCCTCAATAATACTTTTTGAGGCAATGGCGTTAGCCTCAAATACTAAAATTGAGGCAGACCAAGCTTGCCTCACCTAACAGAGCCTAAAAAAAAATTGGGCTACCAATTTTTTTTCAGCTTAATGTGTGAAATTCCCTCCAATTTTTTCACTTTCCCTCTTCATTTTTCACAGTTCCTTCAATTTTTTTATATTCCCTCCTGTTTCCACCGTGACCCCATATCCACCGTCCAATTACGATCGATTTGACGGCTCTAGTGAGCTTCACCATTCTGACCTTCTTCTTCCTCCTCCTCCTCCACCTCCACCCACGCCGCCATTTTGACCTCGCACCCACCTGTGCCGTGCGGCGCCAGAGGATCCACCCCCATCTCGCTCGCGTGCAGCAGAGAACCACCATCTTTGGCCTCATCTTAGGTGATTAGTCTGACCATCGTTGCTTATCTTTTGTTTTCTGTTGCTGTGCTGCCCCAAATCGAGGGGATTACTTGCCCCAAATCCATGTGTTTTGCTGGGCTAGCCCCAAATCTTCATGTCTTCCATGGTCTCCTTCCTTCCCTCCCAAATCGTGTTGCGACGGCTGCGGCGGCGGCAGTGCTACGGTGCCTGAGCAGCTGCCCTTAACCCATCTATCGGTGCTATGCCAAAGTTAAGAACTCATCATACAGTGATCTAGAGTATCTCCCTTCCATTCATCGTTTGGTTGTTCATCAGCAATCCATATGTTCAGGAAAAAGTGGTGTTGAAACTATTATTTCCTTCTGCTATTTTTTCCTTTTGAAGATTAGATGCAACGAGGTAGATAAGTCAAGAAAGTATTCTTGTCTTGTATTCAGGCTTGGGAAAATGAGCTTTGTGGTAGAAGCTTGGCATTGTTGTGGCCTTGAACTGTAAAATCAAAGGTGTTTTTGATTATTATTCTGTGATGAACAATTGGCATTGGAGATTATTGGTTTTGATATTTGGAATTTATTTACGAAGTGGTTTTGGAGATGATTGTAATTTGGGTCCGGTCAGACCGGGCAGTGTGTGCCGGTCAGACTGGTGGTGATTGAGCGGTCAGACCGGCCAGCCCGCGGTCTGACCGGCTGACTCTGTGTCAGTTTCGGTTTAGGGTTGTTTATTTGAATATCCGTGATTGTTTCATGGTTATGGCTTTTAGATGGATACTATGCGTATGTAATACTGTTGTTTGCTACTAATGAGTCAAGTTGGGGATAGCTTGGTCTCGGAATATGGTTTCTTTGTTTGTGTCATGTGTAGGTGACTCGATGCTTCGGGAGAGTATTTGCGGTGATGGACCGGGAGTCGACTTGGTGGTAAGGCGATGTCCGTGGTGGTCAGATATTATGCGGGATACTAAGGCTAGAGTTCAATGCACGTGGTTGGTGAAGATTCCATATGGCATATGATGATTGCCAATCTTGTGAAGATTTATTTTCTGAAATTAATGCCTTGCGAGATGTCAATTCTGTTAATTGCAAGAAATTGGAATCTGAGATTGAAAAATCTAAAAAGTTGGAATCTTTTTTTGTTCTTGGATTTGCTTTACATGCTCGTGTTGTTGACGAATTGATTTTGACAAAGAATGTTTTGAAAAAAAAATACAAAGTTGCTTTTTGTGCAAGTTCTTTGTTCAATGCTTCATGTGCAAATAAGGCAAAACAAAATAAAGATGTTTTGATTTCTCCAGATTGTTCAAAGTGTATTTTGAATGAGATGAAGTTGAAAGATGCTTTAGGGCGTGTTAAACACATGGAAGAAATTGTTAAACAAGATGAGGTGTTTTCTTGCTCAACTTGTAGAAAACAAAAAGGTTATTTGGATGCTTGCAAAAATTGTGCTACTCTTACTCAGGAGGTTTCTTATTTGAAAAGTTATTTGCAAAGATTTTCTGATGGTAAAAAGAATCTCAACATGATTCTTGATCAATCCAAGGTTAGCACACATAATCGTGGTTTAGGTTTTTATCCTTATGCTTATCATACTAGACACCCTCCTACTGTTCTGGGTGCTGCTAGGAGAGGTGAAATTTTGATTGAAACTGAGCCTAAGAACACTGTGTTTAAATCTGCTGGCATCATGTCTGCTTTGAGTGCATCTTCTTCAAAATCTAATGTTGTGCATGCAAAATCTTCTGTTGATGCAAAACCATTGATTTCAAAATCATCTACTTCACAAACTTGTCATAAGAAGTACACTCGTTCATTTTGTGGAAAAGTTGGACATTTGGTTGGTTTTTGTTTTAGACTTGCCCGTAAACAGAAAAAAGACAGAGAAATTGCTTTTGCAAAACGACGGTGGCAAAAATCGGGTTTTAATTCGAGGAGCACGGTTAGACCGACATTGACAAGCCGGTCAGACCGGCCAGCGGCAAACCGCAGGTGAACCGGCGGTCAGACCGGCAGCCATGCTCGGTTAGATCGTAGGGACAGCCGCGGTCAGACCGGCCTCGGGGCGATTTTGCACGTACTTCAAATCGGACTTTTGTGAAGCGACAAGGTAAGTTTTCAGGTAAGAATAGTTCTGATTTTGTTAGTGCATATGTACCTACTGGTTCTACTGGTCGTGTGACTCAGTGTTGGATTCCAAAATTTCTTATTTCTAACCCCAACATGGAGGCCTTGACATCTTCTCGTTCGTAGGTATTTTTGTGGCATACTCCCCATGAGCGTTCAATGTTGAGATGACGATTGCTTTTCAAGGTAATATCAATTTAGTTTTGGATTGACATAATTTTGGTTCTACTTTCTCAATTTTTAGCTTTTCATATGCTAGTGTTTAAGAAAATAGTTTTGGTGAATACTAATGGATGTATGTTAATTCTTGAGAGTTTTGGTGATATCATTGGCAATTGGATGTCTTTTTCAAAATCTTTGAGTTCTTGTTTTTTCTTCGAGGAGAATTGAGGTTAATTTAAGGGGGAGTTAGTGCTTTTTATGAATTCTTTTGGCATGTTTTGAGGGGGAGTTGTGTACCTCATGGTTTTATCAAGCAAATTTTGACAATAAGAAAGATTGAGAAAAGAGAGCTTTGTTTTATACATATGGTATATTTTGTGCGTGCCAGCAATACTATGAAGGTTTATTTGTCTCTAACATAGCTTGTATGTATTCTAGTCTTTCCATGAGTTTTAGATTTTGCTTTTAAGGGAGATAATGCTTGACACTTAATTTCTATACTTGAATTAAGAAAATATGCAATATTGATGCTAGCACATGGTTTGATTTATAAATGCTTATGTATATGCTTTATTGAATTGTTATTCCTCAAATAGCTTTAATTGCGCATTGTGCAAGAGAATAAAAAAATATCTATGAGAGAAAAAAATGAATACCGAATCCTTGGAAATAGTCTTGACGACAAGGACGTATTCGATGTGAGCAAAATAATGGGTGCCGAATCCCTGGAAACAGTCTTGACGACAGGGACGTACCCGGAATAAAAGAGAAAAATATGAGAAAAAAGCTCAAGAAAAAGTAAAAAAATTCTCTTGATTGTTTTGTGCTAAAGCTAATTTGAGAAAGAGTGATAAATGCAATAGGTATATATGTATAGTGTTTATTTTTCAACATATGTGCTTGTCAATATATTGCATTATAAATAATTTGAAATCATGAATCCTTATTGTTGATTTGAGCTTAATTGTAATATCTTTGATTCATGTTTATACTATGATGCATGCTTGTTAACTAGTTGATGAATTTATCTCCCTTGTATTGCAACATATGATCATGAATTGCTTTAGGTACATTTCAAAGCTCTTGAAATTTTTTTTTGAGAAAATAGAAAATAAAAAATTGGTTATTACAAGAGGTGATCATGATATCATTGCATATTGGTGCTTTATTTGTTATTATTTCTCTTTTGTATTCTTGATGAAATCATTGTCAAAGGGGGAGAAATATACAAAATGCATGCTTCTTGAAAGGGGGAGAGTTGAATTGTTTCGATTTTAAAAATAGTTAGTTTTGTGCTTTGATTGCAAATTGATGGGAGAAATTCTTTCTTTTAAAAAGGGGGAGAGTTTTTCTTTTCTTTTCTTTTGTGATTTTTATTTTTATTTTTTTAAAAACACAAAATTGCATTTTGGTGATGTTGCCAATGTGTTCATCAAGGGGGAGATTGTGAAATCATTGTCATGATTAATATTTGTGATGAACAATTGTCTATGCAAATGATTTAATCAACGAATTGGTTTGAAAGTATGTGTGGATGTTGGTGTGAGTGCGCGTGACTAATGTGGGTCAAGGTGTGATATCTGTACCCAGAAACGGTTGTTTTGTCTGATTGTGTGCAGGTGACTTGAGGTCAGCCTTGGTCAATGGTGAGGACCGGGACTATGTTCAGGGAGGAACAGAGGTCTATTGCAGTTGGGATACCATGTGAGAAGGTGACTAGAGTCAGGATTCTTGGAGGTCAACTTCGGTCAACGGTGGGGATCGGGACTAAACTCAGAGAGGAGTTGAGGTCCAGACGGTCGAGGATACCGTGTGACGAAGTTGGATACGAGATGGCATACGGGAAATACACGCAAAAACTACTCTAGTCACGTGGCCATTGAAGAGAAATATTCTAGTACTGTATTTGGCGTAAACAATCAAAGTCACTTTGTAAAAGAAAAAAACAGAGCCATTGTATCAATTAAAAAAATGTGAAATGACAACCAGTCTACCAATACTTCTCTTATATATGACCATTATAAATCAAATGCAGGAAAGTACATTTGTAGCAGATCTCGCTTATGAAGTTATGAAGTATTATCTTTATATGTAGAGTAGTGGGTAAGGTTTTTCACAAACATGCTTATTGTTGTGCGAGAAGTTCGGCCTGTTTGACAAAAAGACCATGAAAGCCATAGGGGATACGACTAGGAAGTTGCACTTCTGCAACAATGTCTAGCTCCGGAGACTTTGCATCCATCACCACAAACCAGCTCTCTCCGGTGTCCTCTTTATGGGTGTAGCACACCACATAACCACTATCCTCGTTTCCATACCCGTCGATGTTGTCTGGAACAAAAAATGGTTCCCCAGCAAAGCACCCTAGACCAAAGTCACGACGTCCAACCGTGCAATCACCAGAGCCGACGAGATCAAAGTCAAGCTTTCTTATCCCCTTGATCTTGGGCAACGGACCACTTACACCAAAGTAGCCATAGCGATTTTTGCGACCGACATAACCTTGGTGGATGACACCGAACTCAAGGCTCTCCGGCGAGAGCGCGGTGCACGACACGCCACCGGTGCAGAGGTTGATGCGCACCATGTCGACACGAGCTCGCATGAGCTCCATGTTTCCTAGCATGTGTTCGATAGATAGGATATTGGGTGCCACGAGCACAATCTCCTCTCCATCAGCCTCTTCCCAAGCATTCGTCGTGTGCAACATATTGAATCCAGGCACCTCAAACCATCTCATGTCTGACTCATCCTTGGCGTACCTTGGAAGCACGCCAATCCGTGGCACCATGGTACGGTCCAATCCTACCAACGAGCTCCCCCGCATGGCCATGTCCATGGGATTAACGATGAGTTGTGACTCTGGAAAGATTGCATATCTCTCTGTTATTGCAAAGTCATGCATCACCGATGGTTTCTGCAAGGACGAGATGGGCACATCTGCGACCTTGCTGCCTGCTCGATCGAACCAGAAGTATGTTATGAATGGTTGGAAGACATTGTAGCGAAAAGCAAACAACTCCATGGTGACCGGGTCCTTCTTGGGGTGTGCTGTCATCCTAAAAGAAAGATCACCACCAAAGTCACATCGACCAAGTGTGGTGACTTCTCCGTTGGCTGGGTTGATGTGCATTTTCACTTTTTGAGGGTTCATGTTGAGAAGAGAGATGTTGAATTACAGTTTTTGGACACCAAGTTGCAAATTGCTAATATTTTTACTAAACCTTTGGATTCTAATCGCTTTGCTTTTCTTCGTGGTGAATTAGGCGTAATTCATCCTTTTGGCATGGTTTGAGGGGGAGTTTGTACCTCATGGTTTTATCAAGAAATAATATGACAATGAAAAATTTGATAAAAGAGAGCTTTGGTTATGCATATGGTATTTTCTTGTGCATGATAGCAATACTTTGAAGGTTTATTTGTCTCTAGCATAGCTTGTATGTATTCTAGTCCTTTCATGATATTTAGATTTTGCTTTTAAGGGCGATGATGCATGACACTTAAATTCTATACTTAAATTAAGAAAATATGCAATGTTAATGCTAACATATGGTTTGATTTATAAATGCTCTATATATATGCTTTATTGACTTGTTATTCCTCAAATAGCTTTAATTGCTCATTGTAAAAAAGAGAATAAAAAATATGAAAAAAAATGAATACCGAATCCTTGGAAACAGTCTTGACGACAAGGACGTATTCGATGTGAGCAAAATAATGGGTGCCGAATCCCTGGAAACAGTCTTGACGACAGGGACGTACCCGGAATAAAAAGATGTGGTAATATTTTATTGGAAAGGATGCAATATGGTAACTCTGATACACTTCCATCCAATGGTGTATCAATCTATAGATTCCTGATCCAGCCGTGCAGAGTTAGCGCTAGTGACTGGCAACTTGGGCAAGTACCCAAAAGGCCCACCCGCCAGAGCCTATGATAGCAAACAAGGGTATCTGTCCATGATATGCATGGCGCGAGATATATATATATGGGTGAACCATAGACACCTCTTCTCAAATACTGTTGTGACAGCATGGTAGAAAAGTGCAGGGGTTAGGAACTTTGCAAAACTGATTGTGGAAGAAACATCAGAATACGATCAATCAGCAAGGCTATGCCACACTTCTCCATGCACTCGAGAGCTTCTCACGATTTTAGTCCTTTTCCAAAACTTATTTTTTTACACTAGGACCCCTTGAAAAAATTTAACCCAAGAATAGTCCTTTTTTGGTCGTGCCCCAAGAGAGGCTGGCACTTGTCCTCCAACATGGCGGCGCTAGCCACCCGGGCCCGGCATCCCGTGCACCTCGTGCAGAAGGGCAACAAGTGGCATGGCTGACGTGGCCG
>CM020181.1:16590568-16628381 GCA_009805545.1 Oryza longistaminata
GGGGGGGGGTGGGGGGCGCCAGCCACACTGGCGTTGTCCCACATACCATGGCGCCAGCACGGCTGGCGCACTCCCCTTGGGTGGGCCACGCCCTTAATCCGCGTGGGTCCCACCCCTTTCTCCTCCTCTCACTCATTTTCGCAAGTCCCCAGCCCCAAGCCTGAGCTCTGTTCATCTCCCTCTCTCTCCCCCTCACGTCTCCACCTCAAATCCACTAAATTTGAAGGTGTTTTTCGCGGGATTTTTTTGGAAATCGAAGAGAAAGGTATACTCCTCCATTCCCCCTCTTTTTTTGGTTTTAATCGGTTGAATTTGTAGATCGGTGGGTAACCTTAGAACCCCTTTTATTTTTTTTTGACCAAATTTGAGATTTTCAACATTTGTTCTTGGGATTTGCTTATTAGAGTGATACTCCCTCCGTCCCATAATATAAAGGATTTTAAGTTTTTGCTTGTACTGTTTGACCACTCGTCTTATTCAATTCTAATTTTTTTTTTGAGAAACACAGTACAAACGCAGGCGCTCACAACGTGCGCACACTCACCCCTACGAACGCACACACGCTCACCCTACCTCCCTCCGTCCCATAATATAAAGGATTTTAAGTTTTTGCTTGTACTGTTTGACCACTCGTCTTATTCAAAAAAAATTAGAATTTTTTTTTTGAGAAACACAGTACAAACGCAGGCGCTCACAACGTGCGCACACTCACCCCTACGAACGCACACACGCTCACCCTACCTCCCTCCGTCCCATAATATAAAGGATTTTAAGTTTTTGCTTGTACTGTTTGACCACTCGTCTTATTCAAAAAAAATTAGAATTTTTTTTTTGAGAAACACAGTACAAACGCAGGCGCTCACAACGTGCGCACACTCACCCCTACGAACGCACACACGCTCACCCTACCTCCCTCCGTCCCATAATATAAAGGATTTTAAGTTTTTGCTTGTACTGTTTGACCACTCGTCTTATTCAAAAAAAATTAGAATTTTTTTTTTGAGAAACACAGTACAAACGCAGGCGCTCACAACGTGCGCACACTCACCCCTATGAACGCACACACGCACACCCTACCCCTATGAGCACCTCCGGAAGACTGGGCCGGCATATCTTGAGATTGACGAAGTCACCACAGGCGCCTCGCTGTCGACGGGTACGTCGCCTACCACTGAAAGAACAATTAGCCGTAAATGCGAGCACCCATGTCAAATCTTGGATTTGAATCCGGGTGGGCTGGTTCCACCACAAGGTACCTAGCCAGTTGAGCTATGCTCACTTCGCAGAATTATTTTTTTTTGACTTACTTTATTATCCAAAGTACTTTAAGCACAACTTTTCGTTTTTTATATTTGCACAATTTTTTTTGAATAAGACGAGTGGTCAAACAATGCAAAAAAAACTCAAAATCTCTTATATTATGGGGACGGAGGGAGTACATGTGTGCAATGTACTCGGTAGTGCCACGATTTTTTGCAGTAATGTGGATTTTTAGATGGTTTGGTTGGACTAGACATTTAGGCGCGCTTTGCGCGCCCTATCAGGGAACTAATAACAAAATAAAGAGAAAAGTTTCTCATGAAAGGTAAACAATATTTTTAAACGGTAATTAGTGTTTACATGCATTGTATAGAGCGAAAATTGCCAGCCATATTGGCTAGCTGCAGTACACATGTAACACTGTAAGATGCCATATGTAGCCAAAATCAGTATACTTGTCAAGATTAGACAAAACCATATGGCACAACAAAATCTGCCACTAAAATATAGCGGCCGATTAGATGGCATAGCATATTAGCATGTTCAGTATATAGAGCAGGGCACAGTGGCTGATTGCGTTTTTCGTTAACACCATTTAAAAAGATACTGGACTGCTACCACAGCATATAGTGCACCCTTGAGTTGATGCTATAAACCTGAATGAAGATAGTCAATTGCTTACCATATATACGAATAACATGCTTCACACTATGGACAACACTAAATATTGCACTCATTAGTCATTATATCACATAACCACAAAATCAGCACACAGTTGTTCAAAATCACAAGCAGAGTAGAACAGGAAGCACTGTTATATTTTAAAGATTATCATTGATAACAATCATAAATTCATAACACTGTATCACTAATACAAATAACATTATATTGCAGTATAAACAAAATGACCAAATAGTTTCAAAGCATATGCTATACATACATAAACAGTCCAGCTTCAAGCTTGCAAGACAACTTTTTGGGTGATCAGCAAACAGCACAGCAAATAGCTTCTTCAACGAAGTTCAGCAAATTGATATAGCCATATATAGACTGACAATTCATTGCATTATCTCTACTCATAAAGAACCTGCTGTGGACAACCATATATATACGGTATATAAAGTGCATGTCTAATAATATGTGATGCCCACCACCAGTCTCGTCCTTGTTGGTCTCCTCGTTGCCACATCTTCACCGCTGCTTTGTCACCGGTCATGAGAACCAATCCAAGCAAAGGTGTAGCATAATGGCGGTTACTTACCCAATATAGTTGCAACAATAAAACTAATCAAAAATTGCAAAGTCGGTCATAGTTGGGTTATAAAAATTAGGCCTTAGGTAAAATGCTCAATGAATAGCAAAACACAGAACAGCAAGGTGTTGAGAAATCTAATGATATAATTTTGTTTTGAACAAAAGGTTTTCCTTCCCTATGCATCACTCCTTTTCTTTCTAAAATTAAACTACATTGCTACTATCCACTAATCATCAGCTAGAACGAAATTGCTTATATTGCCCTTTAAAGCTTATATTGCAATGAATGAATCTGATTCAGAAAAATGTCGCTCATCCCCAGATTAGCTACAAATCGGACTGCACCACAACTTAATACCTGTCCATAGAGGGTGGCAAACAATATTAGTTTTGCTTGGATCGGTAGTTAAAAAAAAATCACAATTTGTATCCCCGAACACAACCTCCCAAATTTGCATCCTCTAGAAATAAGTCATCACAGTTTACCTTAAGTATTTGCTAGTGATAAATTTCATCTTTTTCCCAGCAGCTCATACCACCTAAACCCTTTGAAGATAATGAGCCAATCATTGCCAAAAGGAAAGCATCAACAACAGAAAGAATAAAAAGCTGTGCAGTCATTCATGCAATCCTTAATATGAATGGCAAGGCACGAAAAAAAACATATACAGCACTCATTCGTGCAATCCATAACACGAATGGCAAGGAAGAAAAGCCACAGCTACAATTTAGTTTCAAGAGAAGATGTTAAGCGCAATTTGCATACCATGAAAATCTATGATTAGCATCTAGTAAAAAAATGCTATCCCTATTTGCAGCTCTGAAAGAGACATATATATTCAGTACAAGGTCAGGTAATGGGAGTCTCTATCACTTGACAGTAAATCGTAAAAAGCCACTAAATTTGATTGCTAGATAATTTCAACTCGTGCAACCTAAAGTTATCACTGGGTGTGTATACAGAATTGCAAGAAATATAGCAAGCCAGTCAATTGATCGTCCAGCAGCCACCACCTTTTCCCATACTAATTTGAGCCAGAGGTGCTAAGTTTTCTGCATTGCAGAGCATGTCTTGCACCAACGGGTCTGCAATCTACATGCACTAAGAATTAAGGAGCCCATGATGACGATGGCAACGGACTACTACGAATGAAGGAACCCATGGTGGAGATGGCAATGGACTGCTTGGTGATGGATCTGTTGTTCTGCAACAAATCGATCCATCCTGACCATGCTGAAACCCAGTGTTATCAGCTGAAGGATCATTGCAGGGGGTAAAACATTTTTGACCATATCGATTGCTCCATTGCAGGCACAAACCATTAGAGGTGGGGGAAAGGGAAGAAAGTATACCTGTCTTTTTTTTTTTCACCAAATACCAGCAGAGTGACGTCAAAGCACAAATGGATACAAGCAAAGATCCACTTGCTAGATGCAGTGCTCCCAGAATGCCCTCAAGAACGAACAAGTTCCAGGCAGATCCACTCGCTAGATCCATTGCTCTTGAGGATGGCAGCAAGAACAATCAAGTGGCTGGGACATGAGGGGAGGTTTACTTTGGAGAATTACCTCTGCACATCCATCCGGACCGCCCAATTTCCTCAGCCGGGATCAACCACCTCGCCGTAAACCTCAAGCTCTAATCTCGTGAATGGGGTGTTGCGCTGGGACCAGATTAGTGGCGTCCCATCGATTTCCAGCCCTAGCTCATGCCACCGCACCTGCTTTCGGCCGCCGCCGCCGCCGTTCCCCCAAGCTCCTTCTCCCTTCTCCTAACAAGCTTGCCAGATCCAGCGAGAGGCATCGGTGGGCGGGCAGTTGCGGCGCGGCGATGCTCAAGCCACGAGCCACCATAGCAGGGGAGGAAGGGGAAAAGGCAGCGGCAGGGAGAGCAAGAGAGGACGGCATGGGAGCAGTGGCTGACTAGGGTTTCGTGGGAGGGGGATTGGCCAATTGGGTATGCTCATTTTTTCAAAAGAACCCCTTTCTGTTCGATTTTTTCGAGCGCAGTTATATTTTGGGATTTTTCTCTTCTTCATATAAAGTTTTCCTTCTTGTGAAGGGCCTAAAACAAATTACCAACAATGTGAAGGGCCTTTTTTCAAAACCTCCACCCTCATCATCCTACCGTTCAATCAAGCCGATCAGACAGCGAGCGGGCGCAAGGAGGGAGGCTGCTTCCCAGGGCGCGGGGGCGACGTGGATAGTTTCGCGTGCGAACACGCCGCCTGAATCGCTCTCAGCTCGCCAATTCTGGGCAGGTTTTAATTTAACAGATGGATGGATGAAAAAATAGACTTGAGGCAATGTTGAATTATTAATTTGATGGAACTGAGGCTTTAGGTTAAATTTGTAGGTATGAATTATATAAATGGGAGCCGAATTTGGTAGCATTATAGAAATTTATTATAGTTAATTAGAACTAGGTTGGGTTGTATGACGGGGTATTCGTAATATTTTGATGTTTAATGCACTAGTAAACTTGTTGATACTTTTGGATGTGGATTAAATATTTTTCATGAAGTAGTAACTTTGGGACAATTTAAGTTATGCATTGGTTATAATATGTCGGTTTGGACTACGTTTAGGAAGGAAGATGTAAATTTAGTTGTAAACAGTGGCGGAGCTAGGAATTTTGTGAAGCTTGGGCAAGTATAAGAAAAATAGTAAACCCGTTACCACTCATGTAATGTTGATATGCTTATTTTACTTATCAACTAGAGACAACAAATTTTTAATAAAAACATAATATAGATGTAAATTTTCACTAGTATAAACATGATGATTTTGTTATAAAAAGTGATGATTTGTATACCTATACTCCAATTTAGTGAATGAATTGTGCCATCCATTGTGAAGCAAGCAAGTTGGTAATCCTATATACCTATACAATTCATCCCCACTAATAGTATTTTCCTGCTCTCTCGCTTTGCCACGTCACTCCTAATTTTCATCCGTAGGATCCACTCGCTTCAACGCATCAGATTAGTTCTCTTACCCCGCCTCCGCCAGATGCGAGTCCATGCAAACTTCATTTGGCCCGGCCCATTTACTTCCCTATTAACTACGGCTTGCAGGCAACCACGCCTGTTCCCCTTCCCCTTCCTTCCATCAGCTTGCGGCGAAATGTACATTCCAGCACACCGTCAGCCTTCCACATCGTTGGTCGTCGCTACCGATTCCCCTCCTTGCTCCTGCCACATCTCCGGCCTTTGCCGAAAATTGATTCGTCTACCACGGTTTCTTCCTCCCCTCGAACAGTCGGCCTCCTAGCCTCCTCCACTTCAAGAAATTGGAAGGGCATTCACCTGCTTAGTCGGCTCCAAATGGGAAATAGCACGCCAAAATCAACCCGTTCGTCTATTCCCACGTCCAATTCACCTCCCGCAGCCACAAGTACGGTTCTTCCTGGTCTGGAGCCACATAGCTCTTCATCTAGTCCTTTTTTCTTCTTATTTAAAAAAGGAAAAAGTACGGATTACCCCCCTGAACTATGATGGTCGTCCGAATAACCCCCTAAAGTCAAAAACCGGACATTATGCACCCTCAACTATTAAAACCGGGTAGTTAACCCCCTTAAGCAGAGTTAGGGGCGGTTTTGACCAGTCCATGTCCATGTGGCAGTACAGTGTGGCACAAAGGTGCACAGTCAGCAAATGATGTACAGTACGTAAGCTAGTCATTGTTCTTGTTCGTGATGACGTCACGGCCAAGCGGCGGCGACGAGGAGTCCCCGGATGCGAAGGCGCCGCTGCTCGCGTCATCGTACGACGGCCAGATGACGCAACCGCCGGCGCAGGCAACGCCGAGCCTCGTCTGCAAGAACGCTGAACAGCAGGGCCGACCTCGCAAAGCACCTCCCGACCGGCGCCATGCTCGCCTTCGAGGTGCTCTCCCCGTCCTCCACCGCGGACGACAGCTGCACGGTCACCAACCGCACGCTCACCGCCTGCCTCGTCGGCGCCTGTGCACTCTGCTGCTTCCTGCTCTCCTTCACCGACAGCTACCGCGACGGCACGGGCGCCGTGCGCTACGACTTCGTCACGCCCAGCGGCCGTCTCCGCCTCATCAACGGCTTCGGCTCGCCGCCGCCGAGGGACGACAGGTACAGGCTCGGCGCACGCGACGTGCTGCACGGCGCGCTGTCGTTCGCGGTGTTCCTGGGCGTGGCCATGGTGGACTGCAACGCGGTGGCGTGCTTCTACCCGGTGGAGTCGCCGGCGACGAGGCAGCTGCTCGTGGCGGTGCCCATGCCGGCCGGCGCGGCGGGGGGCTTCCTCTTCGCCATGTTCCCGTCGACGTGCCGCGGCATCAGCTTCCCCGTCGCGGCGGGCGCGTGACGACGTACGTTGATTGCAACTGCTTTGCAAGCATCGCGTCGCGTACACACAGATCGATTGATCGAGTTGCCGTCCTCAAAGATGGGAGGCGGAAGGCGCCCTCCCATCCTCTATGTGTGTGCTGATAGTGTTGACGGGAGCGGCTGGGCGAGGGCAGCGTGCGCGGCTCCGGCCAGCGGCGGGCGAGTCGGGGAGGGGAACCGCTCTGCGGCGAGCGGCGGTAGGCGCGAATGGGACAGCGCTCCAGGCGGCGGCGGGAGTGGCGCGGAGGGGACGTGGCGGAGAGGAATCTTCGGATGGTGGCGACGGCGGGCCGGCGGTCGGCGTGCACGGCGACGCGCGGGGAGGTGGAGGGGATGGGGGAAAGGCGGCCATGGCGGAGAGGTGAGCCGTCGTGGCGCCGGCCGTCGCCGCGGGCGAGGTCAGCGAGGAGGCAATCGCGCGACGGCCCCGCCTCCGTCGCCGCCCGCTCGTCCGTCTCCGCCTCAGCACCCGCGAGCTCTGCCTCAGCTGACCGCCGCCCGGGCGAGCTCCGCCTCCTTGCGCTCGTGCTCCGCCTGGACCACCGCCGCCGCGGCTCACACTGCCGTCCTCAGAGCTGCGGCCAGCGCCACGACGGCCCGCCTCTCCGCGATGGAACGCCGGCGCCTGCCTCTCCCCCATCCCCTCCACCTCCTGCACGCCGCCGTGCGCGCCGACCACCGGCCCACCCCCGCGCGCCGCTACCCATTGCATCCCCTCGCCGACGCTTCCACCGGCGCTCGCTATAGAAAATATGGAAGCGTTATCACCTCTCACGGAGGCCGCGTTAGTGTATTAATAGGAGATGGGAAAAGCCCCATCGTGGCTTACAATTGATTAGATCCGAAATGCATGAGATAAGATAGTTTTGGATAGAGACAAAACCGGACTAAACTAACTCTATCTTATCTCATCATTTCATGTATCATTTTATGTAACAAACTCATTCTATCTAACATCCTCCCTCAATCATAACTTATCTAAGTTAAGATTGTATCTAAAATTCTGAAACTGTTGTACAGGAAGAGATTTAGTGAACCCATCTGCAATCTGATCTCCAGAAGAAATAAACTTAATTTCCAGTTGCTTTCTAGCAACCCTTTCTCTAACAAAATGATAATCTACCTCTATATGCTTAGTACGAGCATGAAACATGGGATTTACTGACAAATATGTAGCACCCATATTATCACACCACATACTTGCAGACTGAGGCGAACTAATACCAATTTCTTTCAGCAGAGTTTGTATCCACATTACCTCTGCAGTTGCATTAGCAACCGCTTTATATTCTGCTTCAGTACTAGACCTGGAAACTATAGCCTGTTTCCTGGCACTCCAAGATACCAGATTTGACCCCAAATAAACAGCAAAACCTCTAGTTGATCTCCTGTCATCAACAGATCCTGCCCAATCTGCATCTGAAAAAGCACTAACAAGAGTAGAGGAGGATTTATTTATTCTTAAGCCAAGGCTAACAGTAGACTTAATATATCTTAAAATCCTTTTAACTGCCATCCAGTGCTGCACTGTTGGACTGTGAAGGAACTGACATACTTTGTTCATTGCAAATGATATATCAGGCCTAGTCAAAGTCAGATACTGAAGAGCTCCAACTATACTTTTGTACCTTGTAGCATCATTCACTCCAAGCACAGATCCAGTATAAGCTGAAAGTTTCTCTACACTAGAAAGGGGGGTAGACACACATTTACAGTCAGTCATTCCTGCTCTTTTAAGTAGATCAGAAGCATATTTCTCTTGTGTCAATAATATACCATCACTTATATTATTTACCTCAATACCAAGAAAATAATGTAAATCTCCCAAATCTTTGAGAGCAAAGTCTTGCTTCAAATCATCTAGCAGAGCAGTGGTTGCCTTCTGTGTAGAGCTAGCTACTATTATATCATCCACATATATCAAGATAAACATACTAACTCCCCCTTTATTGTAGAAGAACAACGAAGTATCAGCCTTCGAAGCTGTGAAACCAAGATCACACAGCTTGGAGCTAAGTCTAGAGTACCATGCTCTAGGAGCCTGTTTTAATCCATACCGAGCCTAGCTTATCAAGTTTACAGATATAATTAGGCCTATTCTTATCTTCATATCCCTGAGGTTGTTTCATGTAAACTTCTTCCTCTAAAAGACCATGAAGAAAGGCATTCTGAACGTCAAGCTGACGAAGAGACCACCCTTTAGACACAGCAATAGACAAAACCGTTCTAATAGTGGCTGGTTTAACAACAGGACTAAAAGTATCCTCATAATCAATACCATATCTCTGCTTAAACCCTTTTGCTACTAGACGAGCCTTGTACCGATCTAGAGTTTCATCGGACTTTCTCTTAATCTTATAGACCCATTTACAATCTATAACATTCCTACCTTTACTAGGTGGGACTAGGTGCCATATTCTATTATTCATTAAGGCAGTATATTCTAGATCCATTGCATGTTTCCAATCTAAATCAGAGAGAGCTTCATCTAAACTCTGTGGTTCCCCACTGGTAGCAAGTAAATTATACCTGACTGTTCCATCAGTGTAGACTTTCTCCTTTCTTATACCCCGTTGCAGTCGCGTCAGAGGTCGCTGTTGCTGCGCAGGCTGTGTAGACTGTTGCTGCTGCGGGCTGTCAGGCTGGTGATGTGCAGGGCCGCTGCTGCCGCTGCTGCTGCTGTCAGTGCTGTCGCCCCCATGCGCACTACCGCCCGGGCTGAGCGACGTGCCGCCACCAGAGTGGACACCAGCAGAGGAAGATCCAGCAGGCGCGGCTGCAGGCGAATGCAGCGATGGTGGGGATCCCAAGGCGAGTTTTCGTCAGACTGACCGCTGGGCAGAGTATCATCCTGGGAGTTTGCACCGCCATTTTGATCTTCTATTTCCGGTTGATCTGTAACCTGATTTTCTCCAGGATTTTGTGCATCATTTCCTGCTGTATTTTCTGCATCATTCTCAACAGAGCCATCAGCATGTTCAGGATAATTAAACATATGACCATTCACACGCGCACCCTCACTAGTAATATTCGGGTTCAATAGTGTTGGTGACAGAAGTAGAATTTCAGCACGTAGACGTGCACCAGCATTAGAGTGTAATTCTGAGAAGGGAAACACTTGTTCATCAAAGACAACATCCCGGGAGATGTAAATTCTACCACTTGAAACATCTAGACACTTGAACCCTTTATGAATATTACTATAGCCAAGGAAAACACGTTGTTTGGAACGAAATGCGAGTTTGCGAGTATTATATGGTCTTAAATTGGGCCAACATGCACACCCAAAAATTCTTAAGGAGGAATAGTCAGGTTTTTGATTTAGCAACCGCTCTAGAGGAGTAGAAAACTGAATCACTCTTGATGGTGTTCGGTTAATAAGATATGCAACAGCTAGAAACACCTCATCCCAGAATTTTAGAGGCATGGAGGCATGAGCAAGAAGGGAGAGCCCAACCTCAACTATGTGTCTATGCTTGCGTTCCGCAGAATCATTTTGTTGATGAGCATGGGGACATGAAACATGATGGCTAATACCAATTTTGGTGAAGAAGGAGTGTAGTTTCTCATACTCTCCTCCCCAATCAGTTTGCATGGCAATTATCTTGCGATCAAAGAGTCTCTCAACAAGGTGTTGAAACTCAAGAAATTTTTGAAACACCTCAGACTTCTTTTTAAGCAAGTAAACCCATGTAAATTTGCTGAAATCATCAATAAAACTGACATAATATTTCCTACCTCCTACAGAATCAGGAGCGGGTTCCCATACATCTGAAAACACAAGTTCTAAAGGAACATTAGACACATTAACAGACTTAGGATAAGGAAGTTGATGGCTTTTTGCTTTCTGGCAAGCATCACACACCCCTGTCTCATTAACATCTCCTAAACATGGGAGTTTATTATTGCTAACGACTTTCTGAACTATAGATAACGAAGGATGACCTAGTCTACTATGCCACTGCTTTAAACTAGGCTTGATGACTTCGAGAGCTTGTTTATTTGACGAGGAACATGACTGAGGCAGCAAGTACAACCCATTTCGACGAGGTCCTTTAAGAAGAAGATTCTTCGTGACCTGATCCTTAATGGCAAAGAAACGAGAATGAACCTCAATGAAAGCATGATTATCAAGGGCAAGACGATGAGCAGAAATGAGATTTTTATGGGCATGAGGAACATGTAAGATATTCTTAAGATGTAGATTGCGTGTGGGTGTGCGAATTATAGAATGGCCAACATGTTTAATTTCCATACCTTCACCACTTGCCGTGTAGATCTGATCTTTGCCATTGTACTTCTCACGGGTTGTTAATTTCTCCAACTCGCCGGTGATGTGATCCGTCGCACCGGTGTCAATGTACCAGTTCGGATCTATGTTGTAGGAGGCTGCTGCTGCAATTTTTGCGTCAGGAACAAAGGAGTCATCGAACCTGTGCCAACAGTCAGCCACAACATGGCCTGTCTTGCCGCATAGCTGGCAGACCGGGCGTGGCTTGGTGTTGTAGCGACCGCCTGAGTTGTTGCCGCGCCCGCGGCCACCGCGATCTCCACGAGCGCCGGTGTTGCTGGGTGATGCGCCACGGCAACCGCCGCCGCCGCGACTGAAGTTGCCGCTGCCTCTCCACCACCGCGCTTGGCGCTGTTGGCAGATGAGTACCCGTGGTTGGCGGCAATTTGGCGCAACTTTCCCCTGGACTCAAAGCTCAGAAGTTGTGAGTAGACTTCAGAAATTGAAACCGATTCGCTTTTCACTACCAGAGTGGAGACGACCGGCTCATAATCGTCGTCCAGGCCGGCGAGGACGTAGCCCATCAGCTCCTCGTCATCAAGGGGCTTGCCGGTGGAAGACATCTCATCTGCGAGAGCCTTCATCTTGTTGATGTAGTCGGCCACGCTGAGGTCGCCCTTGCACGTGGTGGAGAGTGCGAGTCGCGTGTTCAGCGCCCGCGATCTTGACTGGGAGAAGATCATCTGAGTGACCGCCGCCTAGACTTGCGCCGCCATCTCCAAGGTGACGACTTGCGTCAGGATGTCCTTCGACAGGGACGAGAGGAGGAAGCCGAGGACCTGCTGGTCCGCAACTTGCCAAGCCTCATAGCTTGGATTGATTGCTTCGGTGGTCCGGCCACCTTCCTTCTCCGGCGCAATCGCGATCATCATGGGAGGCGGTTTTGTGGCGCCGGTGAGATAACCTTCCATGCGCACACCCCGAATTACGGCGAGAACCTGCGCCTTCCATAGAAGGAAGTTCCCGCGGGTGAGCTTGTCAGGCACGATTTGCCCAAATAGAGGATTGGTGGTGGCGCTACTGGAGGATGCCATCGATAGATGCGATCTACCGTGACGAGATTGGCTCTAATACCATATAGAAAATATGGAAGCGTTATCACCTCTCACGGAGGCCGCGTTAGTGTATTAATAGGAGATGGGAAAAGCCCCATCGTGGCTTACAATTGATTGGATCCGAAATGCATGAGATAAGATAGTTTTGGATAGAGACAAAACCGGACTAAACTAACTCTATCTTATCTCATCATTTCATGTATCATTTTATGTAACAAACTCATTCTATCTAACACTCGCCTCTCCGCCATGGCGTGCCGGCGTGCGCGGCGCTGCCCGCTGCTGGCCGAAGAAGAGAGAGAAAGCTAGAGAGATGGAGGAAGAGAGAAAGAGTGGTATGACTTGTGGGTCCCACCATTTAAAAAAATAAAATGCTGACCGGACTGCCACGTGTACGCCACGTAGACCAAAACCACCGCGGATTAGGTCGAGGGGGGTAATTCGTCCGGTTTGCATAGTTGAGGGTGAAGAATGTCTGGTTTTGTGGTTCAGGGGGGTAATTTGGCCGACCACGATAGTTCGGGGGGTAATTCGTACTTTTTCCTTTAAAAAAGCATTAGTCACACGATTTTGTTTTCTACTTACCCTCACAGTGACACAGTATCAAGTGATCAAGTGATAGATTTGGCTTCTATATTCTCCAGTCTATTGCGAAAGGAATTTTGGTTCCCTCTATTTGGTTAGGTATTGAAATTTACTTAATTGTTTACTTGAATTTTTTAAGAGGACTCGAAGATCAAAGGTATGTAAACCTAATTACTCTAAGATTAGATGTGTTACTCTAAGCTGCACTGAACCTATCATTTGTTTTGCTTTTGCCTTCAGATTGCAAGTCACTGCCCTCTGCAGATTATGTACCATCACTGTAGAATCTAATGGCTACAGACTATGTTCACAGGATTTGCAGAAATATCTACGTCCATCATAAGATACAAGCTTCATAAGAGGTAAGGCAATTTCTTACATAGTTCAAGCTTTTTCTCACGTCAATTATGACAGTTAAGCTCAAAGGTCACACCGTGATTAGTTCAGTGATGAATTTGATTCAGGTACATATTCTTCTCTATTTCCCATTATACATTCAGTCTTATAAGCTACAGTTTAGTGATTGATGTTACTTCATTCTTCAGGTCGGTGTTCTTTTGGATTGGACTATGGTGGATGCACTTTGTGATTGCAGCATTCTTCTATATTCACTCAAATTTTAGGAAATCTAAAGGTTAATGAAGCTACTTATCTTGGGTTGTACAGATTTTTCAGTCCAAAATACTGAAAGTGGTTTCATTTTTATCGATACACACTTTGCACCCTGGATGAACGATTATATCTCATATCAGCCGGACTTGGATTATCAATGTAGAGAAATTTAAGATGGGTAGGTCTGTTAATAGCATATAGATTTGGTGTTAGCGCGGCAAGCACATCATGTTTTTTTTTTGTTAGAGCACAAAAGAAGACCATTTACAAATATACAGGGAGTCAAGGACATTGTTTAGGTTTTCTACATTGTCCATTTGCAAATCTATTTCAATAATATTTCTGCATATTTCAAGATATTCAACCTGATCATCTTTTGTCTTTTTAGGACATGGATGTAACAACTTTATGTGCAGGACCTCTTCAAACAAGGGGAAATGTCATGAGAGTTATACAGCTCGAGAGTAATGGCAAAACACACTTTACCAAGGTGAAATTGGATCTTTGCTATTTTTTACCTTATCTGTTATATATGCTGCCCTTTTTCTTACTATAGAAGCCTCAAGCCTCAAGCTTTGAGTGATTTAGCTCATTACTAACACTTGGATGAAACGATAAAGAACAATGCTATTTTTTTTTATGTTTGTGGTTTAACCTAGCCTTTTCAAATGAAGACATGATTATTAGGCTTCATCTAACATGGCCTAGCTAAGATACAAGGATGAGATTTGATAAGAACCACTATGTGTTTGCTCGATTTTCAGAATGCCACTACTGCTTAGGGCATAGGGTGTTTGGTTCCATGAAGTTCATTCACAATAAGGGTGCATATCAAAAATCAATTGTAGTCAGTGCCTTACTTTTTAATTGAAGTAGACTGTATTACTTTGTTATCTAAGCAGATTATTCAAATTTCGTGTTTTTACCAATTCTTTGTTTTTTCTACATAAATCAGTCAACCAATTTAATTTTTAAGTTTATTACTACAAATTCCCGCTGCAACGCGCGGGGTATCATATAGTTAACTAGTGGCTACAGCCTGTGTGTTACATTGCGGCAAATGCTACCTGCTTGTACCAAATCATCTACTACTACGTATGTATAGCCAGCTAACTTTGTCAAGGAGCTAGCTAATCATTCAGTTTTAACATAGAGAAATCATCCTCGATGCTTGCCACACGCCGCATGCAAAGCCCGGGCAATTGCCCGCGCTGGTCAGGCGGTGAATCCGCCGCTGGTTGTAAAGTCACACTTGTTCGTGTTTACTACGGTGGTAGAGTGGTGGAACCTTACGTTTGTGCACATGTTGAGTTTGACGATATGTCATTGAAGACTATTTTGTTCCGCATCCGATCCGCCCAGCTCTAGATGACTAAGGTCACGAGTGAAAGAAGTTCTTGAATGGACCGAGGATAATGTGGAGATTCGTCTTTATGGAAGATACGATGTTGGTCAAGGGCATAAGTATATATTGAATGTGCTAAGTCAGTTGGAATGGGAAATTTACTTTGATTTGGTAAAAGAGTCTCAGTTTAGATTTCTAGAGGTGTTTGCATCAAAATTGGTACGTATCATAGACAATTTGGATCTAAACAAATCTCCTTCTTATCATTACGTTGAGAAGAATTTTGTGACATATTCTTCTCATCGTGGAGGGGGTGTAAGTAAGACTGAGTTGGTACGAGAAGACTTGGATGGGCAGGGAGAGAAGAAGAGAGCTTTGTTTGAAAATGATTTAGGGGAGGCAGGATCATCAAAGAGACATTGCGGTAGTGATGATGTGGACGTAGCCAAGGAGATGAAAAGTGAGTTAGTACAAGAGGGACTTGATCTAAGTGAACATTTGTTGGAAGATGTAGGTAAAGATTTAAATTGGTCGTTGTACGGAGGCAACCCTGAATACTCGACGCAAGTAGGAGGCCAAAATTTGGATTCGGCTGATTAATTTGTTGTGGAATTGAGTGATGGACTTGTTTGATGTATGGACTATATGATGTTTGATGTGGGCTTGTCGGGTCCCAAAATTAATGATTCGGTAACCGACATATTAAAACTGTATCAAGCCCTGGATCAGTAGATTGATACAAGTTCAATAATCTAGATCGTCTTTGCATACGTTTATACATAGCTTTGAAGGAGATATTATTACATAAAGTAATAGGGTATTTACAAGATTGTGGCTAACTATTACAGCAGAAGCTTTAGAATGGCCTAACTCTGCTATTTTGCTATAGACTTAAACCATCTATCTAATCTAGACTTGAGAATTAGGTTGAAATGAAACTAACTTATATGATTGAACTCCCAGCTTCGGCACAAACTCCAAATGGACTCTGAAAAAGGGGGTTGAAGCAAGGGTGAGTACAACGTACTCAACAAGCTATTATATTTAATCAACAATGAATGTATAAAATGATAATATCTGTGTAAAGCTAGGTTTACTTGCAAAAAGCAGACAATGTAGAAGTAGAAAACTTGTGATGTTTTAAATGCAGCAGTATTTAATAAAATTTTGAATTAGGTTTCTATCCAAGATGCATAGTGAGTCCCAATGCCTGATAACCGCGAGCACGGCTATTCGAATAGTTTTGAGGATATTCATACTGCAGTAGATGTACGCTTTACTCGCAATCCATGACATGCCAAATACATTAGCCTTGTCATGGCAAAGCTTTTCAGTTACTAACATCAGTGGTACCTGTTCCATAAACTCTAGTCCCTATACGCTCTGAACGTAACGTTATCAGCAGCGAGAGGAGTTCTGGCGTTCCCGAGGTCTTTAGAGAGAACTGATTGTATGACACCATGTCATCGCAATCAGGGTTCACAAACAATCCATGATCATGATTTATCTCAAATAAATATTTACCTGCGCCTCGGTAAATATCACAATATTGCCCTTCGCGGCATAAATTTGCCTCTTGCGCGAGGACTTAAGAAGAACCACTATACAGAGGTACCACCTTTGCTAGATAACTTAATCAGCTAGGTCTATGCCCATACGAGAATTGCGGTCGTACTCGTATGTTCTTCACATGTACTTGGCAGTCTTATGTTGGTTGGAACAGTACTAGCCACCCGGAAATCAACCATTTCTACCGTACTGTCCCAATCTAAGTTCATTATATTTTATGCATAATCTAACTAGGCAGGGCTAAGCAAAAGCTAGCATATCTGGTTTGCTATATGTTTAGGTTATGCATTCAAAATCATGAATGGCTAATGCGCACAAGATACTGGAGATATAGAATATAGGATTATTATGCTCAAAGGGGAGGAATAATAACTTGCCTTGCTCCAACGCAAACAAATCCGAGATAGGCAACCTGATTATCTGATCCTCAAAACACCACAGGTTGCCATCCAAAAGATAGTAGACTCTACTAAGAAAAACGAAGAACCAAATTCAATAAAAATCATGAAATAGCAAGAAAGTGATAAAGATCAAGAAGGGCTAGGCTTGGGGTATAAATATCTCCGTTAAAGGGGTATAGGGTTCTAAAGGGTTGGAGGCTAAGGTGGAGAGGGGATCAGGCAACTAAGGTTGCTTATATTTTATGTGAATGCTTGGTTGCTGAAAGGATAGGATGTATATTGGATAATTGAACTGGTTCAGTTGGTATATGGATAGTATTGGCTGGTGGTAGGTTCGGGTAGTGTAATACCTAGGGTTTGGTTATATTTAAGCCGACTGCGGAGTAGGGAAGCATATCGGCTAGGCTTTGTATAGATTCTAGGAGAGTAGGTGGCTGAGTATAGTGGATAGGTGATAGGTAGGTGGGGTATTTGGATGACGGTTGGGTTTTAACTAGCAAGGTGTTAGCTAGGGTTTGGTTGCGTGCTAGTCGATGCTAGAGCATAATGACTAGGTTTGGTATTTTCTCTAGCCGGTATCGACAGATAGCATATCGGCTAGAGAGATTGGAGGTTTATACAGGTTTAGTGGGGGCAGAAGTGTTACTCCGACAACCGTGAGTGGCGGCGGAGCGGTTAGGATCACACAGAGCTTGAGAGTGAACTGTGTAGCGTGCTGTAGAGGTCGAGGGAATAGTGAAGCTCCGACCGTTGTACGCAGCGAGGCGTAGGGTGCCAGGAGTATTACTTCGACCTTGGGTTTGGTTTATGCCGAGCTTTACAACCAACGGTTCGACGTGGGAGATAGTAAACCGCGAACGTCCCCATGGAAGGCATGAAGTTTTAACCGGCGGCTGTTTAGTGGCTGAAAGGGTAATTTGGGATAAAAAAAAGTATTTGAAAAGACAAGTATAAGGTCAAACGATATTTGGAATAAATTCAAATAAAATTATAAAATAGCAAATAAGGTATCAAAATATAGCTTTTGAATTTAGATGAATTTAACTCCAAATTTGACTGGAATCGGATCTACGGTTTATGAGATATGTGCTTCTAAAGTTTGGGATTTGAATTAAATAGAGAAAATGAGAAAAGTCACTGTGCAGGGGACCCACCTGTCAGGCTTTTCTTTTTCTTTTTCTTTTTCTTTCTCTTCTTCTTCTTCCTCCCGTCCTTTCTTCTTCTCTTTCTTGCCGGCAACAGAGAAGAGGGAGGGAGGTGGGGCGCCGGTGCTCTGGCGGCTGGAAGGCGGCGACGCCGGCGGCGGGTGGTGTTCCCGAGCACCACGCACCTGGGGAGGCCGTTGGCTGGTAGAAGGAGTGAGAGATAAGGCCGGAACGGCGACGGTAAGGGCTCACCTCCGGCCGGCATGGGTGGAGACGGTGGTGACTTGATTCAAAGGGGAAGAGAAGGGGGAAAGGGGCAAAATGGAGTTGTCGGAGGTAGGCAAAGCCGGTGGTGCGTGGTAGGCAAAGCTTGGCATTTTATTCTTGCAAATGTTTTTACCGCAGCAAATACAACTTGTATGTCATTGTCGACCTTCATGCGGCACCTGGGTCACAGAACGGATTTGCACACGGTGGGTCAAGAGATGGCACTGTGGCATGGGGTGATGCAACAAGCATTACCATGACTGTCCAAGTTATTGAAGCTCTCGCAGATAGGTGAGGCAGTTCTCTTTGAATTTTCACCAGGTCTTTGGTTGGAACGAATAAGGCACACGAATAGTCTGGTATGCCCAAACATGGATCAGATCAACTAAAAAGCATACGCACTTAGCTCTAGAAGCTAGATCAACCATTCTTGTTTTTTGGTAGAAAGTATATTATAGCATGATGCTTATTTGGTTTTACTCATTCATGACTTATTTAGTACATTGTATCTCATGAAAATTTCAACCTGTCCTATTTGTGCATTTGCCATTTCATTACTATCTGAGATGTTATGTTTCATGTGTGCATTCATCTTCATCATTTTTGTTGTATGAATTTCCCGAAACAAATTCCTTCACTAAAGTACAGAGGCAGAGAGTTAGCATTGCTTTCCCTGTATTTACTTCAACACCAATATTTTAGAAATAAAATATGAATTGCTAACTTTTGCACCTGTATGCATCACAGTTCTCATGAATACCTTGATGATTTGCTGTAGGTATGCTTCTTGGAAAAACCTACTGGCAATTGAACTTCTCAATGAACCATTGGCACCAAAAGTCACATTAGACACACTCAAGAAGTATTACACAGCTGGGTACACTGCAGTTAAAGAAAAAGTGCAGCGTTCTGATGTTTATGTGATCATGTCGAACCGACTTAATACACAAGACCCTACTGAACTTGTGGAGTTCACTAGCACGTTCGATAATTGTGTCATTGACGTGCATTACTACAACCTTTATAATTTAAATTTCCCGAGTGTGAAGGAGAACATCGATTTTGTGAAGACAAACCGATCAAGCCAGTTTATAGATGGCCTTTTGGCCCGCTCGGCACGGCCCGGCCCAGGCACGGCTAGGCACGGCCCACCAGCCATCGGGCCGGCACGGCCCGATCGGCACTTCGTGCCGGCCCGATCGGCACTAAGATTCAAGATTATGATGACTAGGGAGGGAGGCTAACAACTAAAATTAAATTACAAGAAAACCTATTATAGCTACAATCCACTAACTGGAATCCCTTCTTCCTATATAGTTGGTACCCACTGCTAGCAATTATTGCTATAAAGCAGCCATCTGGTGCAGCCACGTCATCTGTATATCTTAACCGTTGGATCGCTGGTCTTGCTCTGATCTGAGCTGTCTAATATCATACGCCATCTCCTGAGTGGTCAGTTTCGCGGATTGTGTTTATCAGCCTAGCCCAAGTTAGGTGGATGAATCGACGGCCCATCTAATAATCCTCACGGTCGCACGGCCCCCTTGCGTCCAGAACCACGCCGCCCATTAGTGACGTTTGTCTTTCTTCAGTAGAAACCAACAGGTGTAATTAAACCACCCGGTAGTCGGGCCGGGCCGGCACGGGCCCGACCCCTGACGGGCCGTGCCGTGCTTGGGCCGGGCTAAAACGCCGTGCCGTGGGCCAGGCCATCGGGCCTCGGGCCTTTTGGCCATCTATAAGCCAGTTGAATAGTCTGATGAGGGCAAATGGTGCTCGCGTTTTTGTTGGTAAGTCTGATTCATTTTTTTAGCCTAATACGTGTTTTCCATGACATTAACTTCTAGATAAGCTGTATTGTAGCATGATCCTTGCACCATATATTTTAACCAAAGTGTCACAATAGACAAGGCCTAAACCGACCTTTTCACTTAAAACCACATGCCTTTGTACTTGTTGTCAGTTTGGACTAAGGTGAAGCACATGAAAGGAATATGCCAGAGAATTTAAAGCAATCCAAACCATCATTTTAGTGTGTCGTGGTATTAAGAAAAATATTTATACAGAATTCCATCAAACGGTATTTTTAGCAAATCACAAAGACAGTTTTTTCAGCAGATACACAAAATTGTGACATGTTTAAGGACACAAATTGATCTATATAGAGGAGCAAATGAATATAAGTTGAATAGAAATAGGCTGGTTGATTAGATACCACTCACTCACACCAAAAAGAATCAAGAAATGTACAGTGTTTTGCCTTTTTTATATGCATCCCCTCCCTGTGTTACCCTTATGAAGTTCTCTCACATATTCCCTTGGTGTGCTCACCCCTAATCCAAACTGCAAACTAGTGTAAATATAAGCTGTGTTAAGTGTAAACATTGATTTAGCCCTAGTACAATATGAAATTTGGTTATCTTATCTGTTTATGGGTAAATTGGCTGCGAATTTCGATTTGGATGAAATATGGCTCCCCATCGGGTTGGCAGACAAAACCTTTGTGATAATATTCCATCAATATAGTACAAAAAACAGGAAACTTGCATCTGATTATAACAAAATAATTCTCAGATTTGTATATGCTTCCATTGCTCTGCTATTTGCCCCCAACTTGAGGGATCTGCTCTTCAAATGCTCGACCCTAGATTCATTGAAACGAGTCAAACAACATAGTTCATTGTTTCCTGCTAAATGTTGTAAAATCAAAGGTGTTTTTGATTGTTATTCTGTGATGAATAATTGGGCATTGGAGATTATTGGTTTTGTTATTTGGAATTTATTCACGAAGTGGTTTTGGAGATGATTGGATTTCACAGGTGAATCACAGGATCGTCATTTTATGTGGAACTTCGATGAATATTATGAAACTCAAGATAAAGTATCAAGTGATGCGAACAAACAAGTTGGAAGTATTGTGCCTCTGCCACGGGAGCAAGAACACGGGATTGTAGAACATGATGAGTATGCACCAGAAGACCCGGATAAGTACAAACAATCTGATATCGGGTATGTGCATTCCATCTAAAAAGATCTTTTTTAGGAAACCATATAAAAAGATATAATCCTCTTTTGCTTCACCTTCGATCTTCTACATGACTTCCTATGTATTCCAACGTGTTCGACCCTAACTTTACTGTGGTGAAATGGTTGCTGTTGTCAGGTTGTCTGCATCATCAATGGATTCGTGGAATCTGCAGTTTCCAGGTAATCTTCTTGCATTTCTTAGTCCGTTGCTTCTAACTGATTCTGGCTGTCAATGTTGTATTCATGTGCAGAAACATTAGCATTTTGTACATAAACTAGTAGAGTGGCCTGCTCAATTATACATTCAAAATTCATTTTTGTGTCTCTACTGATCATGGACAACCACGATCATGAAACTGATTTCGTTTACTCCTAGAGTCTTTCTGGAGTAAGAAAAGAAACACTCCCCAACTATGAAACCATTTATTTTACTCCCCCCTAAACATTTGATAAAAAGCTGACGACTGATGAATTATAGCTTCTTACAGAAAATGAGAGATGTAGCTATTCTAATCAAATGACTTTTTTAAAAGGCATGGATGTGTCAAATTTGAATGGTAAGTCTGCCTCATAGTGAAATACCTCTCTTTACCAAGGGAGAAAAGATCTCAAAACAATTTCGCACTAATTTAACTAGAAATTGAATGTACAAAATTTTTAATGGAAATTAGCAGTGTATCTTGTGTCACCGCATGGATAATTTTTTTACTCGTATTGTTTTTAATAGTTAACACTTTTGACCAAGAAATTTTCCTGCAAAAACTTGGCATTGATAACAAAGTTTTTTAGATAATGGAAATGGAGTACATCTCCAGCCTCTGCCATTAGGCATGTAGTCATTGTGTTTACTAATAAGAAAGATTAGAAACCAAAATAGTTCTAACTTAGTTTAATTACATTCTTGGAAATTTAGTTTGACCACTAGTCAAATTGTCAACAAAACTAGCTCAATTTGCACCCCACCAATTTACAATTGATCATGATCATTTTTGTTGGTAGGAATTCCACCCTTCAAACTAATTTTTGCATCTTGTTTTATTTCTTCATTGTACAAATCCAATAAGTGTGTAGAAGTCACACAATTTCTTTCCCCTTCATATTGCCATAACTCGTTTTAAAGGGCGAATTGATCTGCAGCATATGTTTTCCATAGGAAACGATATGATCGATTTTGACTCGTTGCCTGTTAGCTTGACAAAATTATTGCAAACTCGTGCACTCCGAATAACATCAAACATTGCCTGAAATCACTTGTATTTGCACGATTTAGGAAAGTAAGTTTTCACAGAAGAAATGAAACCAGCAATTGAGTTAAAACATTTCTTTTCCATGCTCCAACTTGAGTTGAACATGCATGCCATATATCTTTTTCTGATATTGTCGTTGGGGAAGTACTCGTGTAAAGTAGAATCTTTTTAGCCTCAAGGTGCTACCGAGAGATACCACATTGACACATTCTGTAGTATAAAATTTATTACCTCTTTTGGTTAAAAAAAAGAAGGTACCTCTTGGTATGTTCGTAGTGTTGAGGTACCAGGAGGTACCACAGATTAATACTAAAAAACCTCTCAGTAAGAATTGCAAAGTCACTCACTAGTGCGTGTGTTATGCCTCTGTTGTCTGATTTGATGATTTGGTCTGCCTTGGAACATTTGTGGGTCTTGATCTAGCTACATTTACGACCACCATGATTGACAATTGACATCAATCACGAGCACTCTGGCTGGTTGGGGGCTCGAGCCAAGATGTCAATGATGCCACTCGAAAAGATTGACCTAGCTCGTGTGGTTGTTACTTCAGCAGTGCTTCTGGTTATTTAAACAATGTGTTGGCTGTTTCGCGAGCAAATGTGGTGATATGTGTCATGTTGCAATTACTGTCATCTTAAAATGAACACATGCATGTTTTCCTAACAAATTCAATGCTTCTGAACAATTCTTGACTGAAAGTTCATGTACTATGAATTTGGAACATTTTAATCCACTTTATTGAGAAATTTTTATGACCTTCCTATGCAAAATAGGTGCCTTATCAGTTCATGGAGGAACAAGACTTGCAACAGCACCAAGAAAGGCAGAAGATGCATACATCTCATATGCCATGAAGGGGAAGATGCAAGACTCGGTGCACATGCCTGAATCTAGCTGCTACCTCTCGATGCTTGTCCTACCCATGGCGTTGGACGTGAAGTCACATCTATACGAGTCCTTCGAGGCCACCTTGGCTCGTGCCAACACATGGCTCTATGCCTCGCAGGCCTCCGGTGTCCCCATCAAGTTGATGAATGTGCAGAGTGATGATCTTCTCATCAAGGTGCAGATACAAGATTTCAATTTCATGCATTACATACCCTAAACTGCCAGTTTCTAAAGTGAAACTTCAGTTGCTGTGAACCAGACCATGAACACATAATCTCACACAAGATTTGACTTGGTTTGATTCTACATGGTTTTGATGTTCACTCTCCATAATGTACAGACATCGAGAGTCGGAGACGCCACATCTGCAACTGTCAATTCAGAGTTGTTGCCTGATCTGTCAAATGCAACCTTGGAGGATTACCAAGGCTATAACACTGAGGCGGTGATGGCAGCCCGACTTTGGTACAGCTCCATAGGAGGAGAAATGCCACTGGAGATCACTCCTAAAGTAGGTGACACAAAACTAGGATTTGCAATCAGCCGTACTGAGGAGGTAAGCTTTCTGTCGCCACTGTCCAGAATATCGACAATATTATGCTTCATCAATTAAGAACAAAAGAGTTATACATCAAACATTCCATGACACAATGTTTCTTTCAGGGTTTTATCTACATATCTTCAGTGTTGCAAGATAACAATGACAGCGAGACACCGTCAACACGGTCAGGGATGCACAATCTGTTCAACCGGGCAAGAGAGGCATCGAAATTGCTGGTCATCTCAAGGGTGTCCAATGAGAAAGTCCTGCCCTGGATGATCTCTAGTTCAGGGGCAATCCGTTGCTTTGACACTGTCTCAATCAGCCAAAAGCTTTCCTTGAGCCGATACGCATTGTGCCCCTTCCAGCTGCATCTACTCATGTGGGAGAAGCCTATTCATCCTGCCGAGAGAAGCATTCATCGCCCAAAAATGCCTTATTTTTTTTTGAAAGAAGAAATGCCTTGTTCATTAATACTCGATCCAGAACCTCATCAAATTATACCTAGAGTAGATGCTGAAGAGGACAGAGTGGCGCACCTGAAACACAGGATGTCATCATCACTTGTTACAACTTCTCCAGAAATGAAAGAAACATAAAACAAGATGCTGCAGAAGTAGATGTATTTCAAAATTTTCTGTTGTTTGTTTTCAAGAGTCTAAGTTGGATGTAGTAGATGCTTCGCTGATCTATGATCTATGATCTTTGTGCACATGCTGGGGGTGGGTTGGGGGGGGGAGGTAATAATCGCTTGGAAAGGTGATATTTTCCATGGGGACTTGGTAGTTGGTGCACGCTGGGATTTGGTCTGTGACAGGGAGACAGATCCTGGTACTTGTCTTCAGTGTATGGGCCACAAGGAGATGATGAGAAGCTGCTTTTACTGGAAGAAATGACAACAATCCGGGAAGCTTGCCCTGGGGAATGGATGATTACAGGGGATTTCAATTTGATTGCCTCAGCTGTAGACAAGAACAATGCTAGAAACAATCGCTGATTAATGAATACTTTTCGCAGCAAGATAAATGAGCTTGAACTCAAGGAGATGTATTTATTTGGAAGAAGATATATTTGGAGCAATGAGCAACAGCGACCAACCTTGGTGAAGCTGGACAGGCTGTTTGTGACGACACAGTGGGAAGAAGTCTTTCCAAATGTGCAGGGGAATGGACTACGGAATGGGGGGTGCAAGGTGCAAACGACGAGGACCGCACGAATTTTGCTGATGTGCAGATGGACGTCTATGGTCAGGCCTCATTTGGTTGGGCTTTCTGGAGCTACAAGAATAATATAATAATAATAATAATAATAATTACACTAACTGGAGCATGAAGGATATGATCGAAAAACATATAATTTCGGTGCCACAGAACTAAGACAATCAGTCTGAATTGGGTGTCACCAGAGCTATATGAACTGAGTACTATGAATAAACGATTTGCAAGGACAAATTGCTTGAAACATCTTACTGTACTGTTATACCATTATAAGTTGTACTGTACTCTGCACTATAACTGAGTCGTGTCAGCCATCTGTGATTCGAGGAACGAAAGTTGCAGTTGCTTCATGTTGGGATTGTATAAGCTGCACTTTGCTGAGTTCTATTGGGTCATTGTTTGCATGGAAGTATGATTGGAACTATAGTTTTACTAGTTCATGTGACATAAGTTTCCACTAATAACAAGCCTGTTTGTGCTAATGGATTGCTTCAAGAATCCAACATGGAATTTAAAGTGTATCAATGCTGAAACTTTCTTGGTCTCAAGAGACTTAAGCCCCCAAAACTGACCACATTTTATTCAAGTTGTTTTTTTTAATCAAAAAAGAATTACTAGTCATTAGAGATGAGGTATGACACTATGCATGATCAAGTCTGAAATTTTAGTGGTGCCAAGTGTCCACTCTTATGCCTCAGGTGAAACCGGTGGCTGATAAATGTACCAAGATCTGAAGCTCTTCTGAACACAGTTGCCGAGAAAGAGCTGTTCTTCTTTCTTGCAAGCAACGCCTGCATCATGCATTAAAAGGATCGACGTGATGAAAAAAAGATGATCCTTTTTTTCCTTTTGTAGCAGAGTTGGGAACAATCATGATGGATGCAGGGATTGCGTTCCCCTAAAGTTTAGCAGTACATATCTCTTCTGTCTTTGCTGCTCCAATTATGACTGCTCATCATCAAGAAAACTTTTTTCTTTGATTTTTACCTACTTTTTTCTTTGATTTTTACCTTTTTTATCATCCTTGCTAGTACTTCTCTCAACCCTCAAATGGGCAATACATACGATCCATGCCAAGTTGCCAACGCAAAAATGTTTTATGTTTTTTTAATCAAGACATGTAAGGACTGCAAAATTTTGTAGGTTTTTTTCTGATTAATTATTACAGGTAAAATCTACACTCAGATGGTACTGAAGAATTTGAACATGATCGAAAATATGCGTAAAATTTTTCGGGTCACAAATGAATCCAAATATCAAAAAAAAAAAAAAAAATTCCATTGAGTTGCATCCACATGTATGTATGTAAATGTGGTGCGCTACTCCTGATGGGCATATGCCATGAGCAAAATCTCATACATGTTTCAGGAATTAGGATCAAGGAGACAGTTTGTTTCAACTCCAACCTTGCATTAACTATATGTTGAAATGTAGTATAAACTTAATAAATGACAGAACAAATGGGCATATGCATTCCTGCCCTAAACTAAAATGAGATCCAATCCAACTGCTTTCCTTCAAGGCTACCTACAACAAGCAGCACACATGACTTGCTGATGCTCACCCCCATTGACTCCATGAGGAAGGAGTGACGTGTCAGCCACAGATTGGAGATTTGTTTGCCTATTGTTCTGAACTTCTGAATCTCCTTTTTTTTCTCAGGAAAGGAGATCAGTACTAGTGTACTACTGTACTCATATGGAATAAGGAATGGAATGAAACCAAAGTCCAGATTAATTAGTTGGTCAAGAAAGTTCTGGCATGGAATCTTTCATCTTCAAGCTCAAGACAAGAATGTATCCTATTCTGAAACGACCCAAAAAGTTACAGGAAACAAAAGACTTTAATTTGGTTTGTTTCTCTTGTTTGCCGACATAGCACAAGGGGAAGATCATAAAAGAGGGAACTTGAGAATGGATGTTTCTGCAAAAGAACGATGTTTTACTTTTTATCAATGGAATTGTCATGATTAGGGTTGATTATTGTAGTTCTTATGTTTGCATTTTCACTGAAGAGCATGATATCTGTTCAGATGTTTCTCTTTCGTTATTGTTTTACTCTCTCAGGTGAAGCTTTGCATCAAAACTGGCATATAATTTTGAGTTATCCTCTGAAACAAATATTCAGAAAAGCATGTCTGAACATACAGATCAATACTTCTTTTTTACAAAAGGAATTCTTTTTTTTTTCCCTCAAGAAGGCATATATATGAGGTTATCTGATTTCATCATATATAAGAGAGGTAACATGATAGCATAGGCTGCCTTCAATAGTCAACATTTCTTTTCGCATTTCACCATCTTTGAAATTGCTTTTCCAAGTGCAGAATTAGCCACCACATGGCCATATTATTTTTATATTTTACACCATATGAAAATTGTGGGTTCTCTTCTAATAAAACAAATATTCTACTACCTATTGCGAGTGGGGAGAGAACCTTTTTATCCATTGGGCTTTTCTCACGCCCCCAATGGAACAATTGAAGTCACTATGAAGCATGCTTTGTGCCACTAGAGCCAAAAATTCCAACCAATATGAATTAAGATGCCCACTCATGCATACAATGATACAAAAAGGTTATCTTCTAACTCATCCTTTTGTCAACATCAAAGCATATTCAACGCACAAATTGATGTGCCATCCATACTATATATGTGCTAATAATTTATATATCCTTGGTGTTATCCTTAGTGCTACTTTATGGAGTTGAATTTGGTTGATGTTAACCTTTTGGTTACAAAATCTTGTGAACATATGAGCAATTATGATTGTACTTTGGATCCTATTCAAACATCAAATTTTTGTCTTCCGTCCCCGGCCGACCAGCTTTGATTAAAAAGTGCTTAATTTATTGGAACATTGAACATAGTTAGGCCTGCATCATATGCGTCCACTCGCGTCGAAGGAAACAATCAAACAAAACACTGATTATTAGAAACAGACAAACCAAATTAACAATCTGCAGAAGTTAAATCTTACTCTATCTGTGTGTACTTCTTTCTGGAAAGCAAAGCTGCAGAAATAATTGGTTCCATGAACAAATTCAAATTCGAGTTTGATTCGTCTCAAAAAAAAAAAATCGAGTTGGATTTGTTACAAAAGTTATCACCAAGAGTTACTGAACAGTACACCTTGTAAAAAACATTTCGGAATGCGCAATGGGGCAAAATTTCAGGAAACCATCTCGGCAATTTGCCATTAGTTTGACGTTATAAGTTGATATATCATGCAGAATTTCTCAAAATTTTGCAAATGTATATATCTCCATGTGATCGCCATGTGTAGGAGTTGGAAACTTTTTTCCTTGAGAATTGCCATGTGTAGGGAGGAGCAGGACGCATGAATTTGAAGCCATATGAGACAGCAATATCCAAGATCTGAGATCCAACATCTTTATCCAACTTTCCAAGCAAGATCAGGTCCTCCCTCCGGTCCTTCACTCCTCCTCCACAACGAACAAAAAGTGCACTTGTAAATGCTCACTCACATGCATATGCATGCTCTGCATTGTGCTCATGGATTAATTTGTCTGTACGGCAAATTTTTTGCTCTTTTTTCTTTTCGCACTTTTCGACTTTTCGTACCAGACAAGAATGAGATTAATTGATAAATCTTAATTCGCGTGAAATTGTGAAATTTGCATCCCTTCAGCTTTGTTTCAGCACCGAACTCTTGGTTGCATACCTTCCATTCAGATACGAGGCGTTTTACAGATTTTTTTTTTAAAAAAAAACATGGAAGTTTTTTGTCAATCATTTACATCAAAATTATAAAACAATGTTGAGAAATACTAAGGACATAACTTAGATGCACACAACCAGACGCGCACCCTGCATGCTAGTTTTTATAATAAAAAAAATGTCCAAGAAATACTAAGAATCATCAATCCGTAGATTAGACTGCTCCCATGTTAAAACATCCTCTTACCACCCGTTCCAAATACTGAGACATGTAGATGTTACCATATTTTTCTTTAAACACATCCTCTTCTCTTGATATTTTTTTGGTGTTGAGATACTGAGCGATACCATAATTTAACATTATAGTGCATTATTTTCCGAGGATCATAAAAATCATAAATCCACCAAGCACTGAAAAATGGGTGGGTCGGAGTTCAGAGAGATCATTCAGAACACACTGTGAGAAATTGAGAACACATTCAGAAACACAATGAGACAAAAGAAGAAGAAAACATTCAGAATCATAGCGAGACAAGAGAAGAAAAGAATAGAAGTGGCATGTTGGTTAAATTGTGAAATTCGCATCCCTCAGCTTTGTTTCAGCACCGAACTCTTGGTTGCATACCTTCCATTCAGATACGAGGCGTTTTACAGATTTTTTTTTAAAAAAAACATGGAAGTTTTTTGTCAATCATTTACATCAAAATTATAAAACAATGTTGAGAAATACTAAGGAGATAACTTAGATGCACACAACCAGACGCGCACCCTGCATGCTAGTTTTTATAATAAAAAAATGTCCAAGAAATATTAAGGATCATCAATCCGTAAATTAGACTGCTCCCATGTTAAAACATCCTCTTACCACCCGTTCCAAATACTGAGACATGTAGATGTTACCATATTTTTCTTTAAACATATCATCTTCTCTTGATTTTTTTTGTTTTTGTTTTGGTGTTGAGATACTGAGCGATACCATAATTTAACATTATAATGCGTTATTTTCTGAGGATAATAAAATTCATAAATCCACCAAGCACTGAAAAATGGGTGGAGTTCAGAGAGATCATTCAGAACACACTATGACAACACATTCAGAAACACAATGAGACAAAAGAAGAAGAAAAAAAATTCAGAATCATAGTGAGACAAGAGAAGAAAACAATAGAAGTGGCATGTTGGTTAGGGGGGTTGTCAGATGTAAGTGGATTGATGATAACTTGTTGCTTTGCTAGCTAGCTACATATCCAAACAATACATGAAACTAATCCCTCCGTTTCACAATGTAAGTCATTCTAGCATTTCCCACATTCATATTGATGTTAATGAATCTAGATAGAACATCAATATGAATGTGGGAAATGCTATAATGACTTACATTATGAAACGGAGGAAGTATTATATATGTATACTATACACTAGTAGTGCTTCCAGAGTGTACACCCCACTGATCACATATAGTTTATTCTGACTCAGATATGTAGTGTATTCCTCCTCTTGTCTTTGCGTTTCACACAACTCGCAGAGGTTAATTTAGTGATTATGATAATGATTATGACAACTAATTGGGGCGCACCACCTCAATTAGCGTAAAACCCGGTGCTTAAACCATGGCGATTAGCACATGGGGAGGTACTCCATTACATCACAAAAACTTTTTAAGGAAAAAAAATGATTACAGCTAGCTTGCCTTGTGTGCTGCACATTTTCAAGCAATTCGATTGTTCATTTGGACGGCTGAGATTGTTGACACTAGGGAAAAATCATTACTGATATATTTCCTCCGTTTCATAATGTAAATCTTTTTAGTATTGCCCACATTCATTAACATCTATATGAATATGGGCAATGCTAAAAAGTCTTCCATTATGAAACGGAGAGAACAGTACACTTGGATTGCCTTGCCGTCAATCAATTTGAGCTTTTGGATTAACTCAATAATTAATTATCAACAACAAAAAAAACTTTCAAAAGTGGCCAAAATCTCACCAGCATGCAGTGATCCGTAAAAGGGGTTAATTATATGCAGAGTGGATGATGTGATGTGCGATTAATTTGTTAATATGTAGATCCAGGAATTTGTTAATGCATAGGCTTTGAGGGATTAATGGTTAGGTACTCTTACACATGGACCATGTCAATTGCAATAATAATTAATAACTTCTTGCTCCGGGAGACTGGTGAAGGTGAGCTGTAACTTCACTAAGGTGAGTTGTAACTTTCCAAGGACCTATTTATAATTCAGATCTAGATGAATCAAAACAAAAGATAGTGATACTAAACTTGCAAGAGAGTAATTACGGTCCTTATTGAGAGGAAGCAATAGAGAAATACTCTATTGTCCTATTGGTTAGGAGGTATTGAGAGGTACTACCTCCGTTTTTTAATAGATGACGCCGTTGACTTTTTCTCACATGTTTGACCATTCGTCTTATTCAAAATATTTAAGTAAATATATTTTCTTTTATCGTGGTTTGATTTATCACTAAATGAACTTTAAGCATGACTAATAATTTTAAGATTTGTACAAAATTTTTGAATAAGACGAACGGTCAAAGGTTGTAACAAAAGTCAACGGAGTCATATATTAAAAAAAGAGGGAGTATATATATATATATACATGTCTCGGTATAGTAATATACATTTCCATTATCTAAAAATCCTGGATATCACAAAAGGTTGTATTGAAACTAGAAAAGAAGTACTAAAGTCTTTGAAGGAAGGCACTGATTGGTACTAGGTTGTGTTCTTAAGTTGAAGTTCCCAATTCACATCCCTCGTTTTTCGCGCGCATGTTCTTCAAACCGCTAAATTATATGTATTCGAAAAAAAAGTATACAAAAGTTGTTTAAAAAATCATATTAATCCATTAATTTAAAGTATTAGCTAATACTTAATTAATCATTTGCTAATGAGTCACTCTGTTTTACGTGCGCGAGAGATTAGTTGCCAACAAAAAGGAACGAATGCAGCCTAAGAGTTATGGTCGACAAAATAATGTAGGCAGTAGTGTAACTAAAGAAAACTTAATTGGTCATATTCATGATCAAGCTAGTAAAAAAATGTAAAAATTATATCTTTTGGTTGAAGATTATCTAAATTATGGTTGTCACTCTTCTTAGCAAGGCTGTTATTTTTTAAAAAGAGTGAAGATTGCCTAAATTACAATTTCAGAAGCATGCATACACGATCTCTCTAGGCTATCAACAGGAGGTATCAGTACAAAACCTCAATATGAGCCCTGTTATAAAATACTACTCCCTCCGTTTCATAATACAAGAGATTTTGAGTTTTTGTTTACATTGTTTGACCACTCGTCTTATTCAGATAAATTTATGCAAATATAAAAAACGAAAAGTTGTGCTTAAAGTACTTTGGATAATAAAGTAAATCAAAAAAAATAATAATTCTAAATTTTTTGAATAAGACGAGTGGTCAAACAGTGCAAACAAAAACTCAAAATGACGAGTAGTTATCTTGTCTTTGCCCAGCAATTATTGGCAAAAAGGTCACTTTCAGAGTGTCACTGTGCAAAGGATATTCAAACCAACTTATCATTGATCTGGAGATGACAACCTCCAGATCGATCGAATTTTCCTGGCACTCTATCAACTCAAATCTACCAGCAACCAGCTACCAAGACATCAAAGCATCCATACATACAGGCTTTCCCATCTTGATTATTTTAATTAATGTATTTTTAGTCTTACATCAGCACACATACGATCAGTCTTGTCATTAATTAGCACCGATAATAAAATTTGCGTTTCAGTTGCGAAGTGTGTAGCTCAACTGGTTAGCTTCCTCGCGGTAGAACCAGCCCACACAGATTCAAATTATAGATTTGACGGGTGCTCGCATTTACTGCTAATTATTCTTTCAATGCTAGGTGACATACTAGTCGACATCTAGCGAGGTGTCCGCAGTGACTTCATCAATTTTAAAATATACCAGCCTAGTCTTCCGGAGAGCGTATGTATTTGTACTGTGTTTCTAAAAAATTCCGTCCCGTTCGTGATCTCTTTCTAATAAAAACCTTTTCAAAGAACCTCACAGATCGACCACATTAAAAGATCCCATATATTTTTCATACTACGGTCCTATTTAACACAGTTCCAGAGCCAAATTAAATAGGGGCCGTCCAAATCAAATCAAAACTGTTCGTATTTAATCTTCTAGTGTAGATCAGAAATACTGAAAAGAAAGAGATATCACCATTGTCCCTGGAATAAAAATGATTTGCTACGTGGAATAGATTATGTTCTTGCTTCGAAGGTTAGGGCATATATCCAAACAGATAAGGATCTTGTCAACTCTATTCTTAATAATCAGTAGCATCAGGCTCGTGGGGGCCGGGCCTACCTGGAGGTGGGTGGTGTGTGTTGCACATCACATATTGATGAATCCGTATCATTTGCAATTTATCTTGGTTAATGACTGGTTGCATCTCTATGATTAATTTTCGCACAGTAGGACCACTATAGACGTGATTATCGAATTTCGATTAGAGCAATGGAAAATGAGATTTTTTTAAAAAAAAAATTCTCGTCTATATTCGATTCATACGAAATTACCAAGGTCACAACTCGTCTCGAAACTTTTTGTCACCATTTCGATCCGTTTATCCCATCCTCTGCCTTGGGCGTTCTTGCTAGAGGCAAGAGGGAAGCATGCCATCTCTCAATCCATCTTGGGCTCTGTTCGGGAGGTAGAGTTTAGTCTCACAAGGAAAAACTGATGGTTTATTAATGTAAATTAATTAAGTATTAGTTAAAATAATTTTAAAAATGGATCAATATAATTTTTAAAAACAACTTCCGTCTAGAAAAATTTTGCAAAAAATTGTATCATTTGGTAGTTTAAAAAACATGCACGCAGAAAACGAGAGGCGTGAGTTGGGAAAGTGAAAAAAGAACTCAGCCTAAGTTCTACTAAGTTTGTAGTTTTTCCAATAAAGTTTTTTAGGAAAAAAAATCTATTGAGTATTAGTAGTCTAGGATTTATCTTTTATGAAGTTTATAGAGTTATGTTTAGAGTCTTTTACTCGTTCTTTTTTTTCAAAGAAAAAAAGGTTATCCCGTTCACAATATCATCACTCATCAATTAAGATTGTTTAATTTCTAGTTTGTTGATAATTCAATTGGCAGTGCGGATTCAGGTCGTCGACTTGTTTGACGACATCGGTCGGCTGTTCTGTAAGAAGAAATAAAAATGGTGACCGATATTTATTAATGTATTTTTTTCTTACATACCAGAGTTGCCAGCGCTGTGGCTGCACTCTACAGCTCACATATCTTCAGTGTTTTATGAGGTGCAGCATCATTATTCTATTTTAACATATGTTTATTTGGTTTTTTTCTTGTAATGGTAGGGTTGTAATCTTTTTTGTTGTATATGAAATCGAGGGGTAGTTTAAAAAAAATATTGAGGGGGTGTCACCCGCAAACTTTACTCTGCTTTAGATAAGTTTAAGCTGATATGGATGACTAAGTTTTCATTAAAAGGATACGTATATAATGAAAAACAGGTAAATTATAATTAAAAAATTTTCTTGACCGAGTTGTAGGCATCCCCTCTTGCACTATAGCTCCGCTCTTTGATTTGGCTTTGTTTTGTCATTTTGCAATCTAATAAATATATCGGAACCAAACATAACCCGGTCTAAAGGGTACTTTAAAGTCGGTCATTAACTACATACATAAAACAACGCATGATGACATCCACACCTTTTCTCAGATTAATTAGCAAATAGTGACCCTTTATTATTAGGATTTTGGGTGTTAATGACATACATGGCGACCTCCTTCCCAACCCTATGTATGTAGTCAATGCTTGCTAGGCACCGGCACCTGAGTGGCCTCTACCCACTATGGCTTGTTTAGTTTCTACTCCCTCCGTCCCATAATGTTGCAACCTAGGATGGGAGACCTATCCTAGGACTACGAATCTGGACATGCATAATATTGCAACCTAGGATGGGAGACCCATCCTAGGACTACGAATCTAAACATGAGGCATGTCCAGATTCGTAGCCCTAGGATGGGTCTCCCATCCTAGGTTGCAACATTATGGGACGGAGAGAGTAAACAAAAACTTTTCACCCTGTCATATCGAATATTTGGACACATACATAGAGTATTACATATAGAAAAAAAAACTAATTACACCGATTACGTGTAAATTGCGAGAGGAATTTTTAAGCTTAATTGCTCCATAATTTGACAATGTGGTGCTACAGTAAACATTTGCTAATGACAGATTAATTAGGCTTAATAAATTCATCTCGCACTTTACAGGCGGAACCTGTAATTTTTTTATTATTAGTTTATGTTTAATACTTTAAATGTGTGCCCGTATATCCGATGTGACACGCCCAAAACTTTTCGTCTCGCGAACTAAACAGGACCTAAAATGAAAGGAGATTAAAGGTATCCACCACCCATCAACATCAAAGATGCATGCCGGCCAACACCAGGGTGCATGGAGGAAGCAACATGTGTTGTAAAAGAACTAGGTAACCTAAATCCGTAGAGTAAATTCCACAAAGCTACAGGCACTTTGTTCAAATTACCATACTACAGATATCACAAAACTACAGATTTAATAATAAATTTATCACAAAACTATAGGTTTAAGTCTAAGTATTGCAAAACTATATATTTAACAATAAAATTGTCATAAAACTACAGATTTTGGGGTTTAAATCCGTAGCATTAATTTTATTTTTGAGTTATAAATGTCCAATTTTTGTGATTAAATTGATATTCAACATATAGTTTTGTGATAATTTTGTTATTAAATCTGTAGTTTTACGATATTCTACCTTAAGTCTACAGTTCTATGACAAATTTAGCGTTAAATATGTAAATTTATAATCTATCATGTTAAATCTATAGTTTTGTGGTAATTTGACCAAAGTGCCTAGGGGTGAAAACGGATCAGATAATATCCGATCCGATCCGCTCCGAATCCGTCTGAAACGAGGATATGGTATGGGCTTTTAGATATCCGGCGGATATGGATGCGGATGCGGATGAGGATATGGTATCTCTAAAATCCGGCGGATACTAATTATCCGATATTTCCGTCGGATTATCCGATAGACCGTTTGCTGGATAATCCAAAATTATCAACACAAGTAACCACTTTATCTATAGCATATAACATAAGTTGGTCCATCCAATAGCCTAACCCATCAATTAACCTAGATTTCTTAGTCTGAGACTTTCACCGTTTCATGTCACACTTGCATAGCTGTATTTTTATATTATGAACATCATATATTCATGTTGTTTAACACTTAAGCACATAATTATTACGATGGATCGTTTATTGATTATTATATTACTGTTCTTTGCATTGCTAACTCGATGTTGTATTGATTACATACACACGCAACATCCGATAAATTTAATCCGTTTCCGAACCGAATCCGCACCATTTCCGACATCCGAAACAATCCGCTCCGCATCCGTACACTATCCGCACCCGCTCCGAATCCGCTTAAAAAATATGGTTTAGGATATGGTATGACCACTATACGTCTGAATCCACTCCGTTTTCACCTCTAAAAGTACATGTAGTTTTGTGAAATTTACTCAAAGTTTTATTTGGATTATAGGAGTATTTTTAAAATGAAAAAGGTAACCTAAAATATGAAACAAATTGGAAGAAAGTGTTACATAAAGAAATGAACACGGTTTTTTTTATTTATGTATGATAAAAAAAGTAAATGCCTATATTTATTGTGTTTTTTATTTATCTGGGTATTAAATGAATAAATCATAATGCATATATGTATTATAATATGGCTATGTACCAAATTACCAATATCTATCGGTACATATATTGTTTTTTCTTATGAACTAGATTTATAATTAGCTATAAAATTCTTATAGTCATATATGCTACAGTGACGGAGTGGCATGGCTCCAATTTTAGAAATTTACAGTGGCACCCACTAGATAACGTGAATAGTAGTGGTATATTTTTAATTTGCCATATTTACAGTGGCATAGATCAAATTAACCCATAAGACAATAACTAGCTAGAACTCACCATGACCAATTTACAGATTAAGAGAAACTGATCTGGAGAGGAATGTAAAGTGAAATTTGTATGGCTAATTTGTTTGTTCCTCTGGGTAAGCGTGGTGCGCATGGTCGGCAAATGACTATTAGCTTCACAAGTGTACTAAACAAAAGAAAACATCACAATCAGTTCCGAGGTCATGGAGGGTCACTGCTTAACTCCATTGCTCCAATCAATTTGAGACCGTCAGAAGCAAGACTTCGGATGTGCATTGATCACCCATCAACACACGGGATCTGGGTGAGCAGCGATCTACTGATTCGGGAGAACAAGTGGATTTTTTGATACTTGTGCAAATAAGTTCACGGCTATGTTGCATCTAGGGATGAAAATGGTACAGTGGGCTTATTTTCGAAAACGGAATGTGTCGGTCAGAATTATTTTGGATTTTTTCGGAAATTGAAACGAATTCGGAAATATTTTCTCGGAAACGAAATCGAATATGATAAGGGCAGTTTCCGTCGGAACTCGGATTCGGTCGGAAACTTTCCGAAAAATTTCTCGGAATTTCTGGAATTATAAAGGCCCATACCATAGTCTATAATTCCTCCCCAGCCCAACCTAATTCAGTATCCTAATTCCTAAGTCACTCAATTCAGCCCAACCCAATATACCCAATTCAAACTTGATAGTTGGATTTGACATGATTGTGTTTTGTGATGTAATGTTGAAATTTGAGACTTGAGAATTGGATTTGACATAGTTTAAAGCTTAGTTTGAGGGGTTTCTGTATTCCGATAAATTTTCGTTACCATATCAACACCAGTCCGTTTTCGATTTCGACAATATTTGATTCTGTTTTCGTATCCGGAGTTTCCGATTCCGATTCTGAAAAAAAAAATGAAAACAATTAAGGTGATTTTCGTCCGTTTTCGTACCATTTTCATCCCTAGTTGCATCCTACTTGCAATGCAAATCTCTTGCCTAAGCTAGCTAAAGTTGTAGCACACTAGCAGTTGCAATTAACTAGAT
>CM020181.1:16628406-16652762 GCA_009805545.1 Oryza longistaminata
CCGCCGCGCGCTGCTGCTGCTGCTCCTCGTCGTCGTCGTCCCGGGGGCGCGCGAAGCGGAAGACGATGCTCCCGTCGGCGAGCTCTGGCGGGAGCAAGAGAGAGAGACAGTGAGACCGAGAGCGGCAGAGACGCTAGCTGCTAGGCTGCTGCTGCTGCTGCTACTGCTTAGCGTGGAGGAGTGGAGGTCGGGGGCGGCGCGGCAGGCGGTGGCGGTGGAGTGGGGGCGGCGGTGGTGGCGAGGGGAGGGGGAGACGGGGAGAGGCGGGGGGGGGAGGGGCGAGCTTGCAGGGCGCAGGTCGAGCAGCCCCGCGCCAGCGGCAGTCCGCCATGGCTCACCTCGAGCAAGCAAAGAGAGATTTGAAAATGGAGATGAGCTCGAGAGAGAGGAGGAGGAGGAGACGAGGTTTTTTGGCTGGAGTAGTAGTGGTGGGAGTGAAGAGATTAGCGTTGGTTTCTAGGCGAGGAGGAATGAGATTATTATATGAGAAGGGGTAGAGAAACAAACAAGGAGGGAAGGGGACACTGGGGGGTGGGCCCGGGGTGGAGTAATGGTGAGTTAATCTGGGTGGTTAACGGTGCAACTAAAGAAATGGTTTGGACGGTGGTGCTAATTGTGTGGTCGTTATTTTTGCATTTACCACCGGTAACTCCGTCGCAAAGGTTCATCCTACAAACACAGCCTCCTACAATTGGCTATAAATAAACCCTAACTGTATAAAGGTATATAACTCCACACACTATCCTATATATTCCTACTCACATATCTTGTACAAGAAAAATAGAATCACAGGAAACAGGAATAGAAAATTAGAAGAATAAAAAAACACATAGGAGTAAGTAAAAAAAGAGGATTATAAAAACACAGAATAAATACATGAATGATCGTTCGATTAAACCACACAAAAATATAGAAATAATCATTTGATTGGACCACTGGAAAACGAGGATAAACACATAAATAATCGTTTGGTCGGACAACACGGAAATGCAGGAATGATCATTTGATTGGACCACAGGAATTAGATGAGAAATAGAATCAGGAAAATTTTCAAGAGGTTGGAATCTGGCTAAATTTATCTTGAAAATCTCTTATGATTGTCATTACATAGGAACTAGCATGGTGGCCCGCGCAGATTGCGCGGCTATATCATTATATTTTCTACTCATATAGCATATATGTTTTTTATTATATTATTCAAATATATTAAAATGACAACATAATTTTAAATTTTGCAATAACTTTACAAAACTACTAATGTGTAATATTCATATTGTATTTTATATACGTGTTAGTTTATAATTATTTTTATTATCAAATTTTAGTTATTTGTAAATTATATATATTCCTATATGGACTCTAGACTGTCTTTTAATATTTTTTTTAATTTGAATTTTCTGTAAATTGTATTTCTATATAGACCTATACTCTTCTTCCAACATTATTTATTTTTATTTCTGAATTTTTATTATTTCTAATTGTATTTCTATGTGGACTCTAAACTCATATTTCAATATTCTTTATTTTTAATTTCGAATTTCAGTACTTCTAAATTGTATTCCTATATTGACTTTAAATTCTTCTTCCCATGTTTTCTTAATTTCAAATTTAGTTATTTGTAAATTGTATTTTATCCGGGCTCTAAACTCTACTTTTAATTTTATTATATTTATTTCAAATTTATGTTAGTTTTAAATTCCTATATGACTCTTACTCTACTTCTAATTCCTTATTTTTAATTGTATTTCAGTTATTTCCTAATTGTATTTCTATATGGTCTCTATACTCTACTTCAATTTCCTTATTTTAATTCGATTTCATTATTCCTAATTTATTTCTATTGGACTCTATACTCTACTTCTATATTCCTTATTTTTAATTTTGAATTTCAGTTATTTCCTAATTGTATTTATATATGGACTCTATACTCTACTTCTAATTTCCTTATTTTGTAATTCCGAATTTAGCTATTTCCTAATTGTATTCTATATGGACTTTATACTCTCTTTAATATTCCTTATTTTTAATTCCGAATTTCAGTTATTTCCTAATTGTATTTCTATTAGACTCTATACTCTACTTCTAATATTCCTTTTTTTTAATTTGAATTTCATTTATTTCTTATTGTATTTATATATGGCTCTCTACTCTCTACTTCTAATATTCCTTATTTGAATTCCGAATTTCAGCTTATTTCCTAATTGTATTTTTATATGGACTCTATCCTCTACTTATAATATTCCTATTTTTAATTCCGAATTTCAGTTATTTCCTAATTGTATTTCTATATGGATTCTAGTCTCCTCTTCTAATATTCCTTATTTTTAATTCCGAGTTTCAGTTATTTCTAAATTGTATTTCTATATGGACTCTAGTTCTCCTTTCTAATATTCCTTATTTTTTTTCCGAACTTCAGCTATTTTTAAATTGTATTTCTATATGGACTCTGTCTTTTCTTTTCTTCATTAATGTGAGAATTTCTAGTGCATGAGAGCGAACGTGAAGGCTCTTTTTCTATTCCTTTAATAATATAATAGTTCCAAAACTATGATACGATTTAATCATTTCTTTAAAAGGTCTTTATAGTAAATTTTCCTATATAATTAAAATTCTCTAAAATTTTCTATGTTTTTGTTTAAATCAAAGGGACCCTTCAAATTAATAAAGTCATCATGAACGCTGCATTATAAATGGTACATCACCTACCTATAAAAAATAGTCATAAATATGAGCTACTATATTAAATATTAGGACATAAACCTGAATGGAGTGATTTCACCACAAGCAACCTAACTAATTGAGCTACGGTCAATTTGTAATTGGAGTAATATTTGACGTTGAGCATATGATTTGATTAAAAATGTTCAAACTTTGATGTTCTTTTATATCGAAATAAGTTTATAAACCTACATGTTTTTCTAGGACTAAGACCTATATATTATGGTGTTTTTCATGGTAAATCTAGACAGATCATTTTGTATTTTTATAATCTACCGGGGCTAAAAGTTTATCCATCAAAATCGTCCTAAACATTAAATATATATGCTTGGACCTTAGAGGTAGTATAATTTTCATAAAATCTCTGATTCCAAACTAGTAGTAGTGTACTACTCAAATTGTTTCTCCAAGTGTCATGTCAATGGGTGTGTGATAGCTAGCTAGACTCGCCAAACATACCATGGTCTCTACTTAGGTGAGAGATCTGTCACTAGAAAAACATTTTCCGACGTAAGGGTCTTTTTTTGCAGACAGGACATGACTTCTTGAGCAAATGACCGTCTAAAAAAAATATAAATCGGGTTGTATTTCTCACGTTTCTTACGTTACTCTTGATGCACCCCAATAACTACTGTATAGCTAGATTTTGTCGAATTTCATGTCAGCTGGTTTGGCTTGTTTTCCAACTATGCTAGCCTAACATCACCCCTGTCACACACAAGATGTTACCCCCACCCTACGGCCAGTGTCTATTTTGTCATATGCAATTTTTAGCCCCGCTCTCCTCTCCATGACAAACGGCTTGAGCAGAGTGATAATAACTTACTCTGTGGTTTCATATTATAGATCGCTTGAGTTTTTTCCTATTTTTAAGTTTAAGTAAGTTTATAGAAAAAAAAATCTTTAAACACCAAATCATTTTCATTAAATCTAGCACTGAATATATTTTGGTAATATGTTTGTTTTGTGTTAAAAAATGCTACTATATTTTTCTGTAAACTTAATCAAATGTAAAAAAGTTTGACTAAGAAAAATCAAAACAACTTATAATATAAACGGGGAATACTAAATAATGGTACACAAAATCAGATCTTCTGACGCATTGTCACCATGATGTGTAGCTGACATGTGGACTCTAGACGATTGGTCTACATGTCATGACATCCATCACTGTCAGTCCCCTATAATAGGAATGATTCAATGATTTAGATACTGCAAGGCACTATATAGAGAAATAACCTGATAATAAGGATATAAAGGAAGACACCAAAAAAAGGCAACACCACACTGAAAACTACAAAAATAAACGAAGATACAAACATAAAAAAAAAAAAAAAAAAAAAAAAAAAAAACAATGATCAGACAACTAAAACCAAAATCACTCAATAAAACAAAGAAAAAAACGAACAACAACAATATAATTACTCAAAGACTCCTTCTCAAACCACTCTCAAAAAAAAGTAAATCTACCAGACCAACACACACAATCAACAAGATACTTGAATACAAAAAAAAAAATAACACAAAAAAAAACAAAAAAAAAAGAAAAGAGCTAAAAGCTACGACAAATCTATAAAAGGATCCTAAAAATTAGGACCACTAACCTACATTAAACTCACAATCCATCAATACATGACCATTCTGCATTATAATATATAACTAAACTAAACCATTAAAAACAAAAAAAAAAAAAAACAAAAAAAAATATCCTCAACGAACATACACCATCAACCAACACCACAACAACAAAACAACCATAAAAAACAACACTCATCAAATGCAACCATAAATAGAATAAACACAAAAACTCATAAATATAATACCATAAACACATAAAAACCTACAAAATAACAGCCAAACACCGGTGTATACCATAAAACAAAATTCTACTTACTGTCACACAAACAAAAATTCCTAAAATAAAAAAAAACAAAACCACACTTTGAATATTCCATACATTTTCAGAGAATGATATACAACAAAAAAAATTAATAATATCCATAATATTCCACCCTCACATAAAAAAAAACCAACTAAACAATACAATAAGCATCACACTACCACCACAACTAAAAATAATGCGAAGTACAACACAATCTTAACCCAAAACGAAACACACTCAACGTGATGACCCTTAATAAATCGCCGAAAGATGCACAAACCGAGACGTGGCAAATATACACTAAGCCAGTCTACAGAAGGATAAGGATACATATACAAAACTCAACCTCTCTCCCTCCACTTTTTCCGTGGCTTCGGAGCGCGTGGCGGCTGTGTCCGCTGGCCGCGCCGCTTGTTTATCGGCTGTCGGCCCTGTGCGGCTAATCGGGTTGGCCGCTTTCCTTTCTCGGCTGTTCGCGTGTGTCTGTCCTCCCTCCAGACCTCGCGTTTCGCCCTTGCCCCGCCCTCCTACCCACTCCTCCTCCCGCATCCCATCTCCTCCTCGTGCTTTCCGTAGTTCCCCCTGCCTCTCTGACTGTTCCTATCTCCCCCCCGCTGACCGGCCCGTGTGCCCATGCCCGGTGCCCGTCTCCGCCTCCGCCACTCCTCGGTTCCTTGCTGGGGTTCGCTCTTGGCTGGCCCCCTTCCTTGTTTCTCTGCTCTCGTCCGTGTTCCTCTGTGTTGCTCTCCTTTTGGTTCTCCGGCCCCCGGTCTCTCGGCTCCTCCGCCGCCCCTCTCGCTCCTTCGTCTTGCCGCTTCCGCGCTCCGTCATCGCTCTACGCCTGCCGCTCCCTCTCCGCCTGCTCTCTCCGCCCCCTCCTCTCCTATTTCGCCGGCTTCGGCCGGCTCGGCTCGGGCTCTTCTCCGTTCCGTTGTTCCAAACCTCGGCCCTTTGGTCCCCCTTCGCCCCAGCCCTCTCGCTTTCCCCTGCTCTCCTTCCCCTTTCCCGTCTTCCCCACCGCCCTTTGTCCTGCCGCCTGTCGCGTCCGGGTCGCCTTCTCCTCCCGTTTCCTCCTCCCCCTTTGTTGCCCTCTCCCTTTCTCCCCTTTGGCCCTCTCTCCTCCCGTCCTCTGCTCGCGGCTTCCTCCACCCCTCTGTCGTTTTCTGCTCCTTTTCTTGTTCTCTTCGTTTTGCCCTATCTTCGCCTTCCCCGCTGTCGTTTTGTGCTCCCTTCTTCTTCCCTCTGTCGTTTGTGCTCTCTGTCGTACTGTCCTTTGCCCGTGGCCTGTCCCTCTGTGCCTTCTCATCACGGGCTTTCCCGTTCCCGTTTTTATTCCCGCCTGTGCTTTTCCCTGCCCCCTGGTGTTGGCCGGCCTGCCTCTTTGCGTTGCTGGGTGGTGGCTCCCCTTTCATCTCCTTCCTTTTACGGTCCTGTTTCGTTCGCCGCGCCCCCGTTTTGGCGCGTCCCTCGGGGCTCTCCGAGGCACCCCTTTCCGTATTCCCCTCCCCTCCTCTCTTCGGTTCCCCCTGTCCGTGCGCGCTGCCCTTTTTCCGCCTCTTCCTCCTTCGCCTGTTTCTGTCGCCCCCCTTGTCTCCCTTCTGCCGCCTTCCGCCTTCCTTCTCTCTGCCTTTCCGTGCTCGGTGTCCTTCGCTTTTTTTCTCTCTGTTCTCCTCTCTGTCTGTCTCCCTTTCGTCTGCCCGGGTGCTTTTAAATGTTATCAGTCGCCCTACACCCCCCCCTCGTGGTCGAGGCCCCTCCGGTGCCCGGTGCCTGCCCGCCTGAAGACCCTCCCTCCCTCGGGGTTGGCCGCGGTCGCCTGTCTGTCCTAATCCCCCCCCTCCTCCTCTCCCGGGCCCTCTTTGCTCCTATTCCTCTGCCGCCCGTTGGCGTCTCCTGCGTTGTTTTCTGTCTGTCGTTCCTGCCCGCCGTTTCCCGTCCACTTTCCCCCGGGTTTTGTTTTGGTTCACGCTCTCTTCATTCTATCGCTTGCCCCCTGCTCCCGCCCTCCCGCGCGGCGCTCGTCAGTGCCGCGGGGCTGCTCCCTCGGTCCTCTTTTTCCTCTCCTGTTCCCTGTTGTTTCGTTTCTCGCGTCTCCTTTTCTGCCCCTTCGTCCTACGCCGTGGCTCCCGAGGCCGCGGCCGTCGTCGAATCAGGGCTCGACGGTGACGCCGCCGCAGCTGCTGAACCTGAGGCCCGGGATGGCGGTGGAGAAGGGGAGGTGACGGCGACGGCGACGGGTTTGGACGCGGAGGAGGTGGTGGCGAGTGGAGGAGCGGAGGCGACGGCGACCTCCGGTTTGGAGGATGTGGGGGAGGAGGCCTCGGATGGCTCCACCGCGCGGGATTCCGACACCGACGTCGACACCGAGTCCAGCGCCTCCACCGCCGCCGACGACGACCAGCCCGCCGAGTTCGCCGTCCCGCCGCCACCGGCGGTATGCCTCTCCCCTTCCCTCACCTGCTCAATTTTACTCCTCTGATTTCGATACGCCCTGATTGATATTCCTCACCCGATTTCACCCGTACCTCCGGAGTAAATCATCAAGAAAAATATATTTGTAGTAATTTTTTTCTGAAAATGGATGCTGTGAATTGTGAAACATGGTTAATTTCTGAAAAAAGGATGCTGTCAATTGTGAATGATTGAAGATGGTAATTTTTTCTTGACAAGGTTGGGTGACTCGGTTAATGCTTCAATCGATTTGTAATTTGTTTACTAGTATCTGTTTACAAGGAGTAAATTGAAGAGTTCATGTTGTTGGTACCTGCACTAGTAAATCATTTACTAAGTTCATGGACACACACAAAGTCAGAAACTTGAAGCATTTTGGTGGACCCTCGGTTTCCTCTTTTTTTTTTATAACCGCAGCTCACTGATGTCTAACAATTTTGTTTGGATGAGGGCCAGTTGTTATGTGGTCGCTTTCCCCATCTGTTCATACTCGGGATCAATGTTGTATATCATCTGTTGTTGTCACGATATTTTTGTTTTGTCTGCTCCTGCCTTATACTATGACAGTATCTTGTAAGGGACCATACCTTATACTAAAACACACTGCCTCTGTTTCAAATCAACACTTCATAAAAACTGGATCCAGACATACACCTTGAGAGTTTGGTATATGCCTCTAGAAATTTAGTCGCACAATGGTAATATTGTTGTGAATATGATCTGTACTTGGGGGCATAGATCTTGTGCTATCAGATATTTACCGCATGGTGGTATTTAGTTTGATTTGTGCAAGTGAGGGCCTAATGTTCTCTCTTTTTCCCTATAGGAAGAAGTTTGTAACAAGGTAGATTGGGAAAAGGACACTTCAGAGGTGAAGAATACTGATAGGTATTAATTTGTTTTCTTACTTCGATTTCAAGTGTTTCAAATCATAAAGGCATTCAGTAAATTATTAATAGCTCATATATTTCCATACAAGTTTGTGCAGTAATGGTTGTGCGCATCTGATGCTTACAAAGCTGGATATGACCTGTATTTTGTCTTCATTTAGTTAGGCAACTTTTTCATGCAAACATATCTTATGGCTTTTCCTGTCTTTATGCTTTTAAACCTGGACCTCCAAAAACAGCTTTAATAATTTTGTCATGTTGTAATTCATATAAAGGATGGTTCCAGTAGCCTCATCAACGCTTGTGTTGGCATCAGGTGCTGCGATCTTGCCTCATCCTTCTAAGGTACTAATAATTGCGCTACGTGTTCTCTTTTATGCAGTATACCTTTGGACTTTAGTCTATCTTGACCCTATCACAGAAGCAAATTCATTTAAAGTATGTCTATTGCTGAAATAAGCAGTTAATTATTGCTTCCACATTCTACATACTTTTCTTTGGTACTCCATTTGATAACACTATTACTGTAAGTCAGAAACACTAATGGTTCACCTGATGCTTCAATTATGGTTTGAATAACTTTCCAGGCAGCAACAGGTGGAGAAGATGCATATTTTATTGCGTGTGATGGCTGGTTTGGTGTGGCTGATGGAGTTGGCCAGTGGTCATTTGAAGGTAAACCGCATGAATATTTCAGTGCAACAGTGTGAACTAGGCTTTCCATTCCAGGCACAGGTTTCCACATTCCAATTCTATTCTTAAATTTTAGTTACTGCTCACTTTAGAAGACAATGTGTTTTCCAAACATGTAGTCAATCCTTATCCATCAGAAAATTCAAGAAATGTTTGCTTGTTAAACAAAATAAACACAAGGACCTTGGCAGATTTTATTGACTTAAAGGCGTGTTTGGATGCTGCCCTGAGAATCGCGCCTGACTCAGGCGTCGATCTCAGGCGTTCGATTTCGGTCGCCTGCGGCTGGATCAACCTGCCTGAGTGACAGCGCTCAGGCGAGGGCAGCAACCAAACACGCCCTTAGTGACTATATCATCTATAGTCTATAGATGTTGGACAAGACATATAAAGCATGTTTTACATTTTTACTATAGTGAAAATTAATTGACTGATGATGTTATTAACCAAAAGCAACTTTTTCAGTATTTAAAGAATACTTTAGTATTCATTTTCTTTCTGGTTCCTTGAGTATTTTATGGGTTTGACATCGTAGTGGGAAAATACGAACCAACTTTAGCTTCTTTACGTCCAGCTCAGTAAGATATCAAGTACTGCCATTATAGTTACTACTAGCAAGAATAATGGTTGAGGAACAAGGGACAGAGTTCTCTTTCTAAACTCCATAGGAATGGGAAAATGGTGTCCTGCCTGTGGGCCTGGTAGCAGGACGATGGAAATTCAAAGACCATCAGGGTTACACAATAACCATCGAGTTGAATAGCCATAGCAGGTGCTGGGAGATGAATATGGGTTTTTCTGTTTTACACCCCGTATTGGATCTACTCTTCACCAAAAGTTGACTTGCACAAAAGAAATGGAACTATAATACTGTAGAATGGATGTGGAAATGGTCAAATGGAGGTTGTAGAATAAGTTTATTACTACTAGTACAAGAAATAGGAACATCCTTCTTTAGAAGAATATTCTTTTGAAATGTCAACCCACACAGGCCACTGGTCTACCACAGGCTCTATATATGGATATAGAATGAAAGGCATACAGCCTGGTTTGGACCAAGTCTTCAAGTAAGAGGGCAAAATGTGTTCATATCGGTAGTACCCTTGGGCCAATGTTAACATTCACTCATTTATTTATTAGCTGCAAAGTTAATTTTGAGCCAACACTATGTGTCTGATACATGTTCATACTGAAGTTCTTAGTGTATCATAATTATTCATGGGAATGCTGAAGTGCTAAGTTGTTGTATAATTTTTGTAAACAGGTATCAATGCAGGGCTTTATGCAAGGGAGCTAATGGATGGTTGTAAAAAGTTCATTATGGAGAATCAAGGCGCGGCAGATATTAAACCCGAACAAGTTCTTTCCAAGGCTGCAGATGAAGCGCACTCTCCTGGTTCTTCCACTGTTTTGGTTGCTCACTTTGATGGCCAGGTCTGTTCTTTTGATCAAGACTCTTCTTGTTTCTAATGAACCAATTGCACTGTATTTATTGTTACATTTGTCATTGTTTTAGTTCCTCAATGCTACATTTGTCATTGTTTTAGTTCCTCAATGCATCGAATATTGGAGACTCTGGATTTCTGGTGATAAGAAATGGAGAGGTGTACCAAAAATCAAAACCAATGGTTTATGGTTTCAACTTTCCACTGCAAATTGAGAAGGGTGATAATCCCCTGAAACTTGTACAGGTGCAAAGATTAGCCTTTGTACTATAAATCATGTGCAATCGTATTAAGTAATTTAAAACTAACATTATTGTTTACCCTTTTCCTTCAGAATTATACAATTGAGCTGGAGGATGGTGATGTCATTGTAACAGCAAGTGATGGTCTTTTTGACAATGTGTACGAGCAAGAAGTAGCCACCATGGTCTCGAAATCTTTACAAGCCGATCTCAAACCAACGGTTAGAATCAACTTGCCTCATAAATAAAATGCCTAGCGAATCTGAATATTGAATCATTGCATGGCTATTCCACTTGCAGGAGATTGCCGAACACCTGGCTGCCAAGGCGCAGGAAGTTGGTAGATCTGCAGCCGGAAGTACCCCATTCTCAGATGCCGCTCTTGCAGTGGGGTACCTGGGTTTCAGCGGGGGCAAACTCGATGACATAGCCGTCGTCGTGTCCATTGTCAGGAAATCCGAAATCTAAATTGTAAAAGACATCCATGATCCATGATGTCCCCCTCTCAAGTTTGGTTGAAGCTGCACTCCTAGCTTCCTAGCAAGGTGCACCACACTCATCAATATATTGTACAACCAGAAGTGCAGCTGCTGAAAAAGACTATCTGTGAGCGAGGAGCAAGAGGCCATTAACCTGTGTAAGTATCTTTGAGCCGAATTGCTCGCGGTTTTTGGGCTAATTTAGCATTGGAAAGTAATATTGTGATCCTTGGCTCGAGTTGTAAACCGGTGGAAGAAATCTGCCGTGTGTGTGAGAGACAACCGTGCATAGGAAAGGAACATACATTGATTATGTGACATGAACTGGAAATTGCCGCAAGACACCTCCTGGCACTGGCAACTGTAACCATCACTCATTTCACATTAACCTGATGTTTACCCATGGATGCCAAGAAGATGTTTTAGCCATTAGTACAAAATTTGCACAGCATATGCAGATGTTGAAGAAGGTTGCTTTTTTTCACTATCTGCATAATTACAGGATAATAACAGGAAATTGCTGCATTTTGATAAGCAGAACATGGCCTCATAAATACAGACTAGGACCAAAGCTGTTCTTTGATTCAAAAGTGTTCCAGATATAAGACTTAACAGTAATACTGACAACTTGTACTATAGATCCATAAGCATAGAAGACGACTAGTTCCTTGCTTCACCTATCATCATACACAATATTAACCAATGTTCATGCAGCTCACAGCATACTAGCAGCAGAGCCGATAAGGTAGTCTCCATCATCTCGTTAAAAAAAACAAAAAATGAAACAAAAAAAATCAGGGAGCAGAGTGTCAAACTGTCAATAGATGCCCCCCAATTAAGAGGATCCAAGTGAATGACACCCATTTTCTGAATGAATATCACTTGATTTTCATTTGCTTCCCCACTTGGCCTCTTCTTATTTCTTTCAGGTGTTCCTCATTTTCTCTCTTTTTTTGTTCTTTTTCTTGTTGAAGAAAACTGTCACCTTCCTCCACCACTTGCTGTTCATCATCCCTCCTGATAAGAGGACCTGTCAAGGCCTATATCACTTGTACTCAAGCATCATGTTGTTCTCAGGGGCCAGTCCAACACAGGCCCTCAGGATGTTCTCCAGCATGGCCCTCTGCTTGGCCAGTGCATTCACCACTGGTGTGCCTGGGGGAACCTGCAGTTCCATCAACCAAACTCCCCATCAATTTCAAATGATTTTTCAGCACATTGCATTGCAACAGAAACTAAAAGAAATTTGTTTTGTCCCTGCAAGTGAAAATGGAAGGGCTTGTTCACTTGTTGTCAAAATCAACCTTACCAAAATTACCAAATTTTGGTACATTTTGATGTTATCAAATTTTGGTAGCTAGCGTTAGATGTGTAACGTGTTTGGTTTGGAGGTTTGTCAAATTTGAGTAGTGTTCTCATGAGAGAACTTCTGGAACTACGAAATTTTGGTATGATGGCAATAATAAGATTATATTTAGTTTGTTATCCTACTAAAATTTGGTAACGCTAAAATTTGTTACGCTAAAATTTGTTATGGTCTAAAATGGCAATAAAGTTAACAGGCCAAAAGTGCATTTGATTTCAGGAAATGAATGCACTCACAAGAGGAGCCTTGCTGAGGTAGCTCAGGATGGTAGCCACTGGATGGAAAGAATGGTACTTATCCTGCACAATGAGCAGAACGGACAGTAGATTCAGAGAGTTCGTTGTCAGAGATGAACTGGGTCCATTCCAATATCTGTGCAAGATGTGATTGCATTGCTGTTGTTACCTGGCCTTCAGCTTTGAGCTGGATCCTGGTGCTGAGCTCGGCGAGGAGGACGAGGTCGAGGATGATGGGCGCGGCGAGGAGCGAGTCCTCGCAGGTGTTGTGCAGCACGATGGTGTTCTTCCCTCCCATGAAGATCTCCGAGGTGTACTCGTCCATGGCCCTCTTGCTGTCCCCAACGTATGGAATATACTGCAACAATTAACAATTACTCAATAGAAACAGCAACCAAATCATCAGCCACCGTGCATCAGCGGGGTTTAATTTTTCGGTCTGGCAGATTCTATCGGAGGTCACTCGGGAGAACTTTAAACAAATGTTGGTCAAATTTGAACAAAATATTACCAAATTCAAAAAAAATAAAAAATTTCAGCTGAAATAATCATTATCGGGGGATTTGAAATGACTGAATTTCAGAAATTTCATTCCGGAATTTCTAACCCTGTGCATGAGTGCCACAACAATTAACAATTATCAAAACTACAACCAATGAAGCCACCATGCATGAGTGCCACAACATTAACATTAATCCGTAGAACAGCAACCAAATCATCAGCCACACCATATGCATGATGAGTGCCACTACTGCAAGAATGAAATGGATCAGAATGGAGGCGGCCGGACCTTGATGACGATGACGTGGTCGGGGTGCTCGCCGGGCTCGTAGAGGATGGCGTGCTGGAGACCATGTCGTCGACGACGCCGCTCTTGAGATCTCCTTGACCGGAACGTTCTGCGGCGCCGACAGGTCCATGCCGTCGTTGTTGCCCAGGTGGTTGTAGCTCGCGATCGACGTCGGCTGCCATTGCCAATTTCCATATGCACAACAAACCGATTCATGTTTCATCGATCGCGATCACCGGATTGGAGTTCATCATATGTACATATAATACCTTGGCCGGCGCCGACGAGGAAGTCGACGAGGACGGACTTCATCTTGGTCTGCCCGCTCTTGAAGTCGTCGCCGCCGATCACCGAGTTCTTCTTGATGGCGAGCTCCGATCAGCCCTGTCCAGCATCAGCACATCATCGTCAACCTAACAACGGATCCATGAAACAATGTCTCGTCGTCGCCGTTAATGGGGGAGGTAGTAGCTAGCAGACGGCGGGCGGCGCACCGGGCACGAAGGTGTTCTGGGGCTGCCGTTGATGAAGGGGACGCCCTCCATGACGCAGGCGATGGCGTAGAGCGTCGACGGCGACATCTCCGGCTCGTCTTGTCCAGCGACGCCAAGCAGGTTGTCCATGGTGTCGTTCATCCCGGCCACCACGTTGCTGTACCGCTCCGTGTTGGCCGTCCACAGCACCACCACCTGTTCCACCTTGCTCTTCTCCTTGAACCCCTTATACCAACAGATCCCACCCATGTCAATCAAACCAAAATATTAATCTATACAACCTTTTGCTGAATTTTGTCAGTTCATGTCAAACAGAAAATATATCACATAGTAGATTTGTATCTTGATTTGGTATTAGAAATAACACACATAGTACAATCTACTCCCTCTGTTCAGATTATAAGTCGTATTAACTTTGTCAAAGTTAAATTGTTTCAAGTTTGACCAACTTAATTTATAGAAAAAATAGTAACAGTTTCAACCCAAAATAAATTTATTATAAAAAATATATTTTAATATTGATTAATAAAACTAATTGGTAGTTAAAATATATTATATTTGCGTATAAATTTGGTTAAACTTAAAGCAGTTTGACTTTAACAAAGTCAAATTAAACAACTTATAACCTGAAACAAAGCAACAACAAGATGATATCATTTTGGTAGCTCAGGACCTAGCTACCTGATGTCCTTCTTGACCTGTTCGACCTGCTCCTTCTTGGTGCCCTTGATGACATTGTTGGCGCGGGAGCCCTGGTTGGCGGCGATGAAGTCAGGGTTGTAGACGCCGGGGAGGGGCACCATGGACTCCATGTGATGCCGGAGCTGCTTCTGCAGGTCGATGTCCAGCACCCGAGCCCTGGTCATGGCGTCGGCCAGGTTCATGCTGCTGATGTCCCACCCACCGAACACGATGTCGTTGGGTTTACCTTCAAAAACCATATCAAATTAATTACCATCATCAGTGCCTGTCTGTCTGTCTGAAGTACTCCCTCCATCCTAAAATGTTTGACGCCGTTGACTTTTTTAAATATGTTTGACCGCTTCGTCTTATTCAAAAAAATTAAGTAATTATTAATTTTTTTTTCTATCATTTGATTTATTGTTAAATATACTTTTATATATACATATAGTTTTACATATTTCACAAAAGTTTTTAAATAAGACGAACGGTCAAACATGTTTAAAAAAGTCAACGGCGTCAAACATTTAGGGAAGGAGGAAGTTTATATTACGATTCATCAATTCTGGTATGTTTGTATCTCAAATTAACATAATTAGTTAGTGTCAGAAATATTACGATTCTTTATTGTATTATAAAAATAGGGTCAATTTGAAGGGCTAGCTAGAGACTAGTATATGGTTATATCATGGTATTATTATAGTTTAAGAAATATGAGTGAAAATGGAATACGAAGCAAAAAATTTGGTGTCAATGAATTAAGAAAAGGGTGAGAAATACGACTGTATATTTAAAAATAAATATTTTGAAATACAATACACTTAATAAACTATATATAAGACCTGATCGCTTACAGGAAAATAGGTTGGATTGTTCGCATACGAAAATCCATATATATATGGGCACATCTTATAATAATCAGACTGTTTTTACATTGTCAAAAACCATAAATAGAGTCGTTTTTTATATATCTTTTCATGATAGAAAATGTAGATAAAGGGGAAATTTTATGATATGATCTGAGTGGTAGAAGGTTAATTTGAGAAGATGGGAAGGTTAATTTGAGATGGGATCACCATGGGTACAAGGCTCTTAAAAGGCGCATAGATCTCCTCCCCGTTGTAGCTCCCAACCCTGATGGTGGATGATTGTGTCAGGGAACCAAAGTAGTTGGCCTTGTGCACCTTCTCCTTGGTTGCCCATGAAATTCCCCTGAAATATTTTTTGAAATTAGAACAATTAATTAACCATGTGGATAAATGAGGAATTCAGTTGCACACTATATCATTTTTAATTTGGCAATCAGGATCCATGGAGACGATTTTTTTAAAAAAAATAAAAAAATGATGAGTTCATATAGTTATGCACTAATTGCAAACTACATGAGGGTTTAAATTTTCAGTTTGGACGATTCTATCAGAGGTCACCGATGAAATTTTGAACAAATGTTGGTCAAATTAGAACAAAATATTACCGAATTAAAAAAATAAAAATAAATAAATTTCGGCCGAAATTTTTTCGTATCGGGGGAGTTCAAAATGACCGAAATTCATTCTGGAATTTTGAACCCTGCACTACATATAGTAGGAGTATCACTGTTTGGCAGTCCAAAGCAGGCAGGCAGGCATTCATTTTTGGATAAATGAGGAATAATTCATATTCTGCCACACTAGATATCATTCTTGGCATTCAAAAAAGACAGAACGCATTGCATGCATTATTTTGGATAAACCATAATCCAATGCAACTGCACCATATCATTTCTGGACAAGTGAGGAATTCAATAATGATGCAATGAACTGATGCATTTTTGTGGATGAACTAGAATCCAATTACAACATCTGGATAAACGAGCAATTCTACATAACGTTATAATTAAGATTATCTAATTAAATTAATTACACTCTGTTGGCGATGACACCGGCCGTGAGCGTGGTGCCGTTGTTGCCTCCCCATCCAACCAGCATCACCCTGCATTTCATCCATTGCATACATAAACAACTCGAAAAATTAATCAACCAGCCAAAAAAAATCGAACACAATTAAGTAATTAAGTGAAAAACAAACAGGTACGACTATCCAATTCAAAATTCCTCTCCATCGATCGTCTCATCTCATCAACAAGATCAGAAGAAAAAAGATGAGCGGCATTTACATGCGTACCCGAGCTTGGGGACGGTGGTGGTGGTCTTGAAGTGGTAGGTGACGGACTTGGGGCGGACGACCCACCCCTTCCCCGGCGACGGCGGCGCCACCACCTCCGTCGTGTCGTACCGGTACTCCGACTCGATCTCCCCGTCGCCGTACCGCACGCGCGGGCTCTCCACCCTGAAGCCCTCCACGAACATCCTCCTCCTCCTCCTCCGGCTCCGGTCAGATCACCCGCGAGTTCAGCCAGCGGCGGCGGATGGGTGTTTGGATGGGTCGCGGAGGAGGCCGAGGGCGCCGGCTTTATATAGCGTCCCCGGACGTCCACGTGGCGCGTCGCCGGTGGTGGAAGCTGGTGCCATGCGGTGTGAGGGACCAGATGGCGAATTCGCGGAGATTCTAAGGGTGGATATGGAAAAATGGCAGTGCCGCAGCGAGAGGGATCACCGCTCTCTATCCATAGACCAATTCTTGGGCGGTCTACACCACGCCGCGGGCCCGTCAGTTGCGGGGCGTCGCAGGGGTTTCTCCGTACACCCGGCGTATGCACCGCCGTGAAATATAGGGTGTGTTTAGTTGCCTGCATCTGCATGAGGCTTGGCCCGTATCTGTGGATGCAATTTTCGGTTGTCTGGATGGCCTTCCCATGCAAAAAGAGCTCCTCGGCCAGGCTGAGCAGAAACGCTTAAATCCAGCTTCACAACTCGGCCTGGCCAGGAGCGTGCGAGCAAAGACGAGGGTTTGGTGAGGCTCAGCCCGGGCCTGCCATCGTCTTCCTCCACTCTCTGTCGCCGCCGCCGCCGCCATCTTCCTCGCATGCCACTACCGCCCTCCTTCTTGAACTCCGACGAACTGCATATGCATGGCGGCCATGAGGTGCAGCAAACAACAGGGCAACAGGAAGACGAGAGGCGATGAGCGATTGCCTCTCTTTCTTCCACGGCTGCAAGAGGCGGCACCGCCAGATCCGGCGGCAGTGAGCTCGCTGGCCCCAGATCCGCCGGCCACGAGGAGCAGATAGGGGCAGCGAGCGGCGGGGGTGGAGGACCAGACCAGCGGCGAGCGACATTCCTTGGTGAGCAGCGAGGGTGAAGGAGCGGCGAGCTTTCTTCCCCGAGGAACCGATTGAATGCATCGAGGATTTTCTCTTCTTTTTTTCATTTCTTTCTCCATCGACAGTATTAAGCACTGTGATAAGCACCACGAGAGGCGACGAATGCATCGAGGAATTATTTTATTCCTTCCTCCATTGGTTAGACAGTAATAAGCACTATGATTTTTATTGTGCATTTGCTCCGTGATAAATTTCTTTAAAAATTATCATACGAATTTAGTGCTGGAAATCAGGGTTTACGATTCCGACAGGCTCTTTCGTTTCGGGCACTGGCGGAATTCGGAATTTCGCGAAATCCGGTGAAAAACCGGTAAATTCCGAACAAATTTCTTAAACCAAAATTTGAATACAAATTCTCTAAGTTTGTCAACAAGTTCTCGAAAACCGATCGGTTTTGGCGAAATTCCGATTAAAATCATCGAAATTTCGATCAGTAATTTGTTTTCCTTTTTTTAATTCTTTATTATTTTCTTTCCTGATATAAGTTTCAGTAAATATACACAATACATAATGTTTTTCGAAAATTTCATCGGAATCGTAAACCTGCTGGAAATAGTGAGTTCGTAGGAATCTCACCCTCAAAAAAAAAATAATTCATCATTCATACAACCAACCAAACAAAATCTCTTTTGAATCGTATCTCCAGGACAGTCAACCAAATAACATATCATACTAGCCTGGTTAAACCAATGCAAACTAGGGGTGAAAACGATACGAAAACTTTTCGGATTCCGGGCCCGTTTTCGGAAACGGAATCAGCCAGTCAGAATTTCTCGGAAATGGAATCGAAAACGAAAATATTTCCTTAGAAACAGAATCAAATATGATAATAGCGGTTTCCGTTGGAACTCGGAATCGGTAGGAAAAATTCCAAATTATTTTTCGGAATTTCCGAAGTTAAAAAGGCACATATAATCAATAGTCCATAAGTCGTCCCCAAGTTCCCAACCCAACCCAAATCGTGGCTAACCCTAGAGCGAGACAGATAGATCGTGGCACAGCATCACGCAACTGCGAACCAGCGGCGGAGCAACGCATCCAAATCGCGGCATCACGCGTCCCCGCGCGGCTGTTGACGGTCGTTATCGACCAATTTCGATCGTCAATATTACCCAATATATGAAGACTAGCTATGCTTGCAATGCATAATTCCCAAATAAAATATTCTATTCCACTATGTGCTTGGCGAACTAACATGTACGCAGGAGAAGCACGCATGAGTGGAGGAGAATCGACAGAAAATAGACAAACGATCAATCAGATACTGTGAGGATCAGACTTATGGATAGATGGGTTGAGAACTCAGAAAAGACATGATCATTTAAGCCCAAAATTCCATGTTTTGGAATGCGGAGCAAACGAGGAGTCGGCCTGCCAGAACCCCCTAGTTTGGCCAAACCCCCATGACAGCCGTTTAGGCTGGGGTTTGGCATGGACGCTCTGGATGAACTCCTGATGGCAGTTGCAGGGCATTTCCGACAATTCTCATGCTCTACAACCGTCATACCTGCCTATTTAAGGAGGTCTCATCCTCACTTCACAACACACACAAGCAAGGATTGAAGCTCCATTTCTCCAAAGTTAGAATTAGTATAGTGCTAGTGGAATAGGAATAGAATAGTTCAGAGTCCGTGGAAGCTTCGGAGAGTTCGGTAAAGTTCTTAGCTTTTCCTTTTCTCTTTTCTAAGACTTCCTTTTCAGTAATATAATATTCTTCTTTTTATACAAGTTTAGTACTTTATTCCAATTATAGAATATGAGTGCTATGCTTAGTCTATTTATATTTAGTATAATCTCATTGGTTAAACCTTCTGGGATCTGTATTGATGCTGGTATAATGTTTGTTTACCGGGCCATACGTCAGCCCAGGCTAAGCCAAGGGCTATGGTTCCAGAACACAAATGCTCTGCACCGATTGCAAGGCTGCAGAGTAATAAGTAATAGCTTAAGCATGGGGTTTAGGCTAAGACTTATCATTATTTTGGAGTATATTCGCCGGGAGAGCAGCGGGCCGCTGATGGTGACAGCTCAGTATGGGAATCTTCCCCGCAGTTTATATTCCTACATACAATTTCCTGGGGTTGGATACTCCTCCGTATCCTTCTTCGGTTGGATGGTTATGACAGGTTGTCGTAAGAAACTCGGTAACCCGGGGTAACTTTGCGATGCATCGGGAGGGCACAGCTAAGTCTCGGCTCAGCTGTGCTGCATTGTTAAAGGGGTTATACCGCAGGAGAGTATACTAATTATGATAGACTAGGTACTTGTATACTAGAAGTACAGGAATAGAATATTTCTATACTTTTCCACTTAGCCATAATTAGGAGATGTAGGAGTTAGCTAAATCCTTAGCTGTGTGTCAACCTACCCTTTGAACTGAATTAACCCCTGCATAGACTTTGATGTGTATAAGTAATATATGAATTGTTACCATAGTTCTCTCTTATCATATCTTCCCTTGGAATAAAATAAATACGATATCTTAGAATACTCTCGGGTGAAATGCTACAATGGTATATCCGTGCGCTTGCGGATCACATCTGTGACCATAATATAGTAGGGTTATTTCTAGTGCTATTGCTGGGAATTAAATTTCCAGTAGTGTCGCTAAGAAATACCAACAGCGGCCGCGCCCACCACCCGCGCCACCACTGGTCCGCTGTCCTCGCCACCGCTAGTTCAATGAGAATAATTTTGTTTAGTTTTAATAAATAAACTAATTTGGTGTAGATGTTGTTAACTTTTTTATATTTTTTTTATAAATTTACTTAAAGTTAAAAATGTTTAACTTGATGAAAAAATCAAAGTAACTTATAATATAAAATGGAGGGAACACTAATAATGATTTTATTCTTAGCTGAGATGCTAATTAGGGTAGTACTGATTCTATGGGCTAACTAAATTTCCCCTAGGAATAAGCAGGTGATTAAGTGACTGGCCTTGGAGCATATAATAATATTTTGCAAGATGGTCTCCTTAATCTCGTTGAGATGCTCCATCCATCTATATATCTATCCAAGTCGACCTCTCTCTTGGAAAAAAAAAAGATGCGATTCTTCAAAGAATAGTGCTCCTCATTTTGGTCTTCATACTCTCTGTTTCGAATGACACCTAGCATGCTAATTGAAAAGGTTGGCTTGGCTGTGAGCCTGTGATGCTGATAGCCCATGTATAGTGTACTTTGTGCCTTTTAATTCCAATGCTACTTTTTACATGTTTGTACGTGAGAACTGAGAACCTTCCCCGGCGTTCTCGTCGCGTTCTCGTCCAAGGGAAATGATCGACACGAAGCTGCTTTGCCTCTGAACTTTTTTACTTTCACTGACATTTTTTATAATATCTAAAGTAACGGAAATATAATTAATTGTGCAACTATTTTGGTGGAATGGATTCCACCGTTGGGAAATATATAATGCTAGCCAAATACCCGTGTGTTGCAGTGGATTAAAAAATAAAAAAATGAGTCAATTTTCTGAAAAAAAATATACTTCCTCCGTTTCACAATGTAAGTCATCCTAACTGTTAATGAATCTAGATAGATATATATAATCTAGATAGATATATATATATATAGATTCATTAACATCAATATAAATGTGGGAAATGCTAGAATGACTTACATTGTGAAACGGATGGAGTAATTGCTTTTATTTGGTTGAAACGAAGTGCTTCATCTTTGCAAATGGGCCTGTAGCCTAGTGGTTACAAGAGCCTCATAGCATCTTAGGTCCTGAGTTCGACTTTTCATGAGAGCGAATCTTCAGGATTTAACGACTTTGTGCTTTCAGTGGTAGGCGATGTACCCGTCGATAACGAGACGCCTATAGTGACTTTAATCTCCAGGATTTGCCGGCCCAATCTTCGAAGATGCTCATAGGGGTAGGGTTTGCACGCGTGTCCTCATAGGGGTGAGTGTGCGTGCGTTCTATGGTGATTTCGTCAATCTTCAGGATTTGCCGGCCCAGTCTTCGACAGATGCTTATAGGGGTAGGGTTTGCGCGCATGCCCTGATAGGGGTGAGTGTCTGTGTTGTATTGTGTAATTTTCAAAAAAATAAATGCTTCATCTTTAAGAAACAAAAAGAACAGAGACATGCTTAGGGTCGTAGTTTTCCAAAGTGAGACATAAATCCTTAAATGCATTTTCACCTGACAATAGAACACGTATTAATTATAAGTTGTGCAGCGTGACCAATTAAAAACTACAAATAAAACTAAGATGTTCATGAGTTTTTCACTTGAATCAAGGTGAAAAAGAAGAAAACCATCAGAGACAACACATATACAGTGAGTATAGCACTCGTGTATACTGGTCTCATTCACCACCAATCTTTTAAAAGAAGTATAGATTACCAGAAACACATGAATAAGACTACAAGACAATACTAAAATACAATTTTTTATGGCATCACACCCTTTTATTTTTGCTAGCGGACTAACAAAACAAACAAACGCTAGTAAAATTATATGGAGGATTCTGGGTCACGAGCTATCAGCGAAAAGCGATTTTCACTGACAGACACTTATAATTAATAGCACCCGCTAGCGAAAATTGGGTTTTCGCTGGTGGTAGCAAGCACCGCTCGAGAAACAAATCCACGCTATTTAAATCCTCTCCCGTACCACTCCCTCTCCCTCTCCTTCAACTCTCACCGACGATGACGGTGACGACGGCCACGACAACGATGGTGATGGGAGGCAGGCAGCGTCAGATCCGACGGCGGGAAGGAATGAGGCGGATCCGCCGCCGCGCACCTCCCGTTACTATCAATGTGGCTATGGAGCCCTAAGTCCCCTCTCCGCCCCCTCCCTCCCTCTCCCCCTCTTCTAGATCTGGCTCGAGGGAGAGGGGAGGAGGCTGGCGGTGGCAACAGCAGAGGGGCACAGTAGCGGCTCCTCCTCCACTCACAGATCTAGAGTGCTCATTTAGAGGTCCCCCAGCATGCTCGTTCCATTCTCCGTGCAGATTTGATTGAATTTGAGGATGCTTGGGAGCTAGGGTTGCTAGATGTGAATTTTTCTGTGTGCATGATCTTCCCATTCTCTTGCAGATTTATTTGATGCAGATGATTTGCATTTTATATTCCATACCAGAGATGATGCTGATGTTTTGATTTGTATGTCGTGTTTGATTCGTGGAAATGAGCAGCCATATGCATGTGGTTTTTCTTTTTTTCCAAAATATATCATCGCCGGCGATCGTTTTAACCGGCAACATGTGAAAATCTTCTTTTCGCAGAAGGCTGGCTTAACCTAACCATCAGTCAAAACCATTTTCGCTGGTGGCTGGGCTAGGTTGCCTGTCAATGAAAATCCATCTACGTTGGTGGCTGGTAGCCGTAAGTGAAAATGGTGCATTTTCATTGGTCATTAGTCGTGGGCGGTAGCGTCGGCCGCCAGAGAAAACTTAAAATGGCCATCAGGAAAAAATTGGTTTTAGTAACGAGAGAATTTCAAGAAAAATAATCGTAATTGCTTCTGGATGTGCAGCAGATTCGGATGCTGTAGCAAGAGATAATACCTTTTGCTACTTTTGGCGAGCGTGTGTGAAGGAATATCAGTCAGGATAAGGCATGGAGGCGGATACAGAGGCTACTAGAGAGTTTTTTCTCCAGTGGTTACTCTGATCCTCACTTAATTACTAGCTCCTATAGCTTATCATGCAAAATAGCTTATCATGCAAAGATACCATATCATCATCCACTAATAATCATTAAATTTAAACATCATACAAACATGCTATATTATCTATAATTTTATAATTTATTAAATTTTGGAGCTTTTAAAATGCAAGCATGTTAAATCATCATCCCACATAATTCACGTAATATTTTAACATATATCTTCATTATTTTTTATAACATGCTATGTACCTATATAGTTCATCATCACTTAGTTAATATCATTTCTCTCTTCTCTCATTACGCTATATCACATCAATTGGTTTTTAGTGCTTAAATGAACAATCTATGGTCCAAATTATCTCTATCATTTTCTTCTCTCATTAATCCATATCACCTCAGTTATTTTTAGCCTTCAGATGATCAATCTACGGTCCAAACTATCTCAATATTTTTCTTCTTTCATAGTCATATGATCTTCCTTTTACATTTGAATTATCATTCTATATACTATTTAAATTTAAATTATCATAAACCACGTTAACTTACATAATCTTATGTTGTCAAGCACTCTAGCTATCTTACATATTATTTTTACTTATTGTTATCATACTAAACTCCCACAACAACACGCGGGGTTTGGTTTAAATTGAAGACCAACTTCTTAGCGATCAGCTCTTCATGTCAACTTGGCTGCACATTACAATACTAGGTTTATGGAAAAGCATGAGAGAATGATTCAGTTGATGATGATGGTAAATGATGAGCATAGGTTATATTATTTCCAGGGAATGCCAAGGCTATTTATATTTCACTACTAGAAAAAGCATTTTTTCCGATGTGGGGGTCTTTTTTTCACAGACGGACATAACCCTTAGAGCCAAATGACACTGGTGGAGAAACCATCTTTCGTCGGTCGGCCGAATTCCACAATAGTCCCGGATGCAATAAAAACCGGGGCTAAAGATGATCTTTAGTCCCGGTTAAAAAGGGTAACGGGCATATTTGATCTTTAACATTAACCGGGACTAAAGTCCCACCCCTATATATATGTCTTCTTCCTCCTCCAGCTGCCCGAGCAAGCTTCAAAATTTCTTCAAAAAAGAG